>OZ022234.1:12576325-13176325 GCA_963978835.1 Tenthredo scrophulariae
ATTTGCGATAATATCAAATACCTCTATACATAGGTATAGAGAGATTTTAAAAAATATCTGTTTCTAGATTTGAATTACTTGTGTAATAATAGCATACGAGGGTCTGCAGCTACTGCTATTACAGTTTACAACTCTCGTATTATATAGAACCGATACGTTTATATAGTCTGGTTATATTTTTGCGATATACCTCGCGTCCCAGTTCGCCAAAAATATCCATCAGTCAGGGCCGGTATAATCGGGGTATAAAAACCCCGAGAAAAAAAGCACAATTATCAAATTATACTGAAATATGAAGTCGTCCAAAAATCTTACTAAATAAAAATTAAAAAATGAACGAAATACGGAATTATATATAATAATATATAAACATATACATCGTGCGGGGTACTCGCGATCAAGGTCAGATGATTTATGCTTCAAAGTTCGCTGACACGACGCACAAGTATAGTACAACCGTCCATATATATATATGTATATACATACCCACCCCATATAGGGTGCAGGGGTCATGTAAGTTTCTGTTTCGGGCATGCGCACCCTCACAAAACGAACTATAGGTGTCGATGTAGCGAACGTGGGGTTTGTTCCTCGAGGGTAAAAGATAGGGGTGGAGGCGGTATGCGGGGTACAATTATTGATCATTGCTTTGCAGGGGTTGCGACTTGCGGCTGGAGCGAGGAAATTCGCCCTAGAGTTAAGGTCTGATATGGGATATACTGCAGTAGCTGCGTGCTGCAGGAGCGACGATGCAGGACCGCGAAGATCCTGATCAGATGTAGGCGTAGGGCGATAGTGAGGGTGAGGGTTGAAATTCGAGGGTCTACTCCCTTCGCCCTGCGAACTCTACGGGGATAGAATTATTGCATTCATTCTCATACTTTTTATATACATTTACGTTTTATCGATCGCTGTACACTAACACGCCTTCGAGACCCCCATAGGCATCGACGATCACTCAATTTAGGGAAGCAAAGCTCCGGTTGAAAGGGAAGATTGTCTATAGTGTAGAATTTTTTTTTTCCACGCCGAATAGACTAATGCTTTCCTTTCTCTACTTTTTTCATTCTTTTACTTTTTTCATTCTTTTACTTTTTATAACCGAGTCACTCGTACTGGGGATAATGGATCTCTAGTACCGCGAACATCTCGGAACAAAAGCGAATGAAGTACATATACTCTCTTATGAAATGTACATACATATCTACTTGACCCGGACGTTAGTTATATGGATATTAGTATGTATTGTTGGGTACGTGCTGAGATAGGATTTTCTTAGTTTGATAAAAGTTGTGTATAATAGAATAGAGAAAATTATATCTACGTGTCGAGGAAAGAGTATAGCGACTATATCTTATTTATCCGCAGGTTATTCCTGTATATAACGGTAGACAGGAACAATGCATAAGGAAATTGTTTGGCTTGGAACAGAAATCGAATTTTATCACCGATCACTGCGCAATATAGTGTCGAAGTAAGGGAATCCAAGAAGCCAAGCTAAAAGCTTCGCAGTGGTAAAAAATAAAGAAGACGAATAAGAATAAGAAGAATAATAATAATAAGAAGAAGGAGAATAAAGAGGCAAGAATACGAAGAGAGAAGGAAATAGGACGAGGGAGTGAGTCAGTGATGGTGTACAGACGCCAGGGCCAGACCCACAGCTGTTTCAACCTCGGACCCCAAAGCCCCCAGTTCCCCACAGACGCCAGATCATCCCGGTAGTCCGAGGACGCCGGCGTTTGCTGGTTTTCTATCTAACGTGTGACTCCTAGTCTTGTCTTGTCTCGTCTCGTTCTTAGACTTAGTGTTATACAGCCTCCCATTCTCTTGCTCCAGTTTGATATAGTGATAAGTGTAGCGCATCGCTTTGCTAGTGCAGCGTCTTGAAGAATGGAATGAATCGAACCGTTCCCGGAAAAATTACAAAAATGACGAATTATTTTTGGTATTAGGTTCCTAGGCCGATTATTCGAATCCCAATTAGCATGAAAGTGAGTTTGTATTCTAATTGTCGTTTAGATAAGCGATTCAATGTGGAATATCGTCTCTTAGAAAGATTTCCTTTACACGGTGTGCATGAAACGTGCCAATTTAACCATCACGATTAATGACTCTTCATTTATCAAGTGTCGTTGAACTCACAACCTCTGATACTTAGGCATATGTGCATGTAATATGTAATACCGTAAGTGCACCATCGAGTCATACATACATATATATTCAGGAATTATTAACGCGGAATGAAATGATATGAACGAATATTAACCGCAGCGCAAATATATTAATCTATCGCGACTTTTACACGGCTAATTTTTCCACTTTAGTAATGGAAAGGTAACAGAATATGTGCATACTGCAGTTGCTATAGAAAGAGAGATTTTCTGTATACGTTGTCGAAAAATTGCGAATTACAATGACTTTACTAATCGGGATAGAAAAAGTAAAGATAATTTATTGCTATAATTATACGAAAGGGCAATTGCATCTTAATTTGCTAAAATCTAGTACGTCGTTAGCAGGGAATTGTCTCAGGGCGTTAAATGTCAACAAGAGATTTTGAAAATCTTTGGTTTGGCGTCTGCGCGTCTGCCTCTTCCTCGTCTATATTAACCGGCGTGATATATTTGCCAGTTGTGAACCGGACGACAAGGGTGAAGTATAAACGCTATAATTCTAGAATCTGAGTGTTGAACATGGTTAAATAATTCGGTGATAAATTCTTCATTGGTTTTAGTGTTAGAAAAAAGAAAAAAAAGACAGCGAAAATAATTAATCTAAGGAAAGAAAGAAATCAGGAAAATCTTAACATGTCTGTAAACGATCAGCGAAACGACCATCTTGTTTTTAGTGGTGAAGTGCCAGTTACAACACTGCAGTGCAGCGGTGGACCATCATGGAAGATGGAGAACATACTGCGATTAGGATTGACGAGCAATTCTCTAATACCCACGCCGAAGAGCGGAAAATTTTCATCGTCATCTCCAGCTTCTAAAATTTCTGAAAAACAATACGATAAAAATAACTCAAAATTATCAAAAACAGAACAAAATAAATTGAGATTAATACTTCAATATGGTGCTGCTACTGCTGCTGCAGACCCTGCGACAGATCACGATCATCACGACGCGGTTATTCACGATGCAGCATCAATTATCGATACTGACGATGGCGCGGATAAGGAGAAAATAATCAACACCAAGTGCGCCAGATCTTCAAAAATTAATTCACAGACTAAGATTCCCGTGCATTCTTTGGATACTATAAACCACCGATTTGACATGGACAAGGTGACGATCAACAGCATTTCATTTTATTAAAACAGAAGGTTTATATTTGTCAGATTTTATCATAATATATACTGTGGGGTTGAAGCCTACGCCCTACGGGATGACAAATTCAAAAATTGAAGGGATCTATTCGGTTTGATAATTTTTGTCCAAGATTAATTCGTGCAGCAGAGGACACATGCAGTCTTTTTATTTTCTACTTTTTTTCTTCTTCTTCGTCTTCTATTTTCTCTGCTCCCTCATCCTTGTTTTAGAATCTAAACCCTATATGTAGCTGACACGTGTAGCATATACGCACACCCGTTAATCTTGCGTAGGTATATATATATATATATTATACGTAGGGACGTATATTTGAGATGATTGATTGCGTTCGAATTATTTAGTGATAAATCTGGAGACAGAAAAACATGGAGCTACGTTTTAGTCATCAGCATAGACTTAGGAATGTTAAAAAAAATCGTTTTAGGCATGAAACTAAATATCGACCACAATAATCGACTTCAGTTTTTGTTCAGTATCTATTATACAGTCGGAAATTGATACGTGTAAATCGTGATTCGTGAAGGCATAGCTGTACGTCAGTAGTTTTAAAAACTTTAATTATAGTCAACCAAGAGAACCGCAATTAAATCAACCACCGTAACGTTCAGAGCGTAGAGAATATGTAGATACCGCAAGATATCTTGGAAATCCTATTTATTGCTTCTGGGTATAAAGTGAGAAATAAAGAAACCACTAAGAGGTGGAATTTAATAGATATATAAATATATATATATATATATATCCCAAAATTTCGATGATACCATTCTTCGTATAGAAACAGAAGAAAAAAATAATAATCTGATTGCTGGAGATATTACTCGTCGTCAGATCCGGGTGACTCAAGCCTGATGGAGAGACAGATGCGCGAAAATACTATAGGCGTGTCGAAGGTTTAAATATTCCAGGAAAAGCTTATCCATGTATTAAAAGTACATAAATATAGTATATATACGTATATTGTTTGTTCAGGTAAACGAGTATGTAGAGATAAATTTGAAATCACCCAAGTAAGAGTGACTAATGCTAAGGAAACTCCTTTGGTGAAGGTAAATCTAAAGACAAAAGCGTCTGCACAGAGTCTAAGCCCTTCATGCACCGTGAACAAGCACAAAACGTAGTTTATATTATAACTGTAGGATTTCGAAAAGTATCGAGTGTCACGTGATTCACTTTTTACTGAATTTGGGTCAAGCTGAATCACGCGACTCCTATTCATGCCTGGATCGCGAATTATTAGCGAAATTGTGGAATTTATTCAATTCCTTTGATGCAATCTAATCTTTACCGGAACCAAATCGCAATTATATACTCAATTCTTATATCTAAGTATAAATATTTACACCGTTCTTAGTTTGAAAAGCTCAACTTAGTTAATCGCGAAATATGTTACGCGAGAACTCGAGCGTCTGTACGAACGTAACGCAACGCTTACGCGCACGCGAATACACTTCCGGTTTACGGTAAGACCAAGAAATTGGCCTCATCCTGTACGCAAGACTAACATTATACAACGCGTATCCTCTACGTGTGCTTTACGATACACCCCCACACAACGTCAATTCTTCAAACGTTGTTTCCGATTATTCTACCTATATATCTATAGTAGAACTTCAAAGCGTGACTAAACCATGCTATATATTACTATTCCAGCGAATTGAGAAGTCTTTTAGTTCAGACCTGTATGTATAGATATATGTAGAGCTCAGTTTAAATCGTGATGAAAAAAACCTCGATGGGTTTATAACCACGCGATTTATACCCAGTTTGAAAAATTGACGAGTCTTGCAGCCGGCCACGTGGACCGGAAGTTATCGCATTTAGAATGTTAATAGAATTCGCTCTTGAACTTGACAAGGGTTTATTGTACTCAAAATAAGTACAATACAACGGATATAACTAATGGGAATTACGACATATGTCATACATACTAATATGTTATAAAAATACGCATATCACGATTAAGCATTAATCGGAATATATAATTTGCTCTTAGTATTCCAAATCGGCTATAATATACGCGAGTTCTACTATCAGATATAATATACATATCATGTCATATCCAATGATAAAACATATTATCTAAAGACTTTCTTTATCTCCGAAAACGGGTGACTAAGAATTATATTTAAGTTCTGATTCTGTTTCGGGTAGTTTCGAAGATGCATATGAGTTACAGTTATATCTACCCACGTTTATTATGACTTATTACATTTCTAACAGGTGATATTCTTTCGCAAATTTATATTAGGCTCGGGAGGAATACAGGGAGGAGAAGGATGCCAAGGAAGAATCCGCGTCATCTGGAGTATGGTTAAATAATGGTGAAAAAATCGTGGGTCCTTCAACGGAAGTAGACAGATTTTTTGGAAACTTAGCCGTCGGTGATAATGAACCTTTAAAATGTACGGCCCTGGGAGTAACTCGGCCCTCCGACGCCCCGTCGACGCACCCAGTAGTAGCGACGACGCCGCAGTCCCCTCAGTCGCAGAGACGAATACAGACGCGATGTTCGCGAGGAAATGTCGCGCGCTCCCTACGTCCCGATACCGCGACGCTAACGAAAGTAAATAAGGAAGATGTCATGGAGCCGGAATTAAAGGAGAAAGACGAACACAAGTCGAGCACGCCTAGTCCAGAGGTAAGAGAAAATTAAACAGAGATTTAATATGTATAATATATAAAGAAGGAACGGTATAATCTGTAAACTTTATATAGAAATTATATGAGAATATGTAAATCTTATGTGTGTGAAATGTAAGCGATTTAACGAACGACGAGTGTAGAGTGGTGGTTTAACAGCGATGTGCAAAGATCTTAGTAATGAGTTTAGTGAGTGACTGACAGACTCTGTTTCTCGTACGTTTTAACGTCGTAGCTTCCGCGCACACCGCAGCCGAGAACCCGAAACTCGGAGTATTGATTTTCCGTGCTCGCGCGGCCGTGGTGCGTTTATTCTTTTATAGCTTTACTACAAAAATGATCACGTTGTGTATCGCTACTAAGAGACACGATATTTATATTTTTGTATTTGCTTTTCCTAGGATTCAGGAGAGACACTGATATCTACAACTAGATATATATAAATATATTTACACATCTCTATAGCATAATACCTTCCTACGCGGTCTCTATTTATTTTTATTTCATTACAGAGCTCATAGTCAGTTTCAGGGGCGGCGATTAGTTCGCCGTTTATTATCATTCATACCGGCTCAACATGCAGATATAAATATTAGAAATTTATATATATGTATAGACGAACATAGTACTTTCATTAAAACAAAATGTATGCGCTTATACTAGTTGTAATAAATCACAACGCTATTTCCATTGTGTCTCGATTCTGCAGCAGGTATAAATCTGTTCTCTTGATTACCTCGCTGCAGTATTCGACGCGTAATATCAAAGAGCAATAAATCATAATCGTATATATATATTACCTTCCACTAGCATATACATGTACTTACATATACGTGCATGTCATTGGCGTATGTGAATTTAATAATTAATTATAAAGTCGAGGGTGACACGTGTTGTCGAGCATGCAATAGAGTTAAGATTCGTTAGGTACAAATATACTTAAGAATTGTTCGCTTTATCTTCTATCTTGAAATTGAAATCTAAGATTAATTTTTTTCCACGTATAAACCTGATGTATAAAAGGCATTCATTAAATTTTCTATATTCGTCACACCAATCTATTTTCTAATTTTTTACTTCTATATGTTATACAGCTGAGTAAAAATATCGCGTATCATCTTACATATGATACACATACACATCACGTAGCCCGGAATATTACCGCGTCCATGCGATAACTATAGATATAATCATACAATCCGCGATGATATATAAGTATATTGACGATTTTCGCGATCTACACACATCAATATTGTATACATATATCAGTAAACACGAAATTTCATATCCAATGGTAATTGATACTCACACATATCATTGATATCTACGCGTGTTGAGTAACACGATATACTTATACAGGTACATAATCATCGCGGTAGGTAGTGCGTTCACGATTCTTTTATATTGCTACAGTTGCAATAGATACGCGAATTTAAATGTTATATATATATATATACATAGTATCCATACATAGATTCTATAATATTGATTCTTACTTATATATGCTAATTATATTCGTTTATCGTTTCCCTCCTAGTTGCTCGCTAGTCGCGTTAAACCGTACAACGAAGACGGTAGTAGCGAAGATGAAAGCGGACCGAGTACTTGTTCGCGGACCCAAAGACTATCATCTCTCTACCACGGGACTTGGCCGGTCGAACGAGGCCTATGGAACAACCAACAGACCACGCTTGTTAATCAACAAAGCACTTCCACGACTGTGCACAACGTAAGTATGAAGCTTAAAAAAAAAACAGAAAAAAAAATTGCGCTGAAACAAAAATTTTGAAATTCTTCTGATGAAATATAAAAAAAAAAATTTCAAATTTTTCCGAAAAATTGAAAATTGAAAAAAAAAAAATTAATTGAAAAAATTTTTCAAAATATTTTTGAAAATGAAAAAAAATATATATATATATAGTATATATATATAGTATAGAGTATAGTATGTATATATTGAAAATAATAAATAAATCAAGAAGAAAATCCATCAAATAGAAATTTCCTATCATTAGGACATAGCGAGCGTGATGAGCTTCTCCTCCAGCGTAAGCATGGGAGATAGATGTCCAGCCGGTATGCAGGGTCAGAGAAGACTCGGAGCAAAAGTGGACGTGGTTTATAGCTTGTTGGGAATGTTGGGTGGCGCTGAAGGGCGAGAAGACATGAGCGCTACTCTGTTGTCCATGAGTAGTTCGACGGATAGTTGTTTGGCAATGAGACAATCCGGTTAGTCTTATTACATATGTATCATCATTATACTCTAACAAATTATTAATTGCAGAACGAAAAAATATGGGAATAACAAACATTATTTTTGAAGTCCTACATGTTAATGATTAATTATACTCTTTCAGGGTGTCTCCCGCTGTTGGTTCAACTAATTCATGCCCCAGGCCAAGATCCTGAGACTAGGGAACGGGCCTCGCAAGCTATTCACAACATCGTACACTCTAGAGGTGAAGAAAGAGCCGGGAGAAGAGAAGCCAGAGTACTCAGACTGCTGGAACAACTCAGAGATTACTGTCAGACATTGAGAACAACTCTAGAGGCTGGTCAACCGCTTGGTAAGTATAGTTTTTCATGTTTCAACAAAGAGTTTATTCTTCCGGTCTTCTATACGGTGAATTTTTTGATTTTAGATGATTTCGACCGACATCCAGGGCCGACAATCGCTGCTTTGATGAAACTGTCCTTTGACGAAGCCCACAGACTCGCAATGTGCCAGCTGGGAGGTTTACACGCCGTAGCAGAGCTGATAGAAATGGACCACGCAGCCCACGGTAGTGAGTGCGACGACCAGAACTGCGTAACACTGCGTAGATACGCTGGTATGGCACTGACCAATCTGACATTTGGTGATGGAAACAACAAAGCACTACTTTGCTCTTTTAGAGAATTCATGAAGGCACTTGTCGCACAATTGCGAAGTCCTAGCGACGACTTGCGCCAAGTAACTGCCAGCGTGCTAAGGAATCTTTCCTGGCGCGCTGACAGTAGTAGTAAACAGACTTTACGTGAGGTAGGAGCAGTCGTTGGTCTAACAATGGCTGCTATGGAAGGAAGAAAGGAGTCTACCCTGAAATCCATACTATCAGCGCTTTGGAACCTTTCCGCACATTGCAGTACAAATAAAATCGACATTTGCGCAGTAGAAGGTGCTCTGGCTTTCCTTGTAGACATGCTGAGCTATAAAGCGCCCTCGAAGACTCTGGCGATTGTTGAAAACGCTGGAGGCATATTGAGGAACGTTTCGAGCCACGTTGCAGTCAGAGAAGACTACAGATCAACTCTGAGAGAAAGAGGCTGCCTCCAAGTACTTTTGCGTCAGTTGAGATCCCCCAGTTTAACTGTTGTCAGTAACGCCTGCGGTGCACTTTGGAATTTGTCAGCTCGGTGCCCGCAGGATCAAAGAATGCTGTGGGACCTCGGCGCCGTTCCTATGCTGAGAAGTCTCGTTCACTCTAAGCACAAGATGATATCGATGGGGTCGAGCGCAGCTTTGAAAAATCTGCTGGGCGCGAGACCCGGAAGCAGTAATCTTGTCCATTTAGATTCTACTGCAAGAGGTTTAGGACTGCCCACTTTGCCCACACTCGTCGCCCGCAGACAGAGAGCACTGGAGCAAGAGATAGACCAGAATTTGGCTGAAACTTGTGACAATATTGAGCCCAGCACTTCGCCAACCAACAAAGAAGACAAGTTCGGATTCAAAGTCGATAGGAGATTTGCTGAGGCTGATTCTAGGAGCAGCCACTCTTATCAAATGCAAAATAGCCAGCCGGGCCCTTCTGCAATGAGATTTAACTCCGTTGCTAGAAGCGAGAGCAGAGAGTCTATTCGATCAATAACAAGCACACACTCGGACACAATCTTTGAGAGAGTTAATCGGCACGTATTGAACGGAGTTTCCCCCACAGAATCACAAGTTAAGCAACAATCTGCCTCTCTTTATTCTGCGACTGCTTTTAACGCCGGAACAGCCACAGAGAGTACCGCCAGGGGAGGTAATTCGGACAGAAAGTATGTCCTAAGATACAAGAATGCTGTTCCGGAAAGACACAGGCCAACGAATGAACTCTCTTTCAATGACGTAGCAGATTTAAGATGCACTACTTCTACCATGTCCTGGGCTTCCGCTCCTGATCAGGAAGCAGCCTGCTCTCAGATAATGCTGCATAGTTCAATAGAGGAAAACTCGATGTCTAATGATTTCAATAAGTCAGTATCTAACAGAGATGATATCAAATCTCAGTACCTTTCTCAGGATTGTGAAGCGGCTAGTATTTCAAGGCCTGGTTTTAGTCTGCCGGTAACTACTTCTGTACCGCGTTACACACAAAGCACCTCATCAGAAGAGGTAACTAGTCTGCAGTTGGAGATCGGGCTGAAATATATTGAGGAAAATACTTTACGCCAGAGTATTACTGGTTCTAAAAACGGCGAAATTATTGGAGCAATGAAGAGGGAGATTACTTTACCCAAACCAATAGATTACAGATTAAGATATGCCGCGCAGGGATTAGAGGATGAGGAGAAGCAACATTCTGGCTACTTTGCAGAGAGCGAAGAGGAGCTGCCTCAAAATGAATGCCTAAAAAAGACTCAGTATAAAATACGAAGTTCAAAATCTAGCAGAGAATTGAATGGCAAAGATACGTCAAATGAATCGTGGAGAAATGAGTCTATCAAAAACCAGAAATATTCCTCGGAGGCAAGCTCGTCAAACTCGTTGGATAAACGCGTTAATTATCGTATAGATGAAGCGTCTAATTCAAGTTCGAGCATTAGCTCTTTGACCACTACAATTACGGCCGAGAAATCGGCGGCTTGTATTGCTAATGCAGTTCTGGTTCAAAATTCAAGTAACAAAATTGCGGAAGGCAATCATGATTCGATGGTGGAGGCAAAAAATGATATTTGCACGCTTGGCAGGGGTTAGTACTTTCCTGATACGCACTGTAGTTAACTCAACTGATTCCAAGACTCAGTTCTCACTCCCTGAACCCTTAGAAAACGAAATAAAATTTTTTTTAATCAGTTTCAGACGATGAGACGACCCACAACTTCAACCATCAAGAGGAACAGAACTCTCTAACATTTCCACAATATGATTCTCTAGGTTTGCTAAGCGGTTTTGATCAGGATTCGACCCATGGTGATCATAGCTCGCTGGTCAGCAACTTGAGGTAAAATCCTGAATCCCAAAGGCAAAACCTGATTATCTATGCATATTCTCTTCTGATAAATGAGCCAATAATTTTCGATTTTTCTAGCCAACAGCTTCAAAGTCTTACATCCGAAAATGACTCCTTTGACTCAACAATAGAAAGACTTCCACTGGGTGATTCAACACCAGCCACTACCAGCGAGACCCAAGAACAGACTTCAGGACTTTGTTCTCAACGTTTATGTGAGCAAAATGATTTACTAGAAATAGTTGAATCAGTAATAAAGTAAACGGAAATGAAATGAACATAGTATCATGATTACATAATTATTGCAGCCTATCCAGGACCCTATTCAGTGAAACACAACACATTTTTCGACAACGTAAGGCCTAGCAGTCTATCAATTGACGATGAGCTCAAGATTGCCAATGATTCCAGACTGAAAGAATATGGCGATATATCTGCTGCGGGTGTTTCTGATACAGAGGAAATGGTGGAACCGTTAAACCTGAATATTGGAAGCATACTCGAAGATAATGAAGAAGATAATGAAGCTAACGAAGTAGATAATGACAGTGACGATATGCTGGCTAATTGCATTACTAGTAACATGCAAACCAATAGGTATTGAACGGATTTTCAATAATATTGAGCACATTCGAACATTGTTTCACAGGATTTTGCGTCATTTTTATATTCCAGCTAATCACTCTTGTGTTTTTATTGCACAGGCATAGGCAGCCGTTCAGAAGAAGCAGTTTAGAAAAATCTCCTCAACCAGTCAGCAATTTGACACGATATCAGACCAGTTCAGCTCTGAATCAAGTCGACACGGCAAATCGAAGTTTCGGGAAATCCGGCGATGATGGTAATGACACAGTTGTTGCTGATGGCAAAGATACCGGTCAGATTTCACGCACGCAATCACCCGTATCACTTACTGATCAAGAACAAGACCTGGAATCGACTGGGAATTCTTTTGAAGATTATTCAATAGATCTTAGACAAAATACGCGGCTGGAGGATACAAAGGTAAGTTATTTACAACAAAAACGACTGATTGAATCTGGATCTCATAAATGATGAAAACATTTACTTTCTTCACAGATTCAACGCGATTCTACTATCCTTTCTGCCTTTTCCCCAATCTTTGAGAATTCAGAACTCAGCTTACACGCAGAAGATGATCACGACGGTCAGAAAACAACTGCAATTATCGAGCCCGCAATTACAGGTACGCATTTCTTTACCAGATTCGTAGGTCTTAATCGGTGTGTATATCTTGCAGAACTGTGATTGATATTAATTGATATTCTTATAGTTTCACAGACAATACATCCAGCTCAATTAAACAGCGACCGTCCGACACCACATGAATCTTCACCTGCTTCGCTAGAGGAGAATGTTATAGATGCTCAAACGTTGCTCTTGAAGATCCAAAGTATGTTAGCAAATCGTGGGGGTAGGGATACGACAGAATATCTAAATGCCGCTACTCCACTTTCAATGCCAAAGACAATTTCTAATGAGGATGAAGAAACTGGGAGCAGAACATCGTTCGATTTTTGCACGGATGCTGGCAGCCTGGAAGATAAAGACCCGCCGAAGTTAGAAGGACTTTCGTCAGGAGTTTCATCAAGCAAAATAGAGGATGATACAGAAAACACGAACATCAGTGAAGAGGAAAACCTAAGCGACGAAGTAATGTCGCCAACGATTGATCCGCTGTTTTCTGCGGTAGAAAGGGCCGCGAATAAAGTAGATCGTTCAAAGAATCGTGAAGAGACAGAGGAGGAATATAGAAGACAAAGAGACCCAGATGCAATGATTGCTTCTTTGGATAGACTGACTGCTACTTTAGTTCAACAAACTGAGGCAATGCGAGAGCGTGAATCTTCCGCAATGAAACAGAGCGTTGTAAGCGATACTTGGAACGAAGATTCACCTAACGATGTCTCGTTTCCGAGTATAAGCGTCAGCGCGCCTCTGATCGCCTCTTTTAAAAGCGACAATCAAGAGGATCAGCTGGCTCCCACGCCTGAGTATTTAGACGAAATGATTGGAATCCAGGGAACGATGACAGAGTCAAGGATAATTGAAAGAGAAGCTAATAAACTGGCCGAAGCAGTAAATGCAAGAGTCGCAGAATTTGACTTTGAAACAATGAGCATGACTTCAATCGATCTTGAAGCAATAAAACCTCCGTCCACAATGGGAAGTCTTGTGTCCTTAACCACCAGTTTAATAGGGCCTATTGATAACACTGAAAATTCAATGGTCAGGGAAAGATGCCACTCTGCTTCTCTTTCCCCGCTGCAACTGAAGAGTCAAATTGGAAGCGAGTATAGAAATGGTAGAAAGAAGTCCCTTCCCGCTGGTGTTATGGCTAAAAGAGCACTAAGCCAGTACCAAAATCATACTGGAAGTCTTGAGAATTTATTGAATGAGACTTGCACCACTAGTGTTTCTCATTTAGACAGTGTTAAGCCTCCTTCGATGATGGACGAACTCTTAGATGCTATAGACATGGAAAACAGCATGTTGAGCGTTGCTAGTATTACTTCGGAAATCGCGGATTCAAAGGATCAGGATTCGCAAAGTTTAACAGCCAGCGATCCGGTCTTCGACCTGCTAAAGCCAGTTGCCAATATTCTGTCTATGACCTGCATGCGGTATGCCGAATCTATGCAGGTCAGTGGAAATAACAGCCTCAGCGAATGTCTTGAGAACATAAATCCACCCTCGCTTTTTAACGAGGTAAGCGAAATGGATGAATCTACGATGGAACCAACTAGTGAGACGTTTTGCAGCGATACTTTGTGCATAGATCACGAACTTCAGACCGATGAGGTTTCTCACGGATGTCGGGTATCTATTGATAGAATAGAGGAGGGCGACAATGATACCGACGAAGCTGCAACTCCTATTCCTTCAGAATATTGCGTCACCAGTTCGGCTGAGTCTACACCAAAGAAAAGACACAGCAAAAGCAATTTGACACCAAAACAAAAACGACAATTAGCCAAGGAAAGATACAAGACTTATACTATCGCTGCTGAAATGGTTAAGAAGGAAGAGGAAGAGAGACGGAAGCATGAGAACGAGGAGAGCAGAATTAGGAAGTACCCTGGTGGTAAATGCTCGCCGTTTTCAAAGCTCACCCCCAAACAACGGCGGCAAGAAGATAGAGCTCGATTCCAAACTCAAGTTTTAAACAACCCATTCCCTGTCCTGAGTGCTATGGATCCTCCGGAATGCCAAGTACAGTCGACTTGTAATACAGAAAATCCAGAACTCGAAGAGGCTGGATCTATCCCAAAGTCTGGGATTCCAAAGTTCAGAAAATTGTCTGGGGGCAAAACTATAAAACAAAAACGAGCTGAGAATAAGGATAGGTTTCGAACAAGAACACTAGATGATGAGGAAGCTCAGGAAGCTAGTAGAGATGTCGACGTTATAACATCAGCTTCTCAATTTGCAAGCTCAGATACTTCTATTGAAACAACGTTGCATATTACTTCTGCAGAAATGGAAACTATGCTCGAAAAAAGCGCTAATATTGTGCTCAATATATTGGGCCCAGCAAAACAGCACGGGGAACCAACTGGCGAGGATGTTCTGATCGATTCTGAGACATTGAGTTTAGTGTCGAATGATTCGGAGCCAGAACACGGCTTCAGAATGCGTTTTGGTAATGGACTATCGAAGAGGCAGGGAAGACCGCAATATTCAGAGCCAAGTCCTGCTTCGAAGGCTTTCTCCCAAGACCTTGGATCAGCAATACAGAACGATGTTCGAGAAAGTTCAGATTCTGAGAGCGAAGGAGAGTCAAACAGTGCCAATGAGCAGTCTCAGATACCAAAAAGACCCAGAATTGTAAAGCCTGGTACAATGAGCAGGGATGCTAGCGTTGACTCAAATGCTACAGATAAATCCGAACCGGAAAGCCCAAAGACGATCAGAGGAAGGAGAAAAGCACTGTATTCTAATCCTAGCACTAGGAAATCAACCCCACAGACTTCTCCTTCAAAAATAGCGAACAGTGCTGTTAGCGGGATACCCATCGGACGCAGTAATACTTCGCCTCTGGTCAGAGGAACGAGAGCAGCTACTTTGAGACAAACGCATAATCCAAGTTTCCCTACTAAAAGTCCGCAAAAATCAATTGCTAGTTCTAAAACCGTCTCAACTGCGGCTGCTGGTACTGTTGAAAAACGGGCCCGGAGTGGTTCTACATCGGCTGCAAACAGGACTTCCATCCCTCAGAGAGGGACTGTTTTTAATTATTCTAAAAGTACCAAACGTCACACTACACCTTCAGGCTCCGTATCTTCCCACGGAATCAAAGAGGATAAGAAAGAGCCTGTGTTTAAGCCTCTTGAGAGGCAAGGAACTTTTACAAAAGAAGAACCAGAGGTTGAAAATGCGCCAACAGTGCTTCCACCCTGTTCACCAAGCAAGAGTAAAATTGCTAAGCCAATAAAGACTTCATCTTCAAGAATTCAAACTCCTAGTGGAAAACCTAAGCCAATGACTAAGCTGGTGCAAACACCGCATGCCAAATTCACTAAGACATCGAGTCTGGACAAAGATCAAACGAAAACTTCTTCTCCAACGGTTACTTATCAAAGAAGAAGCCTCATAGGATCACCGATCAAACATTCTCCAAGTAATCAAAGTCTACAGAGCAATGAGTCAGCCAGAATTTCTAAAAAGACGAACACTCTCGGTCAAAGATCCAACAGTAATTCAAGCATTGTGTCAAATTCTTCTACAGGCATTCAGCCCCGGCGTACGACAAAAGAAGCCACCAGTAAAATTGCCAGTCTATGGAAACGGGTCGAAGAAAGCAAAACAAAACAACGTTTCGAAAAGAATGATACAAGGCACTGGATCACACCTGCAAGTGGCGGCATCGAAGCTAGCAGTCCGGTTGTCACTAGCAAACCACCGACTTTCCGATTGATTAGGAGTTCTACTTTCGAAGGAGTCTCAAAAGACACAAGTACAAATGGAGGGGCAGAAAAGCCCAAGTCTAACATGGGAAGGCGTCAGTCTAAGGTATCAGATGCCCAAAATGTTGGCCCAAAGTACCGAAATTCGTGCGATTTGAGTGGAATGAGCATCGCGGAAGCACCGTGTAAGATTCCAATGAAATATTCCAACGATTCAAGGCTGAACAAAAAAGATACTATACAGATCGGTGATAGCACAGTAGTTTTGAGAAAGCAAAAGAGCACCGAATTACCGTTAGATACAGAATCTGATCCCACTAAACGTCTGTCTCGTCTTGGATCTTTCATAAGGGTTGATCCGCCCGAATCCGCGGACGGCAGTAACGGCCAGAATCAAGCTAATGTTAATTCAGTGAGAGCACCAGCTTCGGCAATTATATCACCGTTTAATTACAATCCTAAGCAAACTAGCCCAGTAAAGCCAAGTATTAATGAAATCGATGGTAAACTTGAGATCTCAGAATGCCAGACGGAGATTACTACTAGTTCCATGAGAGTTACTACGGTATAAATAGGAAGAGCTTTCATTTCGTTTATCGCTCTGTCTGATGTTTTAGACTGGTCATTATATCTGCAGGTTGCTTTCGAATCATCATTGTATTTTCAGAGTTTTAAATATCGATTTAGTTTATTTGTACTGTATTAACTTGCTGCAAATCGTTTAAATCAACTCGCAGAGATTTTATGCCAACTCTGATACTATGAGAGATAAATTTCGAGTTGGAATGGCCAGTTTCATAAAAGACTTGATTACTTATACTCTTATTGCATAACTTGCAATTTGTGTTACGCAGCAAAGAATATCTAGGTAGATTCAGAGCCGATTATGATATGTGACTGTAAATATGATTATCCAATTAGCCCACTATGATTGATTGGGAAAATTGATTGTACCGGAAAGATTATTACCCACAAGTGAATATTTATTTTATTCTGTATATAATGAAAGAAGAATAAGAATAAGAAGAATAAGAATGTAGAAAAGGAATAGAAAAGTTAGTTGTTAATCTATGTAATCGGATATTATTATTATGTATGTAATTTAAAAGGTGTGCGACATTTTTCGTTCTCATTGATTGTAGATTTTTTGGCGATTAATTTTGAACAAGATATTATCTTGTTAGAAAATGAGATTGATGTAATCATATTTCGAAGACTGATAGTGGCATTGAGATAAATTTCGCAATTTGCTTGCCATTTTCATTGCGGTAATATATAAAAATAACACGTCGTAAAATTTAGCTGAAATTGATATATAGATTTAGAATGGTAATAAGTTTGAAACAAAACAAAAAAAGAAGAAAAAATTAATTTTACACATTTTACAAAGATATTTCGAGCAAGTGAAGAAAAACAAGGCCTCTGCAACTATCACTTTATGTTTCTAGTCTACCCGCAAATTCATTAGAGGGTAACAAAGCTTATATTTTCAACATTAATTAATACCTTAAATCGCACGTTGAACATCTACCTAATACTTATCTACCACTATCCAAAAAAATCTAACTATATCGTCATTTTTGATGTATACAGACCAAATTAGACATTTTTATTTTGACTAGACTGAAGAATGTGGCAAATAACGATTGTTCCAATACGTTTATATGTATGCACGAAGCCTTTGGTTTCACACATCTCTCAATTCGTTTTCTCGTTCCTTTTCTTTTCTTTCCTTTTTTTTTTTTAATATATAATTTTTTTTACATACAAGTAATTCATATCATGTGTGTTTTTCTTGTTGCAATAACGTCTTCGATAAATACTTAAACGAGTACCTAGATGTATATATTAATTTATTTTTCTACATTATCCAATTTGTTGTATTATTTTCTTATTATTCCCACCTTAGTCAAACACAAACAAATATTCCCCAATTTAGGGTGAATGCTTGGCGTGGTACTCGGAACGGATTGCCGCGGTATGTGTACTTGAGAAAGGAAATCTTTAATCTTATTAGTATATTTATACCCTGTTCCAGTTCAGATTAATTCAATTTAATCTTACCAACTTGGATGATAATCAGGGCCTCATTACTTTTGGTAAATATTATATAAAGTTCTATTGTATTTGGTCTGTATAACACTTGAAATTTAATATCTGAGGTTTTCCTGTGTAATCACAATCATAAAAGCCTCTCTTATAAATATGTAATTCTTTCGTTGTTATCATTTACGTTTGACCAATATCCAATAATTTGTATATTAATTACCATGTAATAAAATTTATAGCTAATACCGTTTCTCATTAATTAACAATCGCAAATCCTGACCTATAAAAAATATACTTCAATGACATAAGCTATTCGATCTTTTTAAAAAATCCTTTATTTTTATCCTCGTTTATAAATTAATCAAAATTATCATACAGGACATTCGTAAAGATTGATAGACTTGTCTTCAGACACAGACATTAACATGTTGTTTTTATCAGGACTGTATTTAACTGCCCAAACCTGAAATTCAAACATAACAATTGATTAACTGAATTTATAAAAAAATTAACTAGACTAAGAAAAAAAAAATTTCTAGTTTGATACCTGATCATTGTGTTCACTGAATGTATGAAGGCATTGACGCTGTGCTAACTCCCATACTTTAACAGTATGATCTGAACTGCTTGAAGCAAATTTTTGACCATCAGGAGCAAAAGCTACTCCCAATACCCAAGAAGCATGACCAGAAAGTGTTCCTGCTACATTGGCATCTTTGCTGTAAATTTAAGAGATAGAAGTTCATGAATACATGAATTTAAAAGAACAGAAGCGCTGGAGATAAATATTCTTCAACTCACATATCATACAGTTTCATGTGTCCGTCATCAGAGGCAGTCAGAAGGAGCTGAGAATCCGGAGAGAAGCTAAGTGATCTAATCGGCATAGCGTGACCTGTGGGTCAGTTTTATAAATTAGAACATAATTTATAATATAAATGATAAAAAAATCGTAAATTGAATCTTCACCAATTATCACACACCTTCAAGTGTCCGGAGAACTTTTCCATGCACTACGTCAAAGATGTTAATAATCCCATCGATTGCCCCACTGGCAATATATTTTCCATCTGGACTCTGAGCGGCATTAAAATAGAAAATAGAAATTGCTTTACTTCAAGAAATGAGACACAGCCAATCTCATCGAATGATATTCCCGTTTGAATCAACTCACGTATGCTACACTCAGGGTGAATTTCCCCCCTCTTGTGTCTAGGGTTTGTTCTTGTTTCCCAGTCTCTGTACTATACAGATGTATTTTTCCGGCATGACTGCCTGAGACAATGAATTTATCGTCTGGAGAGAAGACCACAGTCCATATATCGACCGGGCCAACATCTATGCTTGATACTTTTTCTCCGGATTCCAAGTCCCACAATCTAAGACTAGAGTCTAATGAGCTGGATGCACATCCTGAAAATTTTTAATAAAATTCTTTTAAAATCTGGGGATTAGGTGTTTCAGTTCATCAAATCTTATCAACAATCAGTGATATAATTACTCCAAAGTAATTGCAAAGATTTATAGCTTCGACTTACGCGTTCCGTCAGAATTTACCGCAACTGAAACAACGCCTAGCGAATGTCCGCTTAATTTGTGTTTTAGTTTAAGACTGGTGTTCGTCACTTGCCAAACTTTGACGGTGTCGTCAACCGAGCCGGTTACTATGTACTCTGATGTCTCGTCTCCATTGGAACGCATTGAGTCCCTGTAAAAATGAAAAGTGAAATATACATTCGTAATTGAATTCAATTTTTGAATTGACTTTGCCTATTATTATTGAAGAATATACTACAATATAATATTTAATATTATAGAACAATTGAATCACGTGGTTTTAAGAAACAATTAAAATAAAATTGAAATAAATTGATTTTTTGGCGATTACTGACCTAGAATCTTCATTGTCTGGTACTGTACCGTTCTTCTTCTTCATTGAGCCCCAAGCGCAAGCCCAGATGCTATCTTCGTGGGCATTTTCAGTTTTGTTGACTAAACTGTACTGGAATTTTATGAAGATATGAAATTAGTGATACTCTCGCGAATGAATGCTTTTTGTCGGAATATTTGAGCCTGATAATTGTAAGATGTTTTAAATTAGACTGGATTTTAGGTTATAACCTCAAATTCGACATCGTAAAGATCGCCGCGAGTTTATTTACGTATATTATAACCTCGTACTTACCATTTTACGTGAATAGATATATTCTCGCAATGAATATGATGCGAATAGATCACAGGATTCGAATAGTCCGTCGGTTTAATTCAATTAATAATAAAAACCACGTCAACAAATTTTTAGGTTAGTTGTCGAACATTAACTTTTGGTTAATATTATTTTGCACTATCGATATTGAGACGTTTGAAAATTTCTATATACATACTTTAGGCATTTT
The DNA here is from genome assembly GCA_963978835.1 of Tenthredo scrophulariae. Classification (NCBI taxonomy): domain Eukaryota; kingdom Metazoa; phylum Arthropoda; class Insecta; order Hymenoptera; family Tenthredinidae; genus Tenthredo; species Tenthredo scrophulariae. Next base: position 12,596,869 of record OZ022234.1, read on the forward strand.
TATAAAAATTCAGTATCATTCAATTATCAATAGTCTAAATACTTCGCACGTTTTAGCGATATATTCAGCTTCGCCGGATGTAAATATACAAATTTATCGAATACACCATTCTTGTTGGGGCTCTGGTATTTTCAATGAATGTGACGTCATACGCGCGAGCTGAAAACAGAACTGTGATTGGTGGCTATAAATAATCCACCTGCTACGCACCTGTCCGACCAATCATAGCCTGGAATTTTTACTATATGTTTACGCTCCATTCATTAGTAGTATGAGAAGTTTCTTCGTATAAGCATTACATCCGTGTATGTCTAGTTGCGTGCAAACAGGAGCTGCCGCAAAGTAGGAGTCGGATATGAAATATGAATAGATTATTCCGAAATCTTTATGCTCCGTTTAAATTGTCGAGCGGAGGTAAAGAATAGGCAAAAAAATAGAGTATAATAAAGTTTTTTTTTTATTTTCTAAAAATGTCGATTATAATAAAAATCAGGTTACATTGTTGGATTAGCTTTTAGAGACAAGTATGCTATGCTAGAGAGTTGTTCAATTACTCATTAATGTAGATCATGTATTCTGCTTGTAATGAATAATACTGGACTGAAAATCGGTCAAACAATCAGAATATTATGAAATAACGGTTTCAAGTTTCAGGAAGAGAAGATTTTGCATGCTTGTCAAATGATAGAGAAACTAGGTTGATAGCCGCGCTACGGAAAAAGGCATAATAATCTTAATTGGAAAAATATCGATGTTTTAGATAAAGAAATTATTGGAATTCGTCATGTATGAGAAGGCTTATACTACATTATGCATATTGCATATATGCACCGCTGCACTGGGAGCGCCTATTTCCGATTGCATAGCTAGGGCTGTTCGAGCATAAACCGTCGACGCCCTCGACCGCTACCCTGACCTGGTTGTACAATATCTTTTTACACGGACGTTGTTTCACCCTAATCGTATTTGAGCATAAATACCATGAGCAGAACTGTCTCACGCACTATAACAGTGTCACTCAGACTTGAGAGAAGAGCTTTGCTAAACGGAAAAAATATATTCCATTTGTTTGTAAAAAAATAAAAATAAAACGTTTTGATTTTCATTTCTGAAGATTTGTTCGTAATTCATCATCAAATATTAAAAAGTATAAGGTGATGGAAGTAGTTGTTGTCTCATAATTTTCAAATGTACAATAAAAATCGAGAATAGTTTTCAGTTCGTTGCTAATCTCAACGATTATCCAAGCGACTATTATTTTGTCTCTTTCTCTTCGCGATTATTCACGGCATTTGTATCTCAGGCTGTAAATCCGTGAGATGAGGGTACCGACGTTTTACTGTCTCCTCATTACTCTGCTAATGAAAACTGCAGCAAGTCAAGATGATGAGATTTCACGATGGATATCCGGGCTTCGTACTTTGTTGAAAGGTTGTCCACCAATACCGTGGAGAAATTCTGATCAACAAGACTTTATCCCTGTACTACGTTACTGCCTGAAACATCGTGCCATCGTAGCAGTTGACAGTCTACTTACGGACGACGTTATACCAATTTTTGATGGTATTAATTTGGTACGATACGAGGATCGGGAGTATAATATAACGGGCACGGAATTTGACAGGTAAATTTCATAATAACTCATACGTAGAGTTCTGATATCGATCAATAATAGTTAGTACCTAAATAAAATAGGTTTTCGTTCATAAATTCAACGGAATTTAATTACTCGATGTTTTAATAAAGTAACCAGACTTGTGGTTCTTCTTTATGAAATACTTTCCCAGTCGATTGGCTTTGAGAAGGTATAATATGATGACTACATTCATGAAATATGATTTTATTCCATATATGAAAGCGAGTGACTCGATTCACTGTGATCCCTGATAAATTTGTATTTCTACGTCATGCGAAATTTATTGAATGTGAATTATAAAAACGAATAAAAATTACCTTCCAGAAATCAGACGAACGATATGGAAGATAATGACGATCTAAAAATTGATGAGGGTTGGCAGGCAGTGGTCATGAACAGACTTACTAGATTGTTTCGTACACACGTTCTCAAAATAGATCTCGATCAAGTGTCGAAAGCCACTGGATTATCGACTGGTAATTCCGAAGAAGACGAAGCAAAAGACGAAAAAGAAGATGGTGAAAATCTGGTCCATGGTAAGACGAACTGCAATATTTTGTAGACAAATAAAAAGAAAAAAGAAAAAAAATAGTGGTTATTGTTTTTAGGAAGAAGACGTCGTCACAAACGGAAAGGTATGATGCTTCCCATAATGATGATGGGATTTCTTTTTATGGGCACGATACTTATTCCAATGGGATTTCAATTTCTCGCTGTATTAGGCGGCAAGGCTTTAATTCTTGCTAAAATGGCTTTAGTCCTGTCGAGTATTCAAGGATTAAAGAAAATTGCTACAAGCGGAGTGAATTACGGATTGTATCACTCACCCGCTTCCGAAGGTTGGCACGAACGAAGTCATCAGGAAACTAAAGCACCGAATGAACTCCGGTACCAAAGTGATTCCCGCGGGCAATCCAGTCCATGAAATCCAGTAAATTGACATTAGAAAAAAGTTCGTAAAAAGAATAACATAATTATTAGATTATTAATATTAATCGCTTTTTAACTGTCCGAAATTCATGAATGAAGTAAACTTTGAAATTCAACAAAGGATTGTATTTATTTAATTCAAATTAAACTGCTGTCCTCTGGCTATGGTAACTCTGACTGAAAAAGTAATAAACAAGACTGTAGAATATTTTCACTGTAAGAATAAATCAATGAACCATATATAGACGTTTCTTCGATATTCATTGTCAGAAATGATCAATAATTTATCATTTAGACTGTTTCAATTTTATATAAGGTGATTGTTAACCCTTTTTTTATAAACCGTATTTAGCGATCAAAGGATTTCAAAACACGTGTACAATTTTTTTCCCCATACTCATAATCAAAGTGTACAAAACATCAAAGACTAAAATTTTCTCCATGAAAAACGGGCCACTTGTGTATACCTATGCATGCTTATGGTATAAAGTTAAATTACATCAAAAATTAGTGTTTACGTTAAGTGGTATCATTTTCCACCTGGCTGTACCTACAGCCGATTAATGTTCAGAGATATAACAAAGTTTTAAACTCTAAAATGAATTCATAAAATTTTGTGTTCATACATCACCAAGATGAATGAACATCATGGCAAATCTTATACGACGAAAAGTTTGAATTAGCTTCTAAAACCCCGCGGAAAAGCCCCACTGAACCCGATGACAGGGTTAATATTATTCTATTGCCCTCCGAAGCGAATGTCCTTTCGCTTTTGAACTTCATCAATATAGGGTCCTATTTGTAGTCATACTATTCGACTAATTTTCATTGCCGTGCGACCGATGTCCATTTTAGTTTTGATTTTATCCATTCATAGGCATAAAATGATATGTGGATAATTTGTTAACATAATTTATACAGGTGAAGGACTTTTTTAAATTGGCCAATAATCACATTGCAAATTTTAGAACAGAGCCGATTATATGTTAAGCTCCGGATTTTCATTGTATAAATCAGATCAGGTGGAATCCCAGTCTTTGGGAGTCCGATCAGTTATAATTAGAATCGTTATTATCCGAAGCGAAGTTCCGTAATTTGAATGTCTACACATATAGGTACTTATACGTGTGTAACTAAGCCACGCATGTTTTGGTACTAAAATCTATTCACCTTTTTATATTCGTTCCGAAAATATGTAGTAACATTCATTTATTCCTCGCATAAAACCCAATTTTCTGCATTCGTATTCATCAGTGAAAAATCGGGTTTCAAACCTGTATCGCACTTTCATACCGTGAAAATCTATATTCCAAAGAACGGAGATGTTTTGAGGTTTGATCGAGCGAAGCTCCGAGGTAAAGGTCTTAGGCGTTAATCCGTTAATACAAAACGTCGTGATGGGGGCCTGAGACAGGCTTATGAAAGGATGGGCTTTCCTATCACGATATTTCCAATTTATGAGAGAATTTAATAACAGGTAACGACGGACGATTAGAGAGGACGAAGGCCTCAGTTTTGTCGAGACTGAATCACCTCTCACGGACATTAAAGCTGATATTTGTTCCAATAACAGCTCGTTAGACATACCTACCTGTATTTGACGATCATGCATACCGAAGTCATTTCCTTGAAAAAAATCAATATTTGGATTGATATTGAAAATATTGTGGTACATAAAACGTGTAATAGGTATTTTATTTACGTAGAGGTATTAAATTATTGATTTGTTATAATTTTTTTATGAGATTAAGTGATGCATAAGGATTCGGCGTACCAATCTGGACCCAGTTTCTCTATCGATTGTACAATTTCTTGAGTGTTCGTGCGAACCCTGAGATCGGTAGATTAGAATGCGCGTGAGCGTCTTGAATCTCGATCCTGGAGATATCGAGGATTCGATTCACCCAATCTCTGAGTATGTCAGTCGATCACATTCCTCTCTATCAGGCGCTACGCAGTCTAGAGTCAATTCCTACACGTTTTCGATTTATCTTAAACTTTTATTTAAAAGACTTTTCATCCCGTTTTACCCCATTACACGTACTAGTGCTTATTGTTAGCCTTTAAAAACCAACTTGTTTTCGGTATTTAGCGAGCTTGCAAGGCCTTATTATTTCCGAATAAAAAATAAAATAAGACTGGAATAGTTTGCAGACTAACTTATTCCAATCATGTATTTCGTTGTTTTTCTCAAATTCATTTTTCACATAAAAGCTCGTGCCAGGGCAGTTCAACATGTATATATATATATATATACTATATATATATAGGTATCTCTCAGATACTCTCAGAAGGCTGGTACTTTGCCTGAGGACAAAAGCTTCGTATAAATATGGCACAAAGTGGTGCGAGAATTTTATTTTCTTCTTGAAACAAAACGATGATTTATACCATTGTGGTATTCCCGCGGTAGGAAGTATAAGCTAAGTGTAATTACTTATGGTATATTTTCTTTTTTTTTTCTCACCACTGCACGAGTATTTTCGCGTAGTCGGAATATCTGATTTTGTCACATAAGTCATATATCCTATGTTCCATTTTCAATTATATATTACATAGCTTTTTTTTTTCTTTTTAATAAATAAAAACCAATCGTCGATGTTTAATCTGCTCAATGCAGGCGTTTCCCGTTTGCCTACCTTTAAGGCGTGTTACTTTCCACAGACTTGCTCTGTATACGTAGATGGATGATTGTCGTAGTTTTAATTTGAATAAAAAAACACGTTAACAATACGACATATATATGTAAGACTGATTGCGAGATAAAATAAAAAAAAAGTTAGCAGACTTGGCGGATTGCGAGATGCTGTGAGTCCCCACGTGACGAATGAAGGCTTAATTACAATTGATGACGTAGGCTACTCGTCAGTGACTTTTTGATTTATCGTAAAATAAGACGAAGAATGCGATTTCATTCTTACGTGAATATATTTTTCCGACCATTTATATGTAAGATAATTTAACATTCAGGGAATATAAAATGATTTCTGTACATACTGTCTTTAACATATACCTATATGTAGGCATATGTTAAGAAATACACAAACATGGACCAACTCCCGAAGATTCAAACTAATAATGAGCTTGTTACCGTAAACTCGATTACGTCTACGTATAGATATTTGTAAATGATATATCTGTATGTATACTAAATACTATAGCAGCTAAGCACCCGGTGTGCATAACTTGTATCGGAGCAGATCAAACAGGCAGAGTAAATTTGATAACGGCGGCCTGGCTGTCTGGTCGTAATTCTTAGACCTGTGTACAATGAATGGTATGTGTGTCTGCGCTCTCGTATGCCTACAATGAATATCGTATGTGCTGATAGTCGTGTTATATACCTACGCAGGTTATTCGCGTATAGTAAAGAAATATCTAACGACCGTTTAGCTTATATCAGTACCACATCTCGAACCACAACTCTCAGAAAGACTTTACCAAGTGGTCCATGGCGTAGAAAACTCAAATTACACATCAGTTGATATTAAGGTCTCAATTTGTCGGTTCATTGACAGCTATGCACCCGAAAAGAAAATTTGGAATAATAAACACGTGAGTAATTAGTTGTATGAGTTTTTTTTTTTTTTCTCGATTGATGGAAAGTTTTGCCTATCAAATTACGTCACTAGATCACTAACTCATCATTGAAGGTGATTTTTGTTTCGTGTATTAATAGGAGAAAAATTATATTTGAGGCTTTCCATCAAATGAATAATTTGGCAAACATCTCACCAATGATATGAACAGAAGTTTGTTTAAACCAAGAATTTTAACAGCCTAGCAATAGATTCGGCGGACTTATTCTCACCGTTTTGCAACACGTTTGATACACCTGAATAACGAATTATTTTAGCTTTGATTATAACGCGTATCGGTTAGTCAGATTCAATCAAAATTGATTACGAGCTACAATAAACAACGGGAGAATAGGCGAGACAATATATTCTCTTTTACTCAAAGGACAACTCGTTCTTATCGCTTTGCATGATATGCTTGCAAATTTATCCTCACTTTATTCCGCTGTGTTTTACATTATCGGTTTGTTTTTTAAAAATGCATCGACATTTATAGGCAGATATTATAAATTAATAATTCAAATTTCGGTTCGATTTCGTCTAGCATGTCGATCCTGTTAACAGTTAAATGACTAGGGTTCTCTTTGCAAACGAGCATCAACTGTCTATGGAAATCAAATTTACGAGTCTGTTAAAGTACTGGGGACACATCATACCTATGCATTTCATATTTGAATATGAAGAGCGCTCGGATCAAGTGCAGGTTGGTCGGAATATGCGTGGTCACATCTTCGGCGATCAGGGTCAATTGAGAATTGGAAAAAATGTGAAACCACGTTCAACAATCGGTCTAATCCTCGGCCGTGAATTCTCTCGATTGATTTTTTGCGATATTCGATAAAATTTAATAGTGAAGATCGCATTTTTCAACGTAAAATGATTTTCAATAAGTCCACACATGTGTGAGCGCGAAAAAGATATATGTGTATATATTTTCAGCCGAATTCCCCCTAACCAGTATTCTTTCATTCAAAAAGGGCGAGCCTTTCAGTCCAGTTATTTCCTGATTGACGAATGAATTTCACATAAAGCAAAGTTAATTTATTGGTAAATCAATTTATTTTTCATTAGTTATATTCTCCGTGCCGTCGAGAAATCTTCTTTTTTTTATAATAGCTTTATGACGCCCACCTTCATGATGTTTTAATTTTATTTTTTTTTTCCGTCCCTTTATTTATTGATGCCAATTTTTATATGAATGTTATTATATCTCCGCGTTCCGTGTGCAAGCAATTAGTATCGTATTATCTCTGTTTGCAATCCTCGCGTATAAAACCCCCCTGCCTACGCGCGACAAGGTCCTACCTAGTATGCGTCAGTGTATGTACGTTTACATAGGTATATATACGGATCTATAAGTATTCATCGTGTATATTTATGAATATGAATGTGCACCACCTTGGCTATCGATGAATAGACCAGATATTTCATTGGCTTGTCCTGTGCGGCAGGAAAAAGGTTGCGAGAAGTTAAAAAAAAGAAATAAAAAATTATTTGCTCGTTTTTTTTAAAGAATTTACAGAAAGTATTGAACTTTGAAAGGTCAAGCGAAATCTGCTAATTATAAGGTGAACTCGGAGGCAGGTTTTTGATAAAAGTTTTGCTATAGTGATGAAAATTTTCATTGAAATTAACCCTCGCTGAAAAAAAAAAAAAAAAAAATACATATTCTGTGATGTATAGTAATCATACTAATTCAATATGGAGAAAACTTCTTAACACCAGAGAATTGAAGAAAGGATCGCGTTACTCGTGAAAATTTTTATAAAATGAAAAGGTTCTGCCATACATAATACTAAAAATAATAATAATTATAACGAATGTAAATCTCACAGCTGATTGTAATACAATTCAATTAAAATAAATATTTTCATCTCGCCATTGAAATACCATTCATCGTAGTATTCTCCGCGTATCATCGAAGGACATTGATTATATGTATAACGTGGTCGTGGGTATAACGACGCATTTCCGAAGAAGAAGGACGTTTTTGCGAGACCCTCTTAATTAGGTATCGATATTTTCTCATCTTTTCTGTGTCCCAAGAGATTTCAAGCCTAAGACATTGATTGGCTGCGTTCAAATTTTTTTAAGGGTGGTCTTCACTGTGGATGAAAAAAAAAGTTGAAAACATTTTCGAAGGTCGAGGGTTTTTCAGAGCGAAAGTAAACCTCGAAGGAAATTTCGTAAAAAAAAAAAAAAAATAAAAAAAAAATCTGCAGTAAATATTGAATGGTAAAAAAGTTGGAACAAAGTGCAAACAATGTGAAATTAGCTTTTGGGATCACATCGGACAGGTGTCAATAAGCTCGATCGTGAAAAAATCCCACTCGAATACTTCTTGAACGTTAAAAGTTGGAAAACGAGATCCTACATGAGGTGTAAACGTTTGTTGTTTTATTTGTCTGAAATTTTACGAGGTCATCGTCGTTTCAAACGCCACGTGAAAAATTGCGCTTCAAGTATAAGGCTTTCAGAGTATAAAAAAAACCTCGCCAACAGCTTTCCCTAAGATTTTACTATAGCTATACATACTTGGACGAATATATAAAAAGGGGCAAAAAAAAAAAAAAAGGAATGAAAAACCAGAGATGAGTCTTTGGTATCAGACGTGAAAAGAATTGTTCTCTTCAGAAAACCATACGAAAAAATTTAATATTTACTTTCCATGCGACTAATTAATCCTAAAAAAAGTCCCCGATTGTTTTTGGAAGCCAGCATTCTTGAGCACATTTAATTAAAAAAATGATATCTCGATATAACAAAACTATTTCGTTATCTACTGTGGTTTCAGGTAACATGTGGCAGTTGAAATGTCTTTTCGACAACGACTGTAAACTATGCGAAAGAATCTAATCTATTCTTGAGAGATCTCGACCAGATGGACAAGTGGAGTTCACTATTTTTTTCGGCTACCCTACGAGGTCTTTGAGCAAGGAGATTCTTTTCAAGGCATCCGGAAGAGGCGATCCAGAGGGTCATAAAAGCTCATGTGGCACTACGTTATGAGAGGATTTATCAGATTGTCAAAGCTTTCACGTTCTCTTGAAAAACCTTGGAATTTAGTAACCATATAAAGAAGTCTGTCGGATTTTTACACCTACGTATTCTTAGCCCCACTGCAAAGAAGCTTTCAGATAAAAATCGGCGAATCCCGCAGTGTTTAATAACTGAATTTCATACTTTACGATACGTTGAAAGCGAAAAAAACATTAATTATTGTTTCGACGACCACAGCTGTTACTTCGTTTTCGCAGATCTTTCACACTTCTAGGGCTTAGCTAAAATGGTTAAATCTTGTGGACCGCTCACTATCAAGTGCTGGGATATATTGATGCTCTCCTGGAATGGTGCTTTTTATTTTTTAAACAATCTTAATTGAATAACAATAATATCCCATAAGTGTTTCAATTCGTTTATTACGCACAAGTATATATGAAACAGGACAGTGAAGTCAAATGATCGATACTTGATAACGATTCAATATCGTTTAATACGTTTGCAGAGTAGATGTATAAGCTGTAACCTGCCCAGCTAATGCCCACCTAAACTTCTTTATGACAACATAAAACAGTCAGTGATATGGTCAGCTAACAGTTTCACTAATAGCAACGAACTTATTTATCGTTACTTATTAGTCTCTAAAAACTATCGCGTGTTAACTAGAACTAATCTGTATAAATATAGACTTTAAATGTCAATCAAAAACCTTACGGCATAAACTGATGACAGAGTGATTTGATTGAGGGAGGTTTTCGACGTCTAATTTGTTAATTATATCGTTAAAAAAATTGAATTGTTAATAATTTCAACGGGTTGAACGAAACTTTGTTTCTATAAAAATTTGAATTTCAAGTGAAGTTCGTGGTCGGATATTTTCTTGTAAGGTCGCTAAGGCCATTTTTGAAAAGTCGAAATACTTCTTTGCGCGTTTTTCTCTCATACCATCATTGCATATCTACATAAAACCACATTGACGTTGTGGATAAACGGGGTGCAGTCGAAGTTGTGTGAGGACGCCTATGGTGGCGTAGGTTTCGGGAATGCGCAGGGAGGATAGAGGGTAACGCGGGCTATAAGAGGGACGCCGAGCGTCGCGACGCCACAGAGGCTTCTGCTGTCCCGAGTCACAGATTCCATTTATCTGTCAGACTTTTTGAACAATTGTTAGAAAAAATTTTTCTTCACCTTCGTATCGAACCACGACACTAATCAATCTACGAAACAGGATGTTCTCCGATTATTCCCCCAGGATCCTGCAGTATTTCACCCTTATAGTGACACTTCTTGGCCTCGTTGTCACTCTAACATCTGCTACGAGTCCCGATCTCGGCCCTCGACTCGAGCAACAGGTAAGAATCATTTTATTTCAAGAATTATACAATCTTTTATTTTTACTGGAACAGTCTTGGTCGGCTCTTCGAGTTCAGGAGGAAAATTTAAGGATGCAAATTTTTCTTTGCTGAATTCGAACCACGTTTTGCGCTTCACATACGTATGTGTGAGAAAGTGGGTGGTAGTAATAATTGTTGGTTCATATAATTATAAATGAATATTTTCCAGCAGAGTTTTAACAAGGATTTTGTATTTGTTCTTCAAATAGATGATTGTTCTAAGAATTATAAAGAAAAAAATTACACTTTTTATAATCAACCTGTTGTGTTTTCATGGGTGAAAATTTATCACGAAATGGCTTTTAGCCAATGTCGTATAAAAGGATATGTGTCGCAGCGTGATATTCTATCTATAAGCTTAGCTTTCGGTGAAAGCTATTGGTTTTTAGCTCAAACCTAAGTACATAAATATAACCATGTTAACTAGATAACTAATTGGCAAATATTTGGCCCTGAGGATATATTATCAGGATTTGCATTGTCCCGGAAACGTACGGAAATGTACTTGGATACTAACGTCAATTTTATAGATCATAAGGTATACAACAGAAATTGAACCGTCTAGATGCTTTATGCATAGATGTGATAATCACCCGATTAATTCCAGCTGAAATTAGATGTTGAATGAATGAGGGATGCATTGTATTATAAAGTAGAAACATTTGTTTATATAAAAATTTGGGTTTTATTCTTGGATGTGATATATCTTTTGCATTTGAAATGATGAAAAAATTTTCTGGGTGGTCATTTTTTTTCCAAAGTGGGAGAAATTTTTTATGGTATGTACATCAGATGTGACGTTTGAATAATTATGATCGTTGAGAATAAAAAAAAAGAAGAAAATAAAACGGGGGAAACTGCTTTGAAGACGAATGTAAATTATTCAGATTGCTTTCCAGAAGTGTTCTGGCTTCACTGCTTTCCATAAATTCAATATTTTCGGAAATAATATCATCGATATTCGTACTTTGATCTTTCCCCTTCTCTCCCTAACTGTCTCCCTCTCAAAATCTTTTATTCCTGCAGCCTTGAGCAAGGAGATACAGGAATACGCGATATCAATCTAGCCGGTGTTACAGTTCAGGTATAAATTTTCACGTCGTGTAAATTAATACTTACTTCGTTATCCTGAAAGAGAATACGGAGAAATACTTACATTTCGAATAGTTTCTCCATACATGAGAAAATGCCGATTGCTATTCGATTGTTTCTAGTAAAGATTGTCAGAGCTTTGACGATTACAATAAATAGAATCTAAGGACGGATGTTAGGTTGAATTTTCTGTGAATGTATTAATTACAAACTCATTTTATATCGTTTTCATAACGACAAGTTTATTTTCATTTTCCGGGATAAAATTCGATAAAAGAAATATGAAAATAAACTTTGGCTTCGAGAGCATAATTATAAGTTACACAGGTGAATTGAACGTTTGAAGATGTTTTCTTATTTTATAAAAGTATCTCAAGCGGAATATATTAATTGGTCTTTATTTTGAATTAATAATATTTCAGTGAAAAAAAAAAAAAAAAAAAATACCAAAGGTTTCGCGTTCTCGCGACTGGAGTAAAAATTTCTCTCACGCAGATTGGAATAAATCGTTTAAAAAACCTTTTAAAAATCATCCGAGCGTGTAGTGGGCGAGTGCGTCATACAAAAAGACATTGACTTTCAATTTCATTTTTATTATTCTGAATTGACAGATGAAATAAAATTCCATAACGTATATATTGATTCGAATCGTTGGCTCGCTTGTCATCATATACAATATTGCATCCCTACATACCTATATAACAATTTACGTCTACGGTCCAGGAGGGAATACTTTATACGTGGATGTATACCTATATGCGTCTGTGCAGATATATATCTCACACCCGAAGTGCACGGTTGATTAATTAAATTATCATTATCATTATCATTATTATTATTATTATTATTATTATCATTATTATTATTATTATTTCTTCGTAAAGTAGTGAACCACACGGAGTGGTTCCGATACAGAAACAGCTATAGGGGTTGAATACAGGGGCATGTGAGTAGATGGGAGAAACTGAACATATGTGTACTAGTATAGGATAAATGGGGGTGTCATGTGATCAATCAAGTACAGTATAGTATTGTCTAATTGGTGGTTACACCTTGGCGTCACATACGCGTTTTACCCTCGTACAATAGTTGAGGGTGTGCTTAATTTTACCTTTTGAAAGTCCATTATACTTCCGGAGCGATAATCAAGTACAGTTGGGTTGTTTTGTTTAATTTTTTTTTTTTTTTAATCTTTTTCGTCAGTAACGAAGAGGAGGTTAATGAGGTATAAATTGGGGAGGGATAAGGAAAATAATAACATCACTTGGTCCTATACATAATATAATAGAAAATTAAATTTTTAAATACACGATCTTATTATAGAATTGATGATAAGTAAGAAGTCAGTTTAAATTTATTCTTGCACTCAAGCGTAGTAGATTATGATACGGGGATATAGTAATAGGAAATATGCTAAATATTTTTGCAACTCCCGCGATAAACAAATCTAGGGAACTCTGTAAAGTGATAAAAATTGGATATGAAGTTTCGAGGATGAGAAAGGCATAATGATTTTTAAATCGTGTCAACAACCTGCGTGCTGTTGCGAAAAATTTTCTCAAAGCAGAAAATATTGTCGCTTGGAATATTAGTTATTCTAGATATACTATATAGGTATATGAAAAGAAACGTTCAATATGGGTTATGAGACTTAACAAAATAATTGGATTTTCATTATTTTTTCTTCTCTATTTTACAAATCTTCGAGGATTTGCTATTCACATTAAAATTTTAATTAATCTCCTCAATGTTAATCTGAGTAATTCAATTATATGAAACGCATATAATGTAAGGATTATTACAGCTTAGAGGGCCAAAGCCTGCTTCCATTAAAGCAAAAGGCTATTTTATTGTCACACACTGCTAATTTTGAATGGGGGTTGACGTTACATGATTACTTTTTTCATTCACCCATTAAATCCCACTGGATTTTTACCTCATACGTGAGGTTAAACTTTCATTTATACTGTCTTGTTACATTTATCGACAGGCAAATTGAAGAGATAGTCGAATGAATGGAATTACATTTATAATTAGTTAAGTTATATTGCCGAATTTGATTTCGATGAAATTCAATCAGAGAACTGTCGGAATGACGTTGTTTGAGCCAGATTATAAACAGAGATACTTGCGGAATGAAATAGAGTTATATATAACTGGATTAAAACGTCAAACGTGGGAACGACCAAATCTTATCAAAATCAAGATTTGACGAAACGGCTTTAATAAATCAGCTCTTCTTCCCACAAGTTTCCCTCAAATGAACTTTTCATTTAATTATAAATGCCAACCTCGAGGGTATCTACCCACGTCTATCTATCAAATGTAAACCTAATGCATGGGTAGGTAGATCCATGTGGCGTTAAATTGTCAAATTGATATTTAAAAGGCAGATATCCGGAGATCGGGAGAACCTGTCGTTGAGGTTGACCGGTAGGTGTTAAAACTAGTTGATATTATCACATGGACCTTTTTCACTTCTATACTATTGAAAAATACCGATCAACTAAAATTTGACAATTCTATGGGAGGTGTTCTGCGCCTGTATTTATTTTAAACCGAAACACGGTGCATATATGATTAAATAAGAAACTTGGAAACAGCTCTTCATTCTCGTTTTTTTTTTTTTTTTATCAATTTGTAGCTGCCGATGACACCGGATGTTCAAACAGAGGCTGCACTCGATCCTTATTTCCTCGAGGAACACCACGGGCCCCGGGAATCACGTGCAGCCGTTCATTTCATCTCAGGTAATTTATTATACCTAATTACGAATCTCTTTGATCGATTTTATTTCTCAACTTTTAATTGGCCATCGTTCGACCTGGATCAAAATAGGCTCCTGGGCCAAGAAGCTGCGTAATTGATTAGCAGCTAGTATAAGTAAAAAAATGATCAATTAGTTCGATAAAAACGGAGTCAATTATCTCATTGAACGAAGGTCTGTAATAATTGGGTAAATGTCATAAAATTCAATGTACAGTTCATCTTCACTTTCAGATTGCATGTACGTTACTTCGGAGGCTGGTCATTTCGTTTATAAATCACCATCAAACGAGGCAACGGTTTGCGGTGTCTTTTTCTTAACCGATCCAGACCGCAGAGTCGAACTCCACTTCTCTTACTTGGACGTACCTTGCGAGCGAGGTGGTCTTGTGTCAGTAAGTATCAACATATGGCTTATAAATTTCGTAGTTTAACTCAAACCCCAATTACTAAGGGTTTCTCCAAAATCGACTATAACTACTTTGGTCAAAGTTAACACTCAGACATGTATATACTATGTGTCGATAATTAACTTCGCGAAAGTTATAGCCTCACGTTTTACATATACGCGCAACTATAACCTAATACTCCATTTATAATTGTTCAAATCTGAGGAAGCGAATGGTTTATAGTTATAAATTGTTTTCTATTAAAATTATTTCGCTAATGTTTTGGCAACGGGTTGTAATTATATTTTTAACAACTGTGAACGTGTTAATTCGAAATAGTTTTGCCGCCCTTCGTGCTATCAACTTCAAAACTAATTCTGCAGAACTTCCCTTCAATTTCCCTGGCTTCCGGTATACAGCGAGTACTAATTGACCGTTCGGTGTAATCGCCTTGCAAATACCTCGGCAGAATTGCCGAATTATTTTTATATCATATTATAAGTTTATGCAAATAAATAGATTACCCAAATTTGACAAATTTCTTATTTCTAATAATTATATATATTTATTCATTTATTTATTTATTTGCATATAGTTTCATGAAATTATCTAACTGATTATAGTTTGTCGATGGATGGGAGCTGAACGGGGAAGTATTTCCTAGTGCGACCGATCATCCCTTGTCTTTAGACGAAAGAGTGTCAGAATTTTGCGGCAGGCGTGTGAAGAAGGTATTTTTGAGTACACAAAATGCGGCATTGATTCAGTACAGGATCCCTCATAGAGGACGTGGTTTCAGCATGATGGTGCGTTACCCAAAAAACCCAACTCGTGAGTACGAATAAATTGAATCGTATTTCCCTTAGACGTATAAGCAAATTCTTACTTTACATTTCGTCGTTTAAACAGTCGCTCTTTCTCATCGGTAAAATACACCGATTCACCGATGTATAATGAACGTCGATGTGTATTAGTATATAGGTAGGTATCGAGTATACCTACCTTCAGGAATATTTTCAGTATCAAAATTTTAGTCTGACGTTAAAAAAACATGCGGTTCATACCCATCTCTTGTTTTTCTTTCACCGTTCGTAAATTTCTAAGCATATGTGAATAATTTCACCTCCTGTTTTATCTCGACGATCCTTTTTTTTTTCCGTATAGTATAGGCATATTATACGTAATGCAAATCGTGTTTTCTTCCAGCATCAGGATAAATTTCGGCAAAGAGAAATTCACTACCACTTTACCGTGTCGCCATTTCATTCAATTGTTATTCCTCACCCCGTTCGTTTCACCTCTGCTAATAGAGCGGACGTCAAAGTTAAGGTACAAAGTGCTCTATTAAGTACATCTTACGCCGACCGCTCTTTGACTATTACAATTTAGTCGTAGCACATGTACTTCGGGTCATTGGCTTAGTACTTCGGGGTCCTACAGAAACAATATTATCTCGAGTAAAACCTATCGGTCAATTGTATTTTCAGATATATACCTAGTTCCTAATGGAAGAGTGGTCTCTCTACTCTCGTTAATCGAATTTCTTTTCTCCTTTACGTGTTCGGAGTGTAACCGTGAATGATAACATCATATGCGTGTTAATATTGAGTATAATCTCATAGCGAGATACAGGAAATTTTCAGAGAAAATATTATAAGTCTTTGAGATAACGGAGGGAGACATAGAAATCGAATTTGGGACAATTCCCTCCGGCGTTGGCCTTTCGACGAGATAAATAAAATGAAAAATGACAGGATTTTTTTGGCAGGACGTGTTTTTCGAACGTGAGTGACAGCCAAATTTAAAACCTGTCGTTAAAACGAGGATCGGTAAGTATGTATGACGAGGGCTCTCACGATCAGTCTAGCACAGCGTACCTATAGGTAATATCCGTGACGTGGAAAGAAGCTTTTTCGAATTATCAACCTGGGTGGATAAAGTAACCCGACTGATATTTCTACAGCTTATTTTATGATTCCGCGGTGTTAATTGATGCTGATATCTTCGGTATAATTCCGAGATTTTATTTATTATTCAGATCACTCGGCATGAAATTATCACCTGAAATTACAGCCTGCAACATACTGGTAGACAGCATCTCGGATTTATTCACTCTTCGAAATTATGGACGCCGAGTAAACTGTACCCTCAGTGCTATGTACCCGGCTGTGGTGCGTGTGATTGCTTTGGGAGTCGGCATCGGAAGTCCCCGAGGTGCTAATAGAGAGGTGGAGACAGGAACTGTGCACCAGGTTGGTCCTGAACGTGGCATTATTAGCAACGTTAACTCGTAAAATTATTGAGAATAGAACTAAAAAAAAAAACAAAAATAATTATAATACAAATTCGAGATTAATAATTTGCGGCAATGAATGAATAAGAAACCGCAGTACCTCACGTTGGATCCATTACTTGTGTTAATTATCGAGGTTCCAAGTGCGATGGGTCATTATACCTACGCCTGTCGTTAGGCTCAAATTACCCGTTAATTATATCACAAACTTACCTGGGTTCTCATAGTTCTGTGATAACGATCATAGTTTAGACGTGGGCTAGTGGGTACTACGAGATGATCAAAAAATTCATTATCCTTGAGGATTAGATTTCCATAATTATAGAGGCTAATTAGTATTTGTAATCTCGTTACAGTGCGAAAAGAGAGGCCTTCAAGATCATGTGCAAATCGGTGGAAGCGATGGACTGGATTCCACCAATCTAGTACTTCTAGATTCAATCTGTGGCGTGAATTCTAAGCCAGGTAAATATCCTTTATTAATTTAATGATTGATTTTCACTGGGCAGAATTATACATAATTTGATCATGAAATATGATTTTTATTCCAAGTCTCTCCACTTCACTTGAATGATATTTTTTTGAAAAAGAAACCAAAAAAAATGAAATACTGCTCAATTTTTATTTTCAGAGAGCATTGAGAACGTTATGGGTTGCGGGGTGACTTCAGTGAGGCTAGTATCTAGCGGTCAGTTTGAAAATTCAGTGACCGTCGCCCTGCGTCCTGCGAACGAAAATGATATTCTTGATGCCAATCTAATTTGCGGTGTTTGAAATTACCTAAAACGTGAAGGTTTTTTCTCAGTGAGAATTCTCCGATTCGCATACTAGGTAGGTAGCCGTTTCTTATTTCATTTTATTTAATTTTCTCCAAAAATTCGGAAAGGACGTAAATTAGTTTAAACTGATGTACTCCTGAGGATTTTTTCGCGTGTCAATTTCTCGACTTTCCGTTCCCCTGAGATTTGAGGAGGAAGAAAGAAACTGCTTGGGAATTCCGAAATGTTTACTTCGGAGACTCTTGCTGCATGAAAAATACTCGTTTCAGCTTCATTCACTGTAGTCGATAAAATGATTATCCCAAAGAAGCACTACGTGTCGACTCGAAGAAATTCAATTTTCCAAAATATTTTCAACCCTATACTTCTTCACTTTTTGGATTATATTATTTTCATTTATTGTGATTTCAGATACTTAAGATACACAACATTCCATGTTTCAAGATTTTCGAGGTAATAGTTTAAGACGAATATACAAGGCGAACAGAGTAATGATTTTTTTAATACGTTCATGGACAAAATTTGAAAATTTTTTCAGCAAGTATTCAATGTCAACGTTTTCGCCAATCGTAATCTACCGCTCATATATATATATATATATATATATATTGAACTATATATCTCTGACATAAATATGTTGTATATTTTGTTATGTTTAAACCCTAACCATATATATACTTTATAAAATTAATTTCAATAAATTTATTGTAGCATATGTTATTTAGCGGTAATGCATTAAAAAATAAAGCCAAATCTAGTAGCCTAGTAATAGAATCCCGAACCATGCAATCCCTTAGTATTCAGCGATCATATTATTGATCGATTAAATTCCTTACCAAATTTCACGTTATATTTTTCTTTTCTAAAAATCTAGTCCAGTACTTGACTTATCCTTTTTCTATGTAGAAACGTATTTTGAAAAATTTCCATGCTCTCGATTTTACCAACCGTCCCGTGGTCGTAAAATCGATCGAAATTACTCGACGGTTGTAAAAACAGACACCCTGCACCTCCTATATTCAGCTCGATGTCTAAAGCCTTACCATCCCTTGGAAAGTCTCACCGTTACCCCATTGTAGCAGGGCAGTGACGCCATCTGCCAAACCTTCTATGACCCTTAAATTTTCGTTCAGCCTTGACCTTGATGTCATGAAATATAAATGCACTGGCTGAAGCAAGGGATATCGTTGAATTCCCTTATTAACCACAGTATACAAAGCTATGTTTCGGGGTGGCTAACAGCGCGGAGATTGAATGAAATTTGGAAATTGCTGGTCATTGTAAATTTCTGCCGGTCCTTAATGAAATTTTCTCTTTTTAGTTCTTATCGAGAAACTTATAGACCTGCCAGTTTTTGGTGTGAGTTGAAATTTTGTCGAATTTAAAAAATGAATTTAGTAATCACCTTCGACGTTATTAGATCTACGAAAACCGACGCCTATAATTAAATCCAACCGGATTATTCGAGCGACTTTGGTCTAAGCTTCTTGAAAAAGCCCGATGGTAGGTAAGTCTTGACAGGGCGCTAATCGAATCATTGATTTTTCAGGTTTTCAGGTTCTTCGTATATTACGACAAGGTTCACAGATTGATTGATGGTATTTTATACGAAATCAGAAAATAGATGCCTGCACTCGAAGGTTAAATTGAAAATCCCCAATAATCAGACAGTAATCAGTCAGTTCTGCATAATCGAAAAAAAAAAAAAATAACAAAATAATTGTTTGAGAACTCAAATTGATGAATATTTTTGTCAAAATTAATAGTGATTGATTGATTTTGTGAAGCACTGAATTTCATGAGATTAGTTCAACCTGTTCAGTGAAAACCACATGAACTGTCATATCGATACGTTATTCGAGATTCGAAGTTTCCACTGCAGTTGAACTCGCGTCGTCGTTGAAGTGAAGCAGGTGATTTTCTAAGTTGGCTGCAATCTTAGACAACCTGTAATTACTCAGTGACCCTTGCAGCGTCTTTTCTTCGTCCTAGATCCAAGGCACCAGGGGTCAATTAAGCGACCTCCCGGTAGTATATAGGTACGAGCCGAGTCGAACTCGACGACCCGACGCATTTCGGTATTTTAGTTCCGTCTACCTTAATTAGATTCGGAAACTTTTCCAACAAACTTTCGTGGCGTTAGATTTCTATCGACATATACCGACGCATGGCGTCTGGTTACCGTCAAACCAGAGATAGTCAAATATTGCCGAAAGATCAAACGTTGCAATTCGGATAAACAGAGTCTGGAGATGATGCGAAGTCTTGACTTCCGTTTAGTTGTATTACTCTCGCCACAGTGCAAGCCAAAAAGGATAATCAGAGCTCCTGATTAATCGAAGAAGAGAAATCAATTCAGAAATAGAGGAAAAAAAAATCATGTAACCAGCATAGGCACGATTTTGGAAAAAAAAAGAGTCGAAGATCATCTCGTGTTGTCAAAGCCTCATCACTACTTCGATAGGTTTATTTTTCGGGAAAAGCATAGATAGAGATGAGGCCGTGAAGCCAAGAATGATCTCTCGAGGCATTCTGGGACATCACGTGTTGCCTTGAGCCTGACTTGGATGTTCAGCAGAGCCCGAAGCTTCCGCATGAATACTAAAGTATATATGAATTCTTAGAGACAGCTGGCCAACCAATAAAGATTCAGAGTTGATGTTCTATGTATATATACTATATCTTTCTATCGACGTAATCCCTAAGACCTGTTGAGGTCGAGGCCTTTGCTTTATCGAAAGAAATTTGCGGTGTTTGACCAAAAATAAGAAAAAAAAAACTGGAAGGATTTTACGCCTTCGCGATTATTTTCATCGTTCATTTTCAATAAACATCAGTAAAACCCCCTTCATTACTTTAACTATAAAATATAAAAAAAAAAGAGTCAACATTTCTTGTCACTGAACACCCTTATTGGCCGCAGTCTTTGTAAATTATATTATATTACTTTTTTCGCTCGAATTTTAATATCGTATCGTATAAGGGCGAAGAATCGCGTCTCAGACTTCCTCTTTGACTAGAAACTGATAAATTTTTACACAGCGTGGAAATGGCATTTTGGTTCGTTTCACGAATCCGAAAAGCTTTCTCGTAACCGCTGAGGCGGACGTCTCGCCGTGGTCGTAGGTATAAGGCACCCTGCTTGCAGAGTGTCTTGGAGCAATGTACATAGATATAGTCACTATTCACGGTTACTCACTGCACCTACGAGATACCTAAGTACAGGTAGGTATGTCTACTCCATGCTCTCTTGCCCGAAGGCGACTTAACGTTTTCTTCACACCTGAAAATATTCTGAATTCTTTCTTTACTTCATATTCAAACTTCACTGTCCCTGCAGGTATATGGGGACACGGACCAACCAATTGTCAGCGATAAATGGTACCCTGGTATAGTATATTCTTGAATGATATTTACTTATCGTTATACTTATATCGTCACATACTACTGATCGCGACCAAGGTACGTACACGTTACACTTGTGTAAAATCTCGATGAATACTGTTTGCCTGGTACAAATACAGCTCGAGTGAAAGAACTACGTTGTATCGAGAGAAAAGGGATCTTTTTGGTTAGCCCAGGGCAAGTTTTTGATCGATATGTGGAGTTTCCATGGAGAATTGAGACGACCTTGAACTTAAATTTTGTTGAAAAAGAAAATAAGTGAGTAATGTTTTAGCTACAGAATGTGAAAATCGATCAACGGGCACGTTTAGCTTTGGGATAACAACCTGTGTGAAAGAACCCTTAGAATTTACACATTTCTTATTCTTCCCGCTGTGCAGGATGCGCAAAGGGGCTGCATGGCCATAGAGAAAATACGAGGTAAGAGCACGCGACATTCTAAGGTGTACGCGCTCGCAAAGCTCAGAGGATATATATATATATACACATTGCGTTATGTTCGTTCACGATGGGCTGAAAACCAGACCGCGACATGAAAGCAAAGCCCTTATTTCTACGGTCTTTATTTTCTTATTCGACGTGGAAAGCGTGCGATAAATTCGTAATCGCCATTCTTTCAAACTTCACAAATTTTCATCCCAATTCAAACACTCCTGTAACTTTATAGGGGCGTATACTATAAATGTTCAACGACAAAGGAACCGAGCTCAGAACTAAATTGATAGAAATTTCTTATGAATCATGGCATAAGATGGTCGGATCTACCATTTCGTGTTGTTAAATGATGACAGCGATGTTGGGGGATGATTGTACAAATATTTTAATTTACTTTGATGTGTACATACACTTAGGTTACAAGGGATGTAATGGTGTCAAGGGTTTTTGATCGATCTACGATAAATAATTGATCAGAAAATTGCGTAGTCCAAACTTTGACTCGGCAGTATTTGCAATTAATTAGAGCTACCGCTAGGGCACGTGCCATTATTTATAACAACATTACCCTGAAGAGGGTGAGAAAGCAGTGTTCTAAGCAGCCTTGGTACGGTGACCCGAGTGCCCTGGGGTACGAGATATCCACGGGAGGCCAAGTGCCGCGAGAAAAGTTTAAGCACCAGAGTTTCACGTCCGAATACATCGACAAAGCTCTTCGTGGACTTGAAAACTTTTCGAAACATGATTTCTCCCGCGATTAGAAAAACTTCTTTAATCTCTGCTAAGTATTACCCACTCAATGAAAAATTAATTTTTTCACTAATCGAAATTTACAATTAATTTGTATTTCATGAAGATCACAAGTATGCTAGTGCATCGAATCTGTATATTTTACTCTAAATAGTAATTAGTTGAACTTTTTCTAACTTCTTACCTTTACCGTGAAAATTTCTTTCTCATTTCTCAAAATTACATCGAAACATTGTAATTCTTACTTCCAAATACGTATTATGATAAAAAGGTTTCGCATCGATTGTGCGATAGGCATCTGCCGTAGAGATACACTCGACTGTACTAAGCAGAGCATCAATTTACCCGTGCTTAAACGAAAACCAATACATCACTGCTCCAGACTTCGCGATATAGTTCCCAACCCCGTACCGTGTAGCTGCAAAGTAGAAAGTTCTGTAAGGAAATGGGCAAGTTTAATACGTGTACTTTAAAATGCAGATAAATTGAATTCTCTAGCTTCGTTTATTTCGGTTGCTCAAATTCTTCTCTGTTCACTGGAAAATCACGTCTTCGTTGAACAGCGATTTGACAATTTGTGAAAAATCTCGGTTGCGCTTAAAATATTGGCATTTTTATAGAAGATTTTTATAAAAATTGAAGAAATCAGTTTCGGCCAGCTAGTACTGGTGATAAGCTCTGTAATCGATATCGCAAAGTTGCTTGACTTGACAATTAAAAAAACGGTTAATTTTCTTTCTTTCGACTCCAGTGTATGGAAATAAAAGAGTTTTTCTTGCCCAAGGGGGAAAACTGTGTTCGGTAAATACCAGGTATATGCTGGAGCAATTACCTCTGGCTCATTGCCAAGAAAACGGAGATGTTCGCCCTCCGGAATCAGAGAATACGTTCGGATTTTATTCGAGAGGATGAAATCCAGAGACCAATGAAGCGGGGACAAGGATTAACCATGGATTATAACGAATGATCCAGTCTCAAAGGTAATTACGAGCTTTCCTTGAACTTTAATCGC
This sequence comes from Tenthredo scrophulariae, assembly GCA_963978835.1. NCBI lineage: Eukaryota > Metazoa > Arthropoda > Insecta > Hymenoptera > Tenthredinidae > Tenthredo > Tenthredo scrophulariae. Next base: position 12,620,328 of record OZ022234.1, read on the forward strand.
TTTAACACACTCTGCCAGGGCCTAACACCGCAGTTAACAACCCTATCGAGTTAACCATTCGACGAGATATCGTTTTGAATACTTTTTACAAATATCTCGAAATCTTTTGTCTCACTTTGCTTCCCACTGTTTTACAGCATTTGGAGCCTGTCCAAAACAGCCTGTTGAATGGTTTGTCGGCAGGTATCTATTCATAAGGGTTGACAGAATGAAACGTTAGCTTTATAATGTATCAGGTACCAAAAAATTGAAAGCCATTCCTTCGAGGTATCATTTGACCTGTCAAGATTTTGTTTCTCGCGAAAGTCTTATGGTGATAAGAGAGAGAGATAGAGAGAGAAAAAAAAAGGAATTCTACGTAAGTTGTCAATTATTTAGACACGAATGTATTCATCTAATCATTACTGACTTTGATAGAAGGTATGAGTGAGATACGATTTTTGGTAACTCCAGTAAGATCACTTACTTTCTCGTAATCTTGATAACTATTTCATGATAACAGTAGTTTGCGAAGGTGATAGTTAATTAGTTTTCCGGACCCCGAGAACACGCTCAATTATGTCCCATTATGTTTCATTATATTTTAATTTTCCACAACCTGCGATTACACTTAACTAAGGAATGAGATGGGTAGGTATACACACCAGGAAACTGCGGGTACAATGTGTAGGTATGTATGTACGTAACTATAATTATACGGGTAGCAGGGAATCAAGTGAGAAATAAACCCGCGTACAGAACTCATAAGCAAATAACTTTGATTATTTTTTTCCCTAAATATATATACGTATACGAGATTCGTGAATTTCCACACATTAACACTTCAATATTTTTTTTTATTCATCAATTTCTCGATGAACGGACAAATTACTGTATATTCGCCGTGTGTAATACTTCCTATATGCCTGCAGGTAGAATACATGAACCTGTTTGAATTTAGCCCTCGGATTCGCCTTGAATCGACATTCAATTTCGGGATGAAATTAAATAAAAGAAATTCAATTTGAAAAAAAGGAGCATCGGGGTTTTAATAATGCCGGAAAGGAAACCATGTGCCTTTAAATAATTTCGAACTGTTCGCCAGGCCTTCTCTATCTGGGTTTTTAAATCAACAGGTTTTCTAGGTAAAAATATTTTCCCTAATTTTTAGGGTCCGAATAAATGTAGGTTCACGTGTTCACGACTAAGAACTCGGCACCTTGAACGTAATACAATATAATATCTATACCAATATATCGATACACGTGAAGTTTATGTCACGTTTCAACGTGAGCTTAAAGAATTTGTCATATCGAAAGCAGGTTTATGTGTAAAAGCTTATAGGTGGTTGGCGTCTATATGCCTACACCGATTTAAACGACAAGTCACGCGAACCTCGCACCAGGATATTTACAACGGTTTCGCCTGAACTGTGCAGTTGAACGCGATATAAATTATAGCGAGGATTTGAATCAGCCTGATTTATAGGAAGACGATGGTTTGGCTTTGGTTTTTGGACGGTCGTGGTCGTGGTCGCTCCGCGATTTCCAAATTTTAAGATAACGTGTGTAGATAGAAGTAGCTAGAGAATGGTTAAATTGTGAAAATAAATGGGTAGCGAGAAAATACGGAAGGTGAAAGTTTGCCTCATTTTTTAGGCATACGTAGCGATATAACAACGTCTCTCGCATTTCTGGGTTCAATTTTACCCATAGTGATTTCCGTGAAAAACGGATCTTCTGAGGTTTGGCTGTTCGTGACATGCCAATTAAATTTGATAGGTGTCGAAGTGATTTTATACACCTGTACAATAGTAATGGTTATTTTTAAGCCCATATTTCTGATATCCGATACGCAGTCGCGTCACTGCAGATGATATTTCCACTTTACTTTATTTTTCTTTGAGAAGATTTCCTTCCCACAACGCACCCAACGATCCCTTTTTTCGTACAGTCGAAGGGGTTTCGGGTTCCCCTCGCACTCTGGTTTGCGGTTCGTATAGGAAACTTTAACGAGAATCTATATAGAAGTGAAGAACAGCTCTTGAAGAAAGAACAAGTTTTTTTTTTTTTAAGATTCGAATTTGATAAATTGAAGCAAATAAAAAAATAACAAAAATGACGAATTTTCGAAAAGTTACACAGATATCTGTGAAAAAAATCTCTATCATTCCTAGTACCTTACGTGATAGTAACTCGTATAGGCATAAGAATAATTAGGTAACTGTTAGGTAGGCATAATAATTTTGTCGTAAAACTTTGTTTGCCCTCTGTTATACTCTACATACTAGCGTTATTAGAATAGGCCACGAAGCCTTGTAGTCGTACTGTTCGCAGTACGCGTTGTTAAGCGTTGTTAAGTGTAGTTACGCGAACTACCATCCACTTTACGTCCTGCACCCACCATCTCTAACAAGTAACAACAGTCTAGTATTACTTCAAGGTTTCCAGGGTAGTTTTTACCCCCCGTGGAGACCAACGACAGTATGTCAATTAAACGTGCCCGAGCGTTCTCAAGCCATTATACCAGCTGTGCCAGACATATTGCAGGTACGATTTGTTGTAAGAAAAAAATAAAATCAGCAACATATTTTTAAGGCTTTGAATTTCCTCACTTTTTTTTTTTTTTACTATTATTGATAAAATAGGCCCAGGAGAAGGCAGATCAAACTTCCTGCGGGGATTCCGAGAAAAGGAACTTCTGTTTTTCGTGAAGTATAAAGTTCCCACGGATTGAGCCTTTTCTGTTTTTCTTTTTTTTTTTGCTACTTTTTAAATTATTACTTCGTACATCGAGACAAGCATCGATAGTACCTGTATGTAAATCTTCTTTATCTCAGTTTCTATCCTTAGTTCTTCGGTATATATTTTCCTATTTTATACCATGAGATACTTACGGCTTAACTCTGTATAGCAAGGGAAATCGCCTGGCAAAGTAGCAGCCGTTGTCGAAGGACGAATCGGTTTATGATTTTAGGATTTCGTCCCACTAGGGTTTACCGTAAGTACATATACTACCTACGGCTAGTTTACGATACAACTTCTAGGTAAACAACATTGAACTAGAGCTCAGAGTCTGTTGTCAGATGTTCTTTGTACTGTAATATAAACATACGCAAGTTGCAATATTAAAGTTTTTCTATCAAATTTATCACGTTTTTCGTTAGCTGGAATCGTAATTATACTTCTTAAAATTCCGCAGTGCTATTCTCGTCAAACACTCATGGTGCTTCCCTACCCAATTCCACCAGACCTGAAAACATTGGGAGAAACGCGTGCAGAAGGTGCTATTGGACGGAATATCTCTGCTTGAGCACCTAAATCAAAAAAACAAAATACGTCGCGCAATTCTATGTGCGATTCCGAACAGGTACGGCACAAAACATGTTCGATTTACGCTAAAATCGAGAAGAAACCCATGTAAACCGTTTTTAAAACGTTTTTAAGACCGTTTTCAAGTTAAACTTTTGTGGACTACATTCAAGTCAATTCGATGGTAGCCATAACAGCCCTGAGATTAAAAAAGAACATGATTCTTTTTATTTTAAGCCTTGCTACTGGGTTTTTTTTCACCACCTACATTTACACCCACACATTTTCGTACCTTTTACCCTTGGCGAAACAAAAAAAGAAATGAAATATCTCCCCCGGGTTAACTACCCCGCGTATTATTTCGCTGAGCATATAAACAGGGTCGTTTTCTTGATTCTGTTGTTGTTCAGGGCCAACTTGGGACAAGCAGACATGCCGCAGGGTAAAAACAGGGGAATACCCACCCACACCTTAATTTCCCTTATACTTTTTCACCCTCTGTATCCTAGCTCCTGACTGACCCTTCAAAGGAACCTGCGTACTCGATCTACGTTCGGTGAGCATAGAGGTCAACGTTGCCAGGCCACGTAGCCTCTCAATTAAATTTCATCCTTGAAATTGAGTTTGCCTAAGTGAACAGGCACGAATAGGCTTTGGGAAAGTCTGTAGCTTGTAGCTACCCCGTATACATTGAATCTCTCACTCTTCAGACAAAGTTAAGTCAGTTGATTTCGGTTACGTGTATGTAGTATAATATGCACACTGTACGTAGAAACATTGATTACCTAATTTCTCCGCGTAGTAAATTAGCGAAAAGGTTTTACGCCCTTAAGGTGCTTTCTTACCCGATTCCACCAGACCTGAAAACATTGGGATAAACGCGTGCAGAAGGTGTTATTACACGGAATATTTCTGCTTGGACACCGAAATCAAAAAAACAAAATACGTCGCGCAATTCTATGTGCGATTCCGAACACGTGCGACCAAAAACATGTTCGATTTACGCTAAAATAGAGAAGAAATTCATGTAAAACGGTTTTGAAAACTCAATTCCCGGCTTTTGGAAATGGCAGTATCGCTTCTTAATTGAAGTTTAATAATGTATAAAGCATACTATAGACGGATACTTAATACGTAAAAGTTTGAACCTTTGATTTTTCGCCTCCTGACTAGTTAACTGTTAAATATTGGATGGTAGTCAGTCGCGAAGTAAAACGCGAGAGAGATTGTTAATATGAAAAAGTTTTCCGTGTATTTACAGCTGGAGAGCTGAGCGAGCGATTTTCAAGTACATAAATTTATGATTATATTTAAATTTGAATTTTTAAACAGCCTGCCGTGACAGTTTCTCGCTACTTTGGCATTCGATGTACGCGTAATTATTATACCAAATGATCCGGTATAGTATATCTATGTAGGTATATTTATACAACGATCTGCGAGTCACTCTAAATCGCGAATTATTTTCTCGTAAACTTTTATAGCTACCAGCTCGCTAGACGGGTATTTCAAAGTGGTCCTTTTCTCAACGAAACTTGGCAAATGACGGATTAAAAGTTTCAGCTAGTTCCGCCTAGTTTAAAAGTGTCTTTCCTACGCTAATAACACATCGTATATATAGTATATATACTCATAATGCAGCGAATATAACTATAGAGACGTTTATATTGGCTGTTAAATTTATAGGGTGCTAAAATTTAATTTTATTACCATACCTCACACGGATTCTTCATTCTTAATTTCTTACCCGTGTTGATTGAATAGCTGATCACTTTGAAGAGGTTCTAGCTGATCAAGAAATAATTCAGGATTTTATTTTATCCCTAGTGTTATTAAAAAGTGGAATATTCCTTAAATTCGATTTGCAAAGGCTCTTTCCAATATTAACATTGGCCTGAATTTTAAAGTACGAATTTTGAAATCTCAACTTTTCTAATAATTTCTTTAAATGAAGAATAATCCAATTTACAATGACGTAATATCAGAGGTCAACGCCTATATGTATCGGCGTCGTTATGAAGGGAACGGACGACGGGATTTCACGCTACCTTTCGTGAATATTTTTGCCTAGAAAAATCTGATAAAGAGACACGCAAGCTTACAGCTCTAACGAGCACATTGTCCGGTGAAAAGCGGATGAATTTTACCATAGCTGTAAAGTGAAACAGTTTTTTCTTCTTTCTTTTTTTAATCCCAATTTTATTTAAACTGGAATTCAAAACTTCCATGGTTTAATCAGATTACAGTGATGCTTCTTGGCGACTCGTATACTCATTCGCGTACTGTATACATGTGTATTTCATTCGATCTTAACTATGTGCTGAATTTTCGCATATTTACACGGAGAATCTTCTCTGGAAACTTTGACTTCGAATTTTCCATCTAAAACTCCTCGTCGTTTCACTTCTTTTTTTTTTTTTCATTTTCTCCACCGTTTAAACTTCCGGAAAAAAAGTTTTCAACCCACTCCACCTACTCGTTGCATGTATAAATAGTTTGCCACTTTACGCTTCCGCACATTTATATATACTCCAACTAAATTGGCAAATCTTATGAATTAAATATTACCCGAATTAATGCTTACTGGGAATGCGTAGACCAGGCCATTTAAATAACAGTCGTTTACCATAGGTTTGTAATTAACTTTGGTACTATATTAGAGAAATAGTTCGGGGTGCCTTCGCATCCTGGTAAATTACGTGTGTAAGAAGTTAGGAAATATATTTATGTGAAAAGATGGCCACAGACTCGCGAAACGTCGTTACAGTCAAGATTTCTAACAATTTTCATTTCTCGAGCAGTTGAAAATGGGTCGTAAATTTTCTTTATATTCGCATATAGTTCACGCCGTATGAAAATTTCTAAGGCAAGAAATTGTTTAAGAGATACAATGAAAGAGAGAAATATAAAAGAAGTGTTAAAAAATTGGAAGAATCCGGAAATGTAGCTCGACTTTTTTTCCGCCATACTTTTCAGCGTTTAATATATTGTTCATTTGAAGGTATTCCTCCCATTCAAGCCAAGTATAGTATTTTACATCTCCGCATATGGGTATATCTCGTATTTCCCTTATAGAATTTTCACTTGATTAAAATCGTCGGTGTTTCTTGAAGCGTATTGAATTCTATGAAAATTTTAATCATTTCTATTTTGATGAATGAATATTCTATACTTTCGAAAATGTTGCCGATATTCGACTAGTTTTGAACCATAAGATCCGCTAAATTAATTTCATTTAAATATAAATTCAACGAAGACAACCTACGAGGCACTTTATCATTAGAATTCCCTAGAGACCTCGTTGCTCAGGCAATTAATTTCGTGACGGTATAATAATTAGAACCAGTTCCAAGAATTCATAACAAGTACCTACCTAGTACGTAGTTGTACTGAAAATCTGACGTGCCTAGGTACAAGGATACCAAATATAGCTATAGAAAATTAAAAAATAATATCTTCACTGTGTCTAACTTGGATTCGTCAGGATCCCACATTGAGTCGATAGGATTCAATAATTGCCATAACTCTAGGTTCTGCGAGAAAAAAACATTCGGCTTTCAATTTCCGGACGACAACCCATATTCTTCACTCACTTGATGGTAATTCCGGTAATTACATGAGTTTGCTGGTGGGTGACTAAAAGTAACACGGAAAACCGCCTTTTTCACATTATCACTGTTATTCTATACCTAATCGATAATTATTAGGCCGACGATCGATTAGACGAAAAAATGATTATTACACAACGGTTTTAAAATTTATTTCTATTCATGCTGTATGCATCAAGCTGATATTTTCTCCTGCATATATGTATACTTAACGCAAGCAATTTATCAAAAATAATTAAGGAATTAGGAACAGAAGCGAGTGCTGTCGCGAGACAATTTGATTAATTAGAGGACAGATTGGAATAAAAGCTGGTCACGGGGTGTGGAAATTATGAGCATGAAAGAGATCCAAGTGATTTGAAGGATTGATAAAATCAGTTTAATTAACATCGCGATATATCATCGGCCCGAAACGCACCTTTTCCTGAATTTCTAAGAACCTGAAATAATCCCTGAAAATTATTTTCTGAGATCACCACAAGCTAATCAGCTCTATCCTCTATACTTCTATAACTTTATCTCAAATGCATCAATTTTTCCAAAAAATGTGAACGTGCATATGGATCCAATGATATGCTGAGCTCAAAGCAAGAACTATTCTCCTAAATCGAAGTGTCTTTTTCGAGATCGCAATTTGATCGAAAGAAAGCTCCGAAGGTTATCGTTTCATCTATCTTTATCGGAATTTGGGGGCACGTCATGCATCTGTTAGTGAATTTAAGGTCATAGAAGTATGCGGTGGAGCAGAGTGCAATCGGAAAGCCTTCAGTGATCCCACTTTGATTTAGATTGTCTGATCGATTGATCTGTGCCCCGGAAAATCCACTCTATACTTTTATACCGGTTGACCGATCTCGCGCCAAGCTTTACCCGTCGGTTATTCTTTCCAATAACCTTCTTATTAAAATTCCATACTCTTCCTCAAGCGACAAAGACTTATTTTACCTTTTATCTCCCTGGAGTAGAAATGAGAATTGCATAGTAGATAGACTGCGAAGTAGAGACTAAAGATTTCAGCTCTACAGATTTTTATCTCACCTCTACGATTCACGTGCCGATAAAAAGCAGTTATGGTCAGAGTAGTGCGAGGTCTTTTCGATTTTTTGATCTTCAAAATTTTTATTTAACTGTTTGAGCTTTTCCCACGAGGAGAAATTTTACTATACGAAACGATTTCTTCTCCCGTTCTCAATCACTGAAAAAAGTTTCACGGTTGAATACTTCTTGAAAACGAGCAAGTCCACTTCTCTGAAGCAAGACTGAACTTTCTGAAAAGTTTGTGAAAAATGTTCAGCCGCATATTTCCTGAAGGACAAAAGATTTTCAAGTACAATTGTCGACGAAAATCTCTTTCAAAGTATCCAGCAACATTGCATTACCTTTTTGAACGCAAATATTAGTTTTTGGTAAATTATGTGCGATATGTTAAATCGATTTGGGACCGTAGCAAACTCGGTACAATATACTTATTAAAATATAAGTGAAGGCATACGAAGATTAAGGCTTTTATAAGATATTGTCATATGAAATCAGCTTCTCGCATTATTCCTCCATATTATTTCCAATAAAGGTTCTGATTAAAATTTTCATACCCTCTTTGAACCACCGGGCTTTTAGTTTCTACCGAGAAATAAAATTCATAAAAGCAAGTGCAACGTAACGTATATCAGTTGCACCATAATACTATCGCGAGACCCTCTTCATCTTCGTTGTTTTTAAAATTTCAAAAACTTGTTAAATACATTTTTACCACCATTTTATCCCAGCACAAGTCTAATGCAAACGAAATACTTCTGAAAATTAGAAGGTCTATTAAGCGATTGGGGACATTGTTGAAAAAATAAATACCAAACAGTTTTTCCTCGTTTTCTTCAACCCCAAATAATCGATCGCTTCTATTACACGTTTAAATCATAATTGTAGTTCATTTCTAGATTCAGGTTGTACCGATTACTGTTTCATTATTCTCGAGGCTTTCACGAAACATTTGCAAAGGTTCTAATTACATAATGTTATCATTGAAATCGCAGGGCGCCATTCAGACAGAAATATCAAATTTCGATTGAATAGATCGATTCGCTAAGCAGACAATACTATCTTGCTAGCGCTATTGACGTTTATTAATTGGCTACTCCATCTGGCACAACAATCAAAACCAATCAGTTTTTTTCTTTCTAATTTAAGATGGACGTCAAGTATTTCGACAAACGACTTGGAAAAAAGGAATGAAAATAAATAAATGTTCTTACGTTTATTTTCAACGAGTAGATTTTCATTAAAAAAAAATGTATCATCTTTAAACGAATGTTTATTATACTCGATCCAACAGAAAAATTAAATGAAAAAGACGTTTTAATTAATTACGTGCATTATAAATATTGTAAGATTATTCTAAAACTATATTTGAGACTGAAAGTTAATTCGAAAAATTCGTACGTGTACATGGGTTATATACTTGATGTGAAACATTGGGTAGATTGTTAGTATGGTTTAGAGCGATTGATATGCAACGTTGGGTTTAGAAATAATCGAATTGCGGTAAGCCTGTAAACCTCTGATCGGTCAATTATAATCAACGTCCACGTCCACGTTCACTGCTCCCTATTCACTATCCACCGTTGACCGTTATAATATGAGGTCGGACGTGAGCCTAAAAGGATTGCATGATCCTTGCATCGGTTGGATAAATTATCTCGCTTTGAATAGAAAAAATATTATCGAGTGAGTATGAAATTGGTGATAATAATATCATTACATATAGAGTGGATGATATATATATATATATATATATAAAGACTAGAGAGCTTGAGAGAACGAAGCTTATTCAAAACGTGTGGCATGAATTAATTCCCTCTGAGTTTCTGCGGGTGATTAAAAATCACGAGAGTGATTTTGAGCCAAAGTTTAAACCGACTATAATAATTATTTGTTTAATTTTCATGCGTTAAAATCCCATCGGGTTGGCAATTAAATCCCTGACAATTAGCCAGTCGCGTGTCTAGCGACAATGCCATGCGCGTTACAATCGAGCATTATCCCTAACTGAGCTGCTTGTAAACGAAGAAATTCTTAATTCCCTGCACCTAAGGAAAACACGAACGGATTAATTTCCTGTGTTATACCTTTCGTTTTCTTACAATTTTCTTTTCATTTCTTATCATTTATTTTTTTTGTTTTAATTCAACCGACATTGTAACAGTCGTATAAAGTCCCGAGCACGAACCGCATGTTTTACACGTGCTATAAAACGCAACTTAAAATTATCGTTAGCCAAAAATTAAAGGAGAACTTTTCAGCGAGCTGTGACTTCGCTGAATAATATTTCGCCTATCTTTAATGAACCTTCTAATTCATTTGCACACACATATGAAATCTTAAACTGCACTTTACAGACTCGATCTATCATATAACTTCATATCTTGAATACAAGCCTGATTGACCTTACGTGGGTCGTGCAGAAATTTTGAACCAAAGCTGGACGTTCAGTTCAACGGTTCGAACACCGAGAAAAAAGAACGAGTTTGAGGGAAAGCACATGACTTATGGGGTACTGAGATGAGATCCCTAAAAGGTTTTACTGCTACTTGTAAGAAAAAAAAAAATTAAGATAAGAAAATAAAGATCGAAAAATCGTATACGCAGATAAAAGTTTAAGAGTATTAGACGTATAGAGTGTTAAAATAAAGACAAAACTATTAATCGTATATTAAAGCTCTGAAAGTATTTTAGATAAGATGCAGTGCTAAAGTTCGCTTAAATGAAAGCTGATGAATAGTACTTTTGACTTTAAAGTAAAAGAACTTTTTAGTTGATTTATTGTACGGAATCTCATTTTCTATATTCAGTTTTTTCTTTGAATCAAGGTAAGGTAGCTATAGGTATTACCTGACGTGAAAATAACTTTTGCGTAGTGGTTCCACGGTGAAAAAAAAAGGAACAGAAAAGAAAACAAAATCAAATTCGTTTAATGTATGAAGTTAATTATTTTTCGCATAAGGCAGGGAGACGAAACATATTAAAAAATAAAGAGTCGGAGTAATAACGCGGGAGGGAATTTCGCGCGTTATGAATAGAAGAGGGAAAAAAGAGTAATAGTAAGAAAAGAAATTAAAAAAAAATTAATACAATAAAACAAAGGGATGAAAAGAGAGTAGTGAGAAGAAAAAAAGATCGAGAGAGTAGCAAGAGATAGCCAGGGAAGGGCATTAGCAGACGCAAGCCAACCTGGCAGCCTGTTGCGTGACCCAGCCGATCAATATTGGCTGGCGAACCAACCATTCCTGGTGTACGAGGACGAGGCCTTCTACGTTCACTACTTTCGCAGGCCAGACATGCGGTATCCTTTCGTCCTGGATTAGCGTCTCCAGGTTACGTCGAAGAAAATTTTCCAAGAAGACATCAGGGGCCGAAAAACTCCTGGCAAAATCTCTTTTTCGATGTGGAATCCGTGTACAAAATATACTACAATGCGAGAGAAGACTACAAATTGAAATGCACCGAGGCGTTTTTATCCTTTTCAGTCTAGATTATACGACTTACTGACCCATACTTTCCCGATCGGAATGAAATGAATATGCAAAGATATGCGAGAGACGGAGAACTTACTGCAAATAATAAAAATCAAGAATTTTTCACTAATTTCTAATGCCTTTTATTTTCGACGATAATACCTATTCGGGGAAGAAATGTATCAGTAATTCATCTGGTAACCTTTGAGGTGACGGTTATAGAGGTGATAGAATGTGACGTGGCTACGTAACGAAGCTTCAATTATAGCCTATCACACCTTTCAATCTTCTTCGCTGCTCAACACTCGACGTGGTAATCAATGCTTGCAGGTGAAACCCACCTCGTCAGGTTGAAAAGCGTCGGGTAGAACCGTTTAAATTTTTATCACCTCACTGCTTACGTGTTTAAGAGTAGATAGGGCATTCATTTGACGTACCTATTTCACAGCTAGTCATCCTTTGGAGTCAGGCATTCAATGATTACTAGGAAAATAAAAAATATCTCTCCTTTGTTCCACGATTTTTCGACGTTGATTAATCATCCGTATCATCTGCTCCACTACCCATAAAGCAGAGTGCTATATGTGAAAGCGAGATTTCCTAAACATCTGAAGTACGCGGTGCACTTTCCACCCGTTTTCCTATTACCTTTTAGTCTCATTGTCGTATCAACCCTCCGATATCGCAGGTGCACAACACCAACATCCCTGGTGGATATTTACCCGGAAAAGCTAGTACCTACTCACTCGGAGATATGAGTAAAATCCAGTCACGTAGAGATCATTTGCGCCCTAAACTCACCATGCATTCCTCTTCAAAGTGCCAGCTGCAGTTTCGGGTGATAAGCTGCTGATGTATCATGTATGCTACGTATACATGAATGTACAATATACATTCGGTATCACTCTGTTTCCGTTTTTAAATACTTCACCCGCATATCCTGCCCTATGAAATTGGTGCCAAAAATTCGGGATTTGTTGTACCAAATTATTGGAAATCCTGTATACCGTCGATCCTCGACGTTCGCGCATCCCATTTCCTCTTCATTGAGTACCGCCGTTGGTGGTTGTAACCACAGACGTGTTCAAGTATACGGATCGATGTCAATATCGTTGGTTTAACCATCGATGAGCGAACACCAGCCTCGGAATTAATGATTAAAACAAGAGTCATCGATTTGTGCGTGTGCATATAATATCACTATTAAACTCTACTCAATTTGATGAATATGTATATCAGTGAGGATCGAGTAGCTGATATAAGCGGCTCTTTTTCTAATTCTGATTTTCAAATTTTGATCAATATTTTTGAAAGAAAAGAAAATACTTTAGTTTATGGCTGATCTTCGTTCTGATATATTGCCGGCGTAGAGTTACGTGGTCTCAGGTGTAACAAGGTATAGCTCGATGGTTACAGGTCTCGCTTCATCGTCACCCCAACTGACAAATATTTGCCAGAAGGGTGAGAAACGGGGCGAACTAAGTGCGCGGTGGAACACCACCTTAGGAAAGCTTCTAGACCTTCGACGTCACACCCGAAAATATGCGAATCCAGGCCACGCACGCGTACGACGCAACAAGTAGGTCTCTTCCGCTTTGTCATGTAAGATGCTTGCGAGTTGCGGATATTTGGGGATCAGGATTATCCTCGCATCATATTGCCACTCAAAAATATTAATAATAATGACATTATAATGATTGGGATAATAATATGTCTTTATCGTCGAGGCGATAGAGCGAAGCGTAACAGCTGCTTTAGGACTTGACCTCAAATCTTCGGAGACTCCGCAATTAGGAACATCTCAGAAAATTAAGGTCGTAGTAGAAGACGTAATGGTTGAAGTGAGTAATTATGAAATTTGAGAACACGGATCATGACGATTGAATTACTTGAGAAAAATTAGTCATATGATATTGGTAAATAATTCAATCTCCTTGTTTCTCGTATAAAAAAAAATAAATAAATAAAATGGGGTGATTTCAGACTCGCCGAATCCATCCGGTGAAGATGGACAGAAATTTGCCAGGGTAGGTAATAATCCAGACTTCTTCATTCGTCGTGAAAACGACAAGCCGGAAATTGTTTAATTTCTGGTTCTTCGACCAAGCGCATTTTTATTTAAACTGGCGTAAGCTCGGGGTAGAATTTTTGGAAAAGGTTTTCTTTTGGTAGGCGAATGTGTCAGTCACCCTCAGAGTGTTTTTTCATAATATTTTTTGGATCCTTAAAAGATCCTGTTTGGAATATTTTTTATACTTCAAACCAAAATTTCCACCTTTTAGTTAGCAAAAAATAAATAGAATGTGAAAAGATTTTCCACCTCACCTGCCGAAGGTGGTATAAAACTGTGGGCAGGTGGCAGGTTCATGTGATATCGATTTCTTACGAATCTCTAGTCCGGGGGTTGTACCCCGCGTCACGGCGTGCGTCAGGGCCGGGCCTGCAATGTGGAACTTGGTAGGGTGCTAGGATGAGTAGGTATTCTGAAAAGAGGCGAATAAAATTACCCTCCAAAATCGGGACAAAGGTCATCACTCTCGACTTCCTCTCGTCCTCTGGGACCAAAAGTAAGAAGTGGGCACTTGTATTTACTTGGCGGATGCTGCCACTCGTTTTTTCAAGAGGAGAGGGGAAAAGAAAAAAGAGAAAGCAAAGGTAAAGGAAAAGGAAAAGGTAAAAATATTAAAAAAAAAATTAAAAAAAAAAGGAACGAAAGGCAAAAAAGAAAAATAAAAAAAAACGAGAAGAAGAAGAATAAAGAAGGGAAGAAAAAAAAACAAAAAAAATTGGGCAAGGGAAAAGGGGAAAGCCCAGAGCCTTTCGTGCCGTTTGCCGAAATAATTGACGCGTTGGTATATTACCGAGTTCACGTCCCCGCTAAAGGTCAGGTAGGTATAAGGTCGAGTATAGGTAAAATGGGATGGTGTGGGGGGGGGGTTTAGCAAGAGGATAAGGCGTAACGGAAACGGTTATTCGACGCGATGTTGCTGCTGCAGGGTGAGACGTGAACGAGCTTCGTTAGTAATTTCGCTAAAATAATTAGGCTCTCGTGAGAATAATAATTGGAGTCTTACGAGAATATTCTAAACCAAGAGAAGAGAAGAGAAGAGAAGAGAAGAGAAGAGAAGAGAAGAGACGAGACGAGAAGAGTGAAGTGAAGTGAAGTGAAGTAAAGAAGGGCTGCAGAAGTATTTCGTGGACAACAGAATCCCTATAATATGTCAAGGTTTGCGTATAAGAGGGTAAAGCTGATAGATAGAAAAATGATAATAATTCATTGCGAAATTGGTAAAGAAAAAGGCGAATGATGACGTTAAAACTATTCACAGCTTACGTATATTTGGACATATAAATTCTATCGAAGGTCCTTTTTGTTCCCCTCATAGATGTCTGGTGACGCAAATAATGACCTGCTAGGCATCTCCTCGGATTCTATTTCCGGCAAACCGTTCATTCCTGAACGTGAATCCATTCTGTTCCTTGTTGGGAATTGGGTTAACAATAAATAGTCTATAGTGTAATTTGGTTCGCTTGAAATAACTATAGGGTTTTAGATATTTGATACGGAAATGTCTGGCGAGGATTCGATCAATTTATACGAAAGTTACTTCATGCGATTCGCGGGGTTTTATTCGAGCCTGAAAATCTGTGAAACTGGCTCTGTTCGACAGAGGCCTTTCCTCCAACTGCTTTTCACTCTTTTCAAGCAAATCTGAATTCGGTAGGTTCAAAAAAAAAAAAAAAAAATAAAAAAAAAAATAAAAATGTTCCACAGCCAAGGACGCTAGCAGGTTAATCTAGTTGGATTGGATTCTCGGGCTTCGCTCGCTCGTGCGAGTAAATTTGCCCAGGGATGGGTAACCCCCTGATCAACTACAAATTTCAATATTCTAACCACGCCTCTGCCATAGCTTCATACATCCAACCTATTCTCTCGATGTTATTAACCCTGCCTCCGCTTCGTATGGAAAATCTCAAGCTCTAGAATCTAAATTCTAGAAACGAGGAAATTATCCGGCTTTCTTTATTCTCTTATATTAAGCGTTTTTATTCAGTTTTAAGAGAAGACTTTTATACCGAGATTGACCGTGAAGTAAGATGGCCAATTCTTATCATATTTTACGATCCTGCAGCATCGATGATATCGACGATATAGATACATGCTTTTTTCTCAATTACTAAAATACACAAAATATTGAGATATATTTTCAGTGAAATGGAAGGCGGCGTGGTGGCGGTCGAGCGGTCGGTATTCAAATAAATTCCAATTAAGTAAAAAAAAAAAAAAAAGGAAAAAAAATTTATATGTATTTTAAGCCCCAGTTCTTTGATATAATTGGATTGTAAATCCGACTCAACCAGGTGCCTTTCGTATTTATATAATGGAGCGAGTGTCCCGTGATCATTATCTCGGCCTTTCTTCTTTCATCCACTAAAATCGTTTTACTTCCATTTTATTCGCCCCAATTGCAAAGACTTTGAGAAAACAATTGGATAGCCACTGCAGGACACTCGTGACCTCGTCCTTTTCAGAGGTTTTACTAAAATTCGAAGCACGTAACTATCGAACTGTGGCGTGATTGAGAATGAAAATAAAATGCGCTACACGATTCTCCGGGCATTATAGTACCGCGATATTATTTTATTTATCCTATAAATTTTCCATACAAATATATACTTAGATATATGTGGGAAGGAGGAGTTCCGGATAAAATTATGTTTATTTTAAATATCTGAAAAGAAACGTGACGTTCATTTCATTCATTCGTCATTTCAAACCGTGACAAAATGCCATTCGATGGTACACTAAGTGACCCCCTAAAGTGACGATCCTGGCTACGACGCACTTGTAAAATCTCTCGTGATCGTACGGGCCAATTGGCCGGTAAACGGATTATATTAAAAACAATTTGATAACTGCATCACATAACAAGATGCGGGCTGTACTTGCAATCAAAGCAACTTACGAATGGGTGACCGAGCAATTCACGACGGAAGCTGCTCGTTAACTCTTCAACAGAGCTAGCCAGCCAACCGTTGATCATATCCCTCGATCAGACGATGATTGTTCAGCAATTGTCAGACACAATTGTCGCCTGGGTACCAGGTAGACGGTTAAGTTAAAAGCTTCTTGTGTGCCAGAGTTTGAAGCTTTTTCTTTCTTATTTTCTAAATTATAAACTGCCAATATTTGATGAAAGTTTAAAAAAAAAAAAAAAAAAAAGGTTGAAATTTTAATCAGTTAAATTTAGTGGGATTAAACGTAGAATAGAATCCTTCTTCAAACCCTAGATAAATTACGCACTCGAGTATAAGATGCGTGCATTAGGTATTCTCCGAGAAGACACACCTGGCGCTCGTGATAAAAGATATAGGCGTAGGTTGTTGAGTATTCCCAACGTGTTTCGGTAGCTCTTGTAATTACATCATGCATCTATAGAAGCTATGCTGTAGTAGGTACCGCCTCGGGGGTTCCTAAGGGCGTATTTCAGGTGTTCGTATATACTGTGAAAACGGGACCCGAAGGTCTAGGGTTCTTTTTTCAGAGCCAACGTTTGTTCGAGGTCAGGTCAGTCCTAAATAATGGAAAATTTCATTGCTCGATATGTAAACCGTACGAAATGAACATTTATACATTTTTAACACAATCGATATTCAACACGTCAATTTCCTCGCTCCTATTCCAACGAAAATTCTTTCTGAATTAAGGGGATGGATGGAAGAACGGTATAAGTCGGGTTATACCGTTTTCCCGGAGATCGCATAAAAATAATCAGTGACCATAGATCGACATTATATATTTATTTGATAAGAATCGGTTGAATATTTAAGGGTTAAATTAAACATCTCTTATGGAAGAACGGTATAAGTCGAGTTATTCCGTTATTCCAAATATCTAGATGCAATGAGATGAAAACATCGGAGTGATGTTTTCGGATGATCACTCTAAACGCGAAACATTTCGGGTATGGAAACGTACTTTTGATAGCATCGAGATTATCGAAAAGATTTCGGACGTTGCTTCACCAGGTTTATCATCGGCAAAAATAGATGACCTACAAACTTTGATAAAATTTGTGTCAAACGAAGCGCAGCTGTGTTATCAGAAAAATATATTCGGGGAATCATCTGCTAAAATTCGGGAGTAAACTGTCAATGCGTAAACTAGAATTGAAGAAAACGATATAGCTGGGGCATTCCATGTCAAATCGATCTGGTCCTGACCCTCGACCTCTCAGATCTGGTCCGCGATTTGTCGTATCATTCTTCTAACTCTAAATAGCAACCGGAATTTTTTTTTCAGATTTTTCAAAATAAATTTTAGCGCGTCATGAATTTTCAAAGTTTTTTTTTTAACACCTCTATGGCCGTGATCGAAAAATCTGGAAAAATGCTCGGAAAATCTGTGTCAGAAATGGAAATTTTTGAACCAGAAAAACAAAAATTGTTTATCCACCCGAAATACAATATTATTTTTATACTTTTTTCTTCTTTTTTTTACCACCGGGATGATTCTTTCTTTGATATCAATTGTTCCCTTGGTTGACCGGAAAACAAAGACCTAGCCGGAAGCCACTAGCGTAACGACTCCTCGGAAGTAACGGGGTACAACATACCGATGAAAAAGCGGAAGCTTGCGGCGAATTAGCGCTTGCATATTTCACCGGGTTAGTTCTTCGCCCAGGAGTTGGGCCCTCAGTATGGTTGGTTTTGCTCCGGGCGCCCGCGCCTTGCGCCCGTTCCGCGGCTCGGTGGATGTTAGGCAGTCAGTCGACCCCGTGCATCGCGGCACGCTGGCCGCCGCGAGGATATCATCTATAATACGTATAAGTGACGTGTGCGAATTACTCCTGATATTTGATATTGAGAGAGGAATAAAATAAAATAAAACAGAACAAAAAAAAAAAAATCAATAAATATATGGAAAATAAAACTGATTTAGTATCGTATAAATGAATAAAAAATTTGTCGAATCAAAAGTTTTGACTCACAAATTTATTCTTATCGAGTATAAAACTTGTTGATCAAATAAACTCGCCCTTACTCGCCCGTTTATATAAGAAATAATAAGAAGACGAAGAGGTGGCGTGGCGAAAATGACCTCCACCAGGTTGGCAGTGACCGTAACATTTTTTCGTCTCCTATTATATTTTGGGGGTGAATTTATCGTCGCTGGTAATTCACGCGACGTTCACAACGACCCTTTGGTAGTGGAAACAACCAGCGGACTAGTACGAGGCTTGTCCAGGTCAGTCCTGGGTCGCGAAGTACATGTATTTTACGGAATTCCATTCGCCAAGCCTCCAGTTGGTCCACTGAGGTTCAGAAAGCCATTGCCAATTGATCCTTGGCACGGTGTGCTCGAGGCAACCTCATTACCAAACAGCTGTTACCAAGAACGTTACGAATACTTCCCCGGCTTTGAAGGTGAAGAAATGTGGAATCCGAACACCAACATTTCAGAAGATTGTCTATACCTGAACGTATGGGTACCCCAAAAGCTACGACTCAGACACAAAGGCACTGAGCCACCGGGTACTGAGAGACCAAAGGTACCAATTCTCGTATGGATTTACGGGGGTGGTTACATGAGCGGTACAGCTACCCTGGACATTTATGATGCTGATATAATGGCTGCTACTAGTGACGTTATCGTGGCATCAATGCAGTACCGGGTTGGAGCTTTCGGATTTCTTTATTTAAATAAACATTTTACAAACAGCGAAGAAGCTCCTGGTAATATGGGGCTTTGGGATCAAGCACTTGCTATTCGATGGCTTAGAGATAACGCCGCAGCATTTGGCGGCGATCCAGACATGATAACACTATTCGGCGAGTCTGCAGGGGGTGGTTCAGTATCTTTGCATTTAATATCACCGGTCACACGGGGTTTGGTTAGGCGAGGTATTTTACAAAGTGGTACACTGAATGCACCGTGGAGTTACATGACTGGTGAAAAGGCTAACGACGTGGCCAGAGTTCTCGTTGATGATTGTAACTGCAATTCAACGATGCTTTCTGACAATCCATCGCGAGTTATGGCTTGCATGAGATCTGTCGACGCTAAAACAATATCTGTTCAACAGTGGAACAGCTATTGGGGTATACTTGGATTCCCCTCAGCGCCTACCATCGATGGTAAATTTTTGCCTAAACATCCACTGGACCTTTTGAAGGAAGGGGACTTTGAGGACACCGAGATATTGATTGGTAACAACAAGAACGAAGGTCAGTTATCTACCGTGTTGGAAAATGAAAAAAAAAGAAAGAGAAAAAAAAATTACAAATTTTGCCAACATTTTTTTTTTTTTCATATACTGGATTAAAAATAGATCAATGGAACGGAATTTGAGCTTGTAATTTTATTTTCAAGATATACGTATAGGCATATACCTATATTATATGTATGAGATAGTGTAATATAAGATTTTACGAGAACTTAAACCTTCGCGAATATTCCGGGGGAGGAGATGGCGGATCTAAAGCGAACGGGCAATCTTGTAAGATTACTAATTGAGGTGTTAAAAGTTAAACCAGTGTAAATCTATTTTTATCAGACTAGAAAATGCGACAGGTTCTATGAGTGCAGCGGGTGTAAATTTTCCACCTTATTTTCAGAGTTTTTAATACGTGATGTATGCGTCGGCACGAAAAATGAATGTTTTTAACATTAATTATTAAACTGAACACGGGGCTGCATGGCGTCAGACACTGGTTTTCGCCTTGTTTTAAACACTCGACATTTTTTTGTTACAGTAATTTTTTCAACTGGTTTAATCTTACCCGAAAGAGCGCTTTTTCGTGCCGAGCTACAGGGGCTGAATTTTAACGAGCTTGTAATTTTTGGGGCGCAGCACAGTCTACGCTCCAACGTGTAATATTAGTTTTCACGCTAAATTCAAGTTTTCGCGCGTAACTTTGAAGGGGGCCACATGGGATTAGGGATAGTTAAAGTTTCTCTACAAAGTTTATACTTACTTCCCCCAATACCTACCCACCTACACCTACCACCGTCACGATCCGATGGCTGATTCTTGAACTCATATATATACCTACCTCGCCCACGGTTTATCACGGTTATTATTAGCGTAGGTTTCGCACACGACAATTTTAAGAGAAAATGATTAACATACCGTTGAAAATTTTTTTGTAAAAATGACGCAATAAAGAGAGAGAGAGAGAGAGAGAGAGAGAGAGAGAAAGGGGAAAAAGGGCGGGTCAAAAGGTCAGAGAGTGATTTTTCACTATAAAAATTATTCACCACAGTAGTACTACTTTATAATAATGGTAATTGTATGCAAAGGTCTTAGAGATTATATGAAAAAAAAAAAAAATCTTTTTTAAATTTGATCAAAAGTTAAAACCTGTACATGTCTGAAAAAGGAAGGAAAAAAAACGGGGAAGAAAGAAGAACTTTTTTACTAAATTCGTCTTTTGACAACTCTGATTAATACTGATATCAGAAATACACATATTGTTGATTATTTCTGCGTAATAATTGAACAAAACTCTTGATTAGCCTATGTCGATATATGGTTAATGCCAACCGTAGAGACCATTGTGGCCTTGTTCATTAATGCTGGAGAGTTTTGTCTGTAGATCTGGTGCCGTGAAATCCATCAGGTAACGAGTCAGCGGGGGAAAAGGGGTGGAGGGTGGTTGAGGAGGATGAAACGTTAATTAACGTGGTTGGCACGAAAGCGTGGTTAGGTTTGCCCTGGAATCTACATAACCAGCGGAATACCCTTTGAGTCAAAGAATGCTTTCACGCTGTACGAGTACATACACCACATATATATATATACATATATATATATATATATGTATACATATATGTATGTACGACAAGACAGTGTCGTATGTTTCATCATGTGTTGTAAAATATCCCCAAGAATTCATCCCCCAGGGTAATATTAATTAAAATCTTCAGAATAGTTTGATTAATTTTATTTCATCACTCCCCAAACATGTCTGGAATTTTATTTCACCTTTTATTTTATTTTTAATTTCTTTAACACCCTCGAAGATGAGAATTTTCCTAGTTCTGTCAAGTAACTAAGGGTTGAAGGAATGATATCGTTAAACCTTAGAGAAACTTTTGTTAAAAAAAAGTCAAGTCGTTCTTCATCTTTGATTTGATGTATGCATGCAGCTTACGTGTCTCATCTGTGTGTCTGTGTGTGCGTGTGTGTGTAAATATCGATTCAAAATGATACATGATTCGGGTAGAGGAATAATATCTGTCACAACACCAAGTGTCCTCACGCAATAGATAAGCTTCCTGAATTATTGATGGTAACCAGTCGGGTTACGATTTCTAACTATATGTATAGTACAGGTATAGGGATACGTGTGGGTGTCGTAGATCGTGGCAAAGTAGATACAGTTTACGAGATAGAAATCCGAGCTTTTATAGTCGGATAGATTTTCTTACTCACATTTCTATTAGAGAAGCGAAAAATGTCATCTCATTTTTTCTTAACCTGATATTGTTTTTGTCGTTAACTTTATTCTCGATTTCCTACACCTCATATTATACCCACCTTATGCTCTAGGAACATTCCTTAAGCTTTTGATTCACACGATACCTTATAAATATTCATTTGACGACCTTGTATAATAATTCACAATGCGATATCTATATTCAACTATAACGTCCATAGACCTTGTCGCTGCTCATTAAATTCATACTAGCTTACTGTACTCGCTCTGTATACGTAATCGTACGCTTAGAGAAACTTCGACGGAGCTTTGCAATCGCGTTACAAATGCCAATTGAGATAAACTTTTATGCAATAGTTTTCATGATTTTTTTTTCCTATTTTGCACATGACTGCTGACTTTTAATACTGAATATCTAACCGTTGATTAATCAGTAATTACATCGGTGATGCAGTGGTGGATATCAAAGTACTTTTTCACCTGAATTTTCATGACCCAAGTGATTCGTTGGATGAAAGTCTGTGAATAATTTTGTAAAATAAACACATGTTGAAGTACCGTAAAGCTGACAATGAAACGTATAGATACAGTGCATTGAACGAGGATTCAAAAGCCTCTCATTTTTTTCCAACTTTTTTTTTGTATTCTGTTTTGTCATTTTTCGCAGTATCCAATTTCGTAAAAGGCTCTTGCGAATGTATATTTTTTTTTTTTTACGACTCCACGAATTTTTTATTCAACCCTACAATGACGTATAACCTTCACTCCTCCTCGGCATCATCCTCCCTTGTTGTGTTCAAACAACACGTGAAACTCTCGAGTGTACAATGCATCAAGGTTGTTGCATTTTTTCCATTTGTAGTTTTTTCACTTAAAAAAAAAAAAGAATATCCGTCACATTGCTTGTCAAGATTTTAACTCCAACTGCTGATTTTCATTGATTTACCTGCGTGAAATCAACCCTTATCAATTATTCATAGACAGCAATGTGATTATTCCTCGTAAGCAACGATCTTTAGATTAGTTTTCCGAATGTAAAAAAAACTTCGTTACTAGCAGTAAACCGAGAAGTACCAGTCGTAGGTTGGAGAAAGGGCGATTGTTATCAACCCTTGGTAAAGGACTCGTCTGGTCTTTGCAGGATGACTGACAATGAGTTAAATCAGATTTTTTTTCTGAAAGAAATTTCAAGCCCCTTCGCAATTTAGGCAGCAGCTACTAGAGTCAACCACTGACTGCGATATTTTACCTTGATAAAAATTCGTCCCTTGATGTAAGGTAGGTACGTAGTGTTAGAATGAAAATTTTCAAGAAATTTAAATCGTCTAAAAATTAATGAAATAATTTATCCCATAATAATCTTATGAGAGTAACTGCACTTAGTATAGCGCTCAGTTTAACTTTGACAATAAATTTTATTTCTAACTGGCATTTCTCCCTGGGAGATCGTGTGCGATAACAGTCTCTTGCAGTGGTCGTTACTCGCGATTAGAAAGCTCAAGAGGTCCGTGATAAATGGATAAATGCAATCGGATACAATTACTAACAAATACCAGCTACGCCAGATTAGAAATAGAAGTTGAATTAGCCGGTCTAATTACGCGACTGTACTTTAATTTCAGCACGAATCTTTAAGATTCTGGTAATCTCATTTCCACGACATTTTCATCTAACTTGATCGCCATCATTATTTCGACCTCATATAATTATGACGTTGGTATTATAATATGCAAAGCTCTTCAGAGGGAGGATCATTAATTTATTCCATACGAAACTCTTTCGCTATTATAATTCAATTAGGAACCGATTATGTGGGCCAGGAGCGATACGTGATATTGCGTTAACCACCGGGATCACGTGCGTAAACCGAACATCAAATTTAACTGAGGATACTAAAAGAGATAGCCGTTGATCCCTGCATCAGAGAATCTGAAATTGTAAATTTTCCATCTTCTATTTGTATTCCGCACCTGTAACCTAAGAATATAGTAAATTTGAAAAAGATTCTTTACGCCTCTCAGACTTCAGTTGGAAAATTTTAAAGCTGGAAAACTCTGGCCGTAGGGAGAACCATACGAAGCCAAGGTTCTCTGGACGTAGGACCGAGCACGAGGGAGAGATTCTTACATCTCGTATCACATCGCAGTACGTCGGGGAACATATAGGAATGAAAATTTGATAAGAGATATAAAAGCATCTTCGAAGCTGCCAGTGACAATACGGGCTTTCGAATATATTACCTTCGTTTCACCCTTTTACCTTTTTTTTTTTTTTTATTATTTTTATTATCTACGTACAAAGCACGAAGAAATGGGGTGAACCCAGGCCTATGTATATCGACGCAGCTACCTTTTTCACACATGCGAGTATACAGGTAGATATGTGTATAACACGGTACATATATATAATATATAGGTATATACACGTTTTCACCAGAACCTATACGTGCATCTTGAATTTTTCAATAATTTCTGTATTATATTATTATACAGTTTCAATTATATTTAGAGACTATTACTGAGAAATGTGATTAATTCATTCTAATTAATGCGTCGTTTAATTTTTACTTTGTTAATAAATCGTACCGAACGTGAGGTGAATAAAAATGCTTCAGGTAATAAACGAA
This sequence comes from Tenthredo scrophulariae, assembly GCA_963978835.1. NCBI lineage: Eukaryota > Metazoa > Arthropoda > Insecta > Hymenoptera > Tenthredinidae > Tenthredo > Tenthredo scrophulariae. The sequence goes on from OZ022234.1 coordinate 12,644,803, forward strand.
ACTGATTAATGTTGCCAGTATATTCTCGGCAGGATATTTGAACAAGGTTTAAACGAACTGAATCATCATACCTACCTATATATACCCAGTGCATATACATGTACGTGTATATATATACATATGTAGTACCATATGGGTTTCCATCGCTGCATTCAGCTACCATTTAACGTTGACCCAAAACGATTAATTCAAACCGTTCACCGAGTGCAGTGGGAACTTGCTCACGTGCTGAGGATTTCTGCTGTTTCTGCAGCATGGTGCATGTGTGACGTAAGATCCGATAAAGGTGGGGAGCGTGTGTGCAAACTCTGATAAACCCTTGCCGATAGTTTAGCAACGAATATCAAGCAACGCTTTTGCACGAAACGTCCTTCATTTCAGGGTAGATAATCCTATCGATCAACCACCGCCTTTGGGTATCTTTCGTTAAAGGTGAAAATACGGGCTTAGAATTTCGACATTTTTTTCTTTTCTTTCATTTCATTATATTCGCATCTCTTATAACGGTGAGAATTTTTTCGTTTTTATTTTTACCCCAATTTTTCTTTTTCTTTTCTTTTCTGATATTACTAAATCCGCTGCTGCAGTCTTCGCTTTATAGTATCCACCAGCCCTGTGCGATTCTTGTCGACGTGTTAGGGCGGCTCTAAATGATTTGCATCCGACCGCCGTGCAGAATTTCAAATAGTTTTAAACTCCGTGAGCTTTGCCCGTGACTTAACGCTGCATTTTTTAGACTCCTGGTACGAGGAGGTTCGCCATATTTAGGAAGAGTGCCAGAGATGGTATTTTATATTCTGATCAGCTGTATTTCGGTTTTATAACAAATACGGGTGTTATTTCTTCCCAACATTGGCTAGCCCCTCCAGGATGGATGTAAAACTTTGATATGCGTTTTATGAAAAATATAAAAGTCTATAGACCCTTTTATCGGGAATTTAGTGCGAAGTTCAATACCTTAGAATCGTAAAATGAAAAGGCTTTCGACTTGCATTGTAGTCGTGGGTTGTCCGTACCCCTACCAAAAAAACCAAAAATAAAAAAAAATGAAAAAATAAAAATGAAACGCATGAGCAAAGGTCGAAATTCAGAGGCGGCTTTTTTACGGCTCCACTCTTGCTTCGTTATTCATTAATCCCTGGTTATAATTTGACGAGGATTTCGGAAGAGCTTTTGCCATTGCGTGGTATCGTCAGAATTGTGATAACGTTTAAATCATAAACCACATACTAGAATATTTATTAAGCTTCAAATTTACCTCAACAATTTTTTATACTCTTTTATAACCGTTACAATTCACGGCTGTAGATCATTTTTCTCTTGACATTTCACCGGAATATTTTCAACACACCCTTATCCTGGTCCTTATATATATATATATTTGTCAATTTTAGCCAACCCTTTGTTTCTCTTCACTTCTGCAGCTGGGGACGAAGTTATAATATAATCGCGAATTGATATTCAAAGCATCGTATTATATCATTTTATTTTATCAAAGTTTAAGCCAACGTACTTTATCAGTTAATTCAAAATCGATCAAACAGTAGACGGAATAAAGTCATTAAAAAAAAATGAAACTTGAATTCCAAATATTAATAAATGTGTATATGTATATGCTGTATGAAAGGTGCAAACGACAGATGCTTAAAACTTATTGTGCAGAAAACTCTTTCGAGGATAAGAGAAAAAAATAAAAATTCTCGCGTTCATAACGTAGATTGTTGACAAAATTGGTTCACGTTACTGGAAGTATACCTAAGGACTACGTACTCATATCGGAGTAAGGTATATAATGATATTTTGATTGCCTTCGCAGTCGCTGTGAAACTCGCAACCGAAATGGTATGTCATTAGCGCAAACTATACAAATATAAATTTTTTATTTACAAATAATTCGTAACCATTTTATCATATTGATTATCCGCCCCGACTGATTTTCAAACTCCAAAAATTCTGGGAGCGGTAAAAACGACGGAAAAAACTTGAACAAAAGTTGAAAAAACTCCTTTATTTTTTCCTTCAATTATATAAATTTATTTGTCAGCCAAACTGATTTGTGAAAAGCTGTCATCAGCGCGGGATGTTTACTGCATATTGCATTCTGTTATCTGTGACGCTGACGTACTTCAACTCCGAGTTTAACAATCCGAAGATATCTTGACGCAGTTGATATAAGGTCCGTAAGATTTTATGATTAGAAAAGAGTTTCTTCGTCGTTGGAATACCCGGTTCTACGACTGTAATAAAAACCTATGCCCTTATATACAAGTATATAACTCAAGAAAATTCAGAGTATGAAGGTATCTTTTCCGAGCTAAGAGTTCGAGTGGAATATTCCGTTTCGCATTTGATATCTGAGTTATTGAAAACATGAAACACGAATGATCTGAGTAAAAATATCGGACCTATAAATCCTATAAGTTTGATTAAATTACGTATGTGATTCGGTATCATCGCACTAACAATTATCAATTAAGCTTCTCGACATCGTAGAATTAATTCTAGTTTTATAGTTTCTAAAACCGAGTAGAAGTCAAATTTTCATCAATTTTGAGATAAATTAACCAAATTAAAAGCCAATAATTCAACCAGCTGGACCAACGGAATAATTACAGAATCATCGCCAAGAGCGAGCGGTGTTTATTAATCAAATTTACGTGCCTTGCGGCTAGGGACGTTGGCCGATGATAAGGCATGGAAAAAAAAGGAATTAATTATTTTTTTTTTTCCAACAATAAGCAAAAATTTTGAATATACTCTAATTACGTTGAGTTTTCTATAATATTTTACCTTCATGAACATTGTTTCCCTATTGATCACATGGATGTTCGTATGTCACATTTTACTTCCAGGATGTGGGAAAAAATTAGTATTTAAATATCTTCGTATAGTACCAGCGAAAAATAAACCGAAATAATTATCATGAATAAAAAATTAAATTAGGTATATTAATCGACTAGTTAAATTTGTATGTTACGTAAGTACAGGTACACATGTGACTTTAGAGACTCGTTTGTCTGTCGACAAGCCGATAATTGAGTTGAGCTAAAAAACTGAACGAAAAAAAAAAAAAAAAAATAATAATAATTTTTTTTTAAGCATTAGTCACGCTAGGTCTTCAGGCTATTGATATACTATTTATAAAAGGTACGATCGCATTCGTTCGTGCCACGCCTCGACATTGTGCTGCCATCCGTTTTTTTGTTTTTTTTTTCAATCCGAAGATACCATCTTCCGGTCACAAATGACTTTATTGGCTCTTTCCTCGACCCTTCCTCTTCGCCCCATTTATACCCTCTAAGTATTATAACCACCTCGTTATACATATACTTCGTGCGTAAGTAACGTTGGATAAATTTTAGCAAAAGAAACATTTCTAACAAAGTAGATATCCCCTCCCCCCCCCTCGCCCAACTTAAAAAAAAAAAACATCATCTTGTGTCGAGCTTTTCAATTCTTATTCGAACAAAAAATAAAAACTGAAAAATACTCATCCATCATTTAATGAGCTCAATTTTTATTGCCCGAGGTAGAGAATAGAGTTAAAATTTTTATTTCAAATATCAAGTGTTGAGTTGAAGTCTCGCTTTTATTTTTCTACACCTTTATATGCAGGATGTGTGTATGTGTATATGTGGGTGTGCGAAACCACCTAATACTCGGTTGTCACTGTAGGTTTTCAGCTTCTCGTTAAAAACCATCGTTTTATAGCTTTACGCACGCAAACAGAGTAGCGCAAACCCTTATAGGTATAACGGCGAAGCGTACCAGTCCGCAAATTGTCGTATTAACCTTTTGTTTCTCTCACCAAGTGTTTCGTTACCCTGTACCAACGATATTTTATAATATACGAGAGGGCCTCAAGAGGGTTGAAAAATATAGGTTTGTCCTTATCTAAAGTTTGACCGTATCCGACCTATAACGGATATACGGCTAAGGTCTCTATATTTATGTATGTCGTTAAGAGGTCATTAGATTTATTTATTTATTTATATTTTTTCGTATTTTTTTTTTATCCAACAAAGAACGTAGAAGCTTTCCCAAAATCGACGGGATTTAAAACGAAACTGCTATTTTTTCAGACCCTCAAAACCTACGCCTAAGCCAGTCACGTCTTAAGGCTTAGACTAAACTCTTCAAACTCTATAGATTCGCATAATAGGCAATCGATGATCGACGAATTCTGAAGTCATGAACCTATTTAGATATTTTTTGATAAAAATGTGAAAGACAGTTTTCTTTTCTTTCTTTTCATATATAGGTAGAATTTTTTCTATAAATTTATATTTTTTTTCCTCTTTCTTTCTTTTCTTGTGGATTACAATATCGTTATATATTAAAACCTCGCTCGAAATTACCGTATATCAATCCTTAAGGCGAAGGTATAGGTATAAGTGAGAGAAAAGGAGAAAAGAATTAATATCAAATAACCAGTTTTTACCTCGTTGCTTAAAATGTAGTTCGAACCCATGGCCATAGCTCGCGTGTTAAGCTCCTTTCGCAGTATATCAGAGCGCTAACACCTATATAAGTATATTTTTAGTATCTTCTTCAATTTATGCTGCAGCTTTTTTTTTCTTTTCATTTATCTTTTTTTCTTTATCCTGAGGGAACGAGGGAAAATTACGAATTATTTTTCGCTGTAATATATCATTAACGCGAATATAGAGCTCTCGAGACTATACCGTAGGCGTAGCTCATTTCTACAATCCACGATCGCTACGAGGGACGATTATTTATTACACATTCACGTATATCCATACAAGGGCAGTATACTAGACTAGCCAACTCACGTGGTCAGTAAGTATACCATTTTAACGCTTCAGTCGTTAAGAACATCGCGCTAATTGCACCCCGGAAAATAATTGAAGCGTAAGATTGATCCATCATCTTGTATAGATGTAGGTAAATGTGTTAGACACATACACGCGTAAATCGATTTACATACATACATATGTAGATCCAATATCACATTAATTTTAATGAGACAATTTATTAGCCTTTAAAAATAATCATTGGCTTTATATTTTTCGTATAATACATAGTCCATGCCTGATGGGTAATTCAAAAATTGATCCGCAGGATTACCTTGAAATATTTTATAAATCTGTTATAATACGATATGAAACAGGCTTTGTCGTCGTTCGTGAGGTTTAACGAAAGGTGGACAATTTTAGTATCGACTTTCATATGTAATATCAAGCATATAGGTATATATATATATATGTTATACACATGCTATACGTTATGACGTTGTATAGTGTATACGTACGTATGTTGTACCATATACCTTATTATACGAAAGTTCTTTAAGTCAACGGAAAGAGTCCCTAGAGATCGAGGCAATAAAGACGAAGACGCTTTTCTCGAGGGTTGAGTAAAACTGGGAGAAAATCAACAAAGGGATGTCCCGAACTCTTTCACCTCCTCCTACACCGCGCCGTACGGAAACGGCGAGGTTTTCTTCACCGCGTTTCTTCGTTTTATCCAATAACCCGACGTCGCACGTCAACACGCGATTATTACACAGAAAGAAGGAAAACGAAAAGAAAAGGAAGAGAAAATAAATAAAATAAAAATGAGGGAGAGAAAGCCTCAGTCCTCCTCCTCACCTAGCTGCTAAGTACTTTGATCAAATTCTTAAATCGTCGTATAAAATCTCTACGTAACGTAACATATAACGTAACGCGGTATATATCGCTTTAATTTCAAATTACCATAAAAGTATACCATTACTATACCAGTTTGAAAACCTAATCGAACCCCTTAGGGTATATCTGTGCAGGGTATCGTAGATATAAATACAATAGAGGGGGTGAAGTATAGTCGTATCGTCGATTTCAGGTCTGATGTGAGTCGTTTATGCTCACGTTTTTGCAAGAATTCGAGCCACCCAACCTCACCTCGCACCTACAGATTGCGTGTTTATGATCCGAAAGCTCTCGGATGGATGCGGATAGGTGCTTCATTATGGCCAGACAAAAGCCTTTTAAGAACAACAAATGATCCATTTCAATTACCGCGTATACCATACAGAGTATAAATGATTAAATAAGGAAAGAATTAGTCAATTTTCTCTAATTATTAATCATCAATAGAAATTCTATAGGTTCAAGTATATAAAGCACAATCATCCACGTCTAGATGCTTACGAATGTGACTAATTTTCGCTAGCTAGTCAGGAATAAAAAGTTCCGAGAATTTTCGTTATTATATAAAATGAAAGATCTGCGTGCTTTTATCGACGTAAATAACCAGGAAGTTGGGTATACGTGGTAGGGTACGTTAAAGTACGTCCAAATTGCGAGGCTTGAGAAGTTCTGGGTCGATAGCAATCATGAAAATGGGTAGAAATCGACACGGATGAGAGGCGAGTAGAGGTACGTATGTAGGCGGAATTCGAAGGATTTAGTAGTCGTTTTTTCATGCGAGTTGTCCATTCGTCTGTACGACGTCGTTCAGTATTGGTTCGACGTCTCTTTTCGCGTTTATTTTCAAAATTTATAAGAATTGAATTATCGGCAATACACAGGTATGCGTAAGCTCTACCTTCGGCGCGGAAATTTTTTCTAAAAAAGTAATCGATGATTTGTTATTTTCTTTTTTTTTTTTTTGTTTTCATAGCAAACTCACATCATTTACCTTTTTAATCCGCGGACCTTTTAATTTATTCATGGGCTCACCCACGCCTGTGTATAAAGACCGGAGTGTTACCACTGGATTCTCTTGCACAATTTGCATTCTTTTCTTTTACCGGCCTTGATGCATAAATACGTAGACAGGTAGGTACGGTATCAAAAGATCCCGATAAATTATACATTCGCTCAAGATTGAGACCAGGAAAATATTTACAGACTGATACTGAATATACACCTGCATTTTCCAGCTCTTATTCTCTTGTCTATCTTCATCTACTAAGCTCATAAATAAATCATTATTTCCTTTCCACTGCAGGTTTTCAAGGATACAATTCTTACCGCATATTCCAATTTTTCATTCTTAAAATCATTTTTAATCTCATTTTACTGGAAAGTAAAATAATTTTATTTTTTAATATTGAGAGCTTGAGACGGGGCTTTAAGGAACGGCAACGACGACGAGTAGGTATACAGTGCGGCGCGGTTTGCAATAGACATTTGTTAGAGAAACTGCCGATTTTATGCGCGATTCAGTCGAGCTTTAATGCCTAATATTTTCCCTCAACGTTCGCTATTATATGTTCCAAATGAAACAGAGTTTGTATATCTGGGTGACAACCCTCGGCCTTACCGCAACGGCTACCTTTTTATTCTGCGCATTTCGAGTCGCTATATAAAACTTATTATTTCCATTTTTAATGGGCCGCAGTTTTATCGCTCGGTATTCACATCAAGTTAATGACTACACCCGCTCGTCCTAAAGACTTCTAGATTACTTGGGCTGCAAGCCAGATGTGTGCAAAGAAACCAAAACATATGAGAAATATAAATAAAAAAATTCACCACAAAACTACATTCGAAATAACAAATTTTAAAATCAAGTATATATCTTCCATATGTATTTTCAAATAGATCGGATTACATTTTTAGCATATAAAATATGAATTTCATTATTTTAATTCGCTTATGAAATAATTTAGCTTACGACGCTTTAGTGATCTTATGGATTGTCCATCTGGGTCTGAACCTGAGATCTCAGATCCCAGTATCTAACGTTGTCTGTGTGTTTCGCGGTAAAGCAAACGCTTTGATAACAATCGTGGTTTGGAGACTAAACTAGTTTATGGCAAGGGTGAACATAACAGAATCTAATTTCTACGCGTGATAAAGCCCCGCGACTGGTCAGACACGTTTCATTGATAATTATCTCCGTACCTGTAGAGCAAAGTAAACCAGAAACGCGTGGCCAGCAGTCGCCCAATTTATTCTTATCGTATTGTATAGAAATTCACTACATTTTATTATCTCTAAATATCTACATACCTACGTATTATATGTACAATTAGGGTTTCGAATAATCTGAAACTCCGCACCCTTCTTACTTACGGTAGTAAGTATCCTCGAAAAATTCACAGGTTTTTAACGACAAAAGTTTTGTTCATCACAGAATTTTGAGATAGCTAAATTTTTGAAAATTTTATCGCTCAAAATCTGTCGAATTTTCATGAAATACCTAATACTACCGGTAAGGTGTGTACCAAGTTTGAGATTTTTCGGAGCTATACTGCAATGGGGAGAAAAAAAATTAACCGCGAAATGCCACGAAATTGGGTTTTATTCAAATGGGAAAATTCTAAGGCTTTGGAGCGGTGCTTAGAATTCAGACAGGAACCTGGGGCTTGGGCTACATTTTTTTTGTATATATTTGGAAACGTCCTGGCCCATGGGAGTATTGAAATTCGAAAATGATTAAATTAAGGACCACCCGCTAATATGTATATGTATGCACACCCGCCTTCCTTCCGTGAGATTTTATCGCTCCGGAATTGGTATGAATATCAATTATCTTATATTAGCAAGTATAAATCTCGGCATGAATCCGAACTCTTAATGCAAAGGCTTTTTTATTCACCCACGGAAGTTTAAGGTTGATGAGAGGTAGATTCAATATTGTAATTGATAATTAGCCAACAGGTGATAACCATCGTCAGAAATAGTGACTGGCGCGTGAAGCGTCTCGATACATGCTACATGAGATAACGACTCAAAGAACAGGAGTGATTACATTAAATTTATACAAATAAATGGAAATATAACAGTTGTGTAATCTTTTTGATGATGATGGTTTTGATTTCGATCCCATGGATTTCGAGAAAGGAATCTAAGCATCTGAGAATAAAATGAATAAATAATCCATGTGTGCTTATTGCTTCGAAGTTATCTGATCCAATCTGAAGCCTTTGGATTCGTAGCTTTTAACACAAATTAGAATATCCTGGCCCAGTTCAACAAATCAATATATGGAGAGCACGGCTTAACTTGGTAGCGGATATAGATGTATATATATGTATAACTTTCTGAAAGTACACCACGGTGTGATTTGGTTACGGAGCTTCTCGTTTGTTGAATCGGTGAATATAGACGTGAATTTAGATGACTTATATACGGGGAAGAGTTATTATTATCCTGAATCTATAGCTCTGACCTAATCCAAAAAGTCGGGATTACCCGTTTTAATTTACTCCACGGTGTTTCCTCGACGTTTTCTCCTGAAGCTAATGTAAGGATAAATACGCTTGCCATACGCCGGGTGTATATATCGCCCTTTGGCTACGTCTGACTTTCCATTTATACTCACATCCTTCCCTCATCTCGGTCCCCTCTGGACCATTTGTCTCTTTGTTCGTCCCACCGTGTCTCCCTAGTCGACAAAGTTTCACCGTCTCAAGGTAACCCGGTAAATGTGTTTTGTCTGTTTCTCAATGCTAGCATTATGGGGTGTAACTCCAGCTGGCTTCAAGATACCCCTACACAATTGTCTGGTAAATTTTCGTTTGATATGTCAAACAGGCTGTGAAAGTTCCACCACTATAATTTATTGAATATCATAATTATGACGGCGTAAAATTTATCATCCCCTTTGATCGCCTTTAGTTACTTTCTTCGAATCTAGAATGGCGCATTATTTTTATTAACCGTCATTTTTCGGAAAGGAATAGTTGAAACAGTTCTTAGCAAGAAATGACGACACCTACCCTTGAACGTGATGGAACGAGAGTTAATTTGAATTGTGCAAGAGTCAAGAGCGAGGTGTAAGCTAGGATGTGTCAACGGCTATTTTTCACAGGAGTTGAACTCGTATTTCTATGCAAATTTTTTTTTTTTTTTTTTTTCCTGTCGTAAATAAGCCCATTAATATCTGCTCGGGGTTGTTGGCTGTTTTATTTTTCAAATGAGAGGGTAGCTAACGTCGCTCTAGCGATATTCCAGGCATCATCTCTTCGCCATGTATAGCTGAGGACAAAGTCACTACCTCCGGCTGATCGCTTTCAGCTCTAGACTTACTCTGTCGAATGACTGACTGACAGACCAGACCCTAACAAAATTTCATGCACGATTAAATATTAACTTACGACCCGTCCTTCCGGGCTTTTCTACGGTTCTCCTTTGGGAACGGAGGTAAATGTCGGGATATCCTAACCACTCTGGACCCTTCTTGTGTCCTTGGAGGTGGGTAGCTAGAAAATACTCCGGGCAAGTAATTAATAATGATACAGTAGGAGGACCGAATACTCAACGACCATTTTTCACCTTTTCCGCGTTACACTGCATTGGATTTTGAGATTTTTATATAAATAACGAAAAAAGGAAAAAAAAAAACGAAAAACAAAAATCCAATTATCATAACGACACGGATGCTGAATAAAAGTAGATGCATCCTTGGTCTGCAATGGTATATAAAACGAGACTTAAAAACCACCTCCAGCTATAATAACTCGAACTGAAGTAACAATACTAGTTGAAAAGGGAATAAACCATAAAACGAATATATCTACCTTTCATTTTATCAAGGCTATTCGCCGGTAAAATTTTAATTAAAGTTTGCAATTAGCCGAGTTTGATCAAACAAATCCCCGTGCCCATGTAATACTGGATCATGTAGGTACGGGCGTAGATATCTAAAACGTAGCGTAAATCAGAGTACTGCGATAAAACGTGTGTATAATATAGTATAAGAGAGGTTTCTGCACTTATGAGGTACTGCATTTCATGTCAAACGTTATTATCAACTTGAATAAGGTTTTGAGTTCCTTTCATCAGTTAAAAGCTTTCTCGACGTACTTACACATATTGCAGGAAGCTGAGCTCTGGTTTTTGAATCGTATATAAGTGTTGATCAATGAAAAATTTCCGAAAAATTTAGACAGACGAATAAGTTGGGGAGATTTTTGAAGATTTATTAATCCTGAAGGTAGCGGATAGGTAGGTAGTGCTGGAGCAAAGGAGACGGTAAATAGGTATGACGTATAACGCGATCTGCATGAATTGAGAGAAGCATAAATTTGTTAAGTCGTTTTTGAATTTATTAAATGGAACCGAGCCACCCGGTTCTCTTTGGATGTCGATAAGTTGAAATTCTCCCAGCTCGCACATATGGGTGTATATAACGTAGCACATTATTATGCATGTTGTATGGAAATGAAAATTTCGTTTACCCCTAATTGTTTCCGTTCATCATTCCACCAGCGCCATAAAATAACCCACAATTTTTGTTCATTTCCTTTTTTCCTCGCTCGTTTTCTGCAGGACTCGCTCTTGGGGTATTAGCGTTTCAAATATGAGAACTAAAAACTCGTTTCGCATTATTATGTTGTATTCAAAACGTTATTTAAAAATTCTTCTATTCAAAACCTTTTCGATTGAACCAGTGAATTGTGAACCGGAAGCGGGGTTGGAACTCGCTTCAGTCGCATGAACCTTATTGTGGTGATTCTGTTGTATCGCTAATGGCCCCCTCGGCCATTAAAATTTATTATAATTATACCGAACAAAATATAAGATCACCCTAAATCATCGTAAAATTTCCCTCTTCAATACATATTTCTGAAACTGGCGCGATTCAGGATTTCACGAACCCGGTTTCCCTTAAATTTTTTCTCCATTTTTTTCCTGCAGGAGATGCTGCGCACCTCTCCAACCGCGAGTTGTATCCTTAAACCGTTTACCGAAAAAAAAACTTGTGGAAATATTTGCAAAAATATATAACCAAGGAATCAGACTTAGGAAATACACTTTTCACACAGATCGCAGCTTCTTCTCAAACTTTATTCAGAAGTCATATCATCACACCTATACGGTTACCCCGAGTCCTGGAAAATTTAATAATTTTTTTTATCTACCGAAAATAAAAAATAAAAAATATGAATAAAAAAAGAAGACTTTCACAAACAATACGTCGATTGTTTTGACTAATGGTAATATTGACTCAGCTTCCTAAATTGAGGGGGCGATATGGTCGAAACGTATTATTTTTCAATTTACAAAATTGGATCAAACCAAGTCGGCAATATTGTATTTTAATTTGTATTTTATCCGGTCGATCCGACTTCTCGAGTTTGTTTGACCAACGGCTAATGTGTGTATACGGGAATGGGAGGGAGACCCCGAGAAGAGAACATAGTTTGATACAGCGGGTTCTGGACCGACGATTTGTTGGGTTCGAGCGTCTGCCTACCCCCGGGTTAGTTACCCCTACATAATGGAAAACGATTAATTACGTCCTCTGTAATCCGATGCCTATTTCCTCACCTTGCCACAAACAATAAACAACGTAGAAGTCTCTACAGGATCAGAGAACAAGGGAATAAGGGAAGTAGGGATCGAATGAAGAAGTGATGAAGGGTTGAGGTGAGGCCATTGAGCAAAGTTCATTCTTGCCTTTAGAAGTAAACCGTCAATCGTCTGGTTCTATCAAACTGGATATGTTCCTATTCGAGTATTCTTTTATGGTCTGCACAGAGATTCAAAGTATCTGGGTATATAGGTATAGTAGGTAGGAATGTGTAGAGGTTTGTGAAATTTTTGGAATACGGTGGTGTAACAGATATAAAATTCTTTTTCCCTTCCCACACGATTTTATACCGATATTTTTATACTTTTATACTTACACACATATGCCTACCTATATCAAGCGTAGTTTTACTCATCTAAGTGTAGACTGTCGCAATGCGTAGTCGTAAATGTCGAGGATCAGAAATTTTCAGACTAAATATCTAAATCTGAATCAGATACGAGACAGTAAAAATTTGAACTCCATTTAAACTAAAGAGTTATATTATTTTATTAGAGAATTTGATACACATGACACTCATCTTCACATGTACATATATTAGAATGCAGAAAGAAACACTAGCATTACTTTTCCAATTTTAAACCCTGAAAATATCTCGTGGTTTTAGTCTTGAATTGAAAATTCCCTGAGAATTTGTACGAGAATAAAATTTTTTAGAGGCGTCTAAATCGACTTATCTCTTTTCCATTCTGGTGAATAAGACGTCAAGAGACACGCCTCATATTTTCAATCTACATAAATTGGTGATTTTTTTTTTAAGACATTCGGCAGAGAGTGTTGGAAAATTTAAAATTTCTCTTAGAGAAATCTTTTTTCGGTAAATAAAATTGTAAAAAAATGTATTAAATAGTGATTATGCGTGATTTTAAATTGAAACTCATTTTTTCTTGATAACTTTTTCAATAAAATTTTCCGAGTAAAATATCAAGGAAACGATATTAAGGAGATATTTTGAATCTTGTCGATGCTTCCTTTTTATTTTCACGAAATTCTTTCTCTTTTTTTTTTCCTCTTCTGCGAGGTAATATGAAATTGGAAATGACAGCCCGTCTTTTCACGTATTATTTAAATGGGAAAATGACAAGTCTGACGAGGCACCTCTGAAACATTTTTTACCAGGGCCTCAGATTTTCGGAGGTTCAATTTCACCGTCAAACTCGAAGAATGGACTTTAGGGATCAGAGGTCAATAAAAATGGTACCAATCCGATCTTCTTTCCAAGACATGCTAATGCGTGAAAGTATACAAGACAAATACAGGTTGCAGGAAAACGTTATTCGATCTTCCTTTTGCACTGTAATCCGTCTATACCTATCATCAAAAGTACGACTCTGTAGATTATCAACCCTTTGAAAAATGTTCAGTTAATGGAAAGCCGTATCATTCATCCCAATGATCTTTTACCCCTGCGCGAGACACTTCAAGTCTCTGATAGGTACTCTCTCGCTTCGAGAAAAGCATTCTCTGTGTTTCGTGATATTGGAGAATTTATTATCTGGCCGATAAAGAGTGGATTAAAAGTAGTAAAATACCTACTTCAACAAATATCACCCTTAAATATACGTAAATAAAATAAAAATAAAAAAAATGAATCGCATGACATTTGTAACTCTGCACGTATCCGTATAATTTGCTCAAATGGCCAGTCCACAATCAACCGTCCCGTACCGTACCGTAGAACGCGCGCACGCGCAATAGCGATACTTCATTTTTGGTCATTTACATTTTTTCTACTTTTTTGTTTATAACTTTTTGAGGAATCTCAAAGTTGAAATTCGGATTTCACGTCCAGATAGCTTTACAAAAAGCAGAAGAGAGCGTGGTTCCCTAATTACTGTGCCATCAAAAATGATTAAAGCTGGAAGTCGAAATATTTGAATCTATACCTGCGTAACTATTTTTTGGAATCATGGTTTTTCGTTAGCTCAGCTCCAATGTTATTTCTTACTCGTTGAAATGTCCTGTAATTCGTAAGCCTTTATGCATAAGAATGAAATTAAGCATAAGAAGAAAGGCATGCAAGGAAAGGAAGACTTGACGCTATCTGCTGTTGGGTATTAGATAGAAATTGGCTAGATATTTAAAAGTGGCAAATAGTTATTGGCAGATAGTCGTCAAGTAAGGAAGGTGTGAAGATTTCAAGGCAAGCATAGAATTTTTTTGGTGGCGTGACGGTCGGCGTCCTCTTCAACGTGAAGTCTTAAGGCTCAGCCTCTCTCGTCTCCGCGCCCCACGTAAGCGCGGAAACAAAGAGATGCGTTTTGCCCATTCAAGCGATCGCAGTTCATATTCGATATACATGGAGATTATTCGACTGATTTCAGAAATACTGACAAAAGAACTAGGGACAGGATTTGAATGAGTTGAGAACATTTCAGATGGCAAATATCATAGAGACTGATGTTAATTCGTTCATTTCATTGTGAGTTTTATTATTTTTCCTACGAGTATGAAAATTGTTCGATTTTAATTATTTTTTACAGTCGAGTTATATTTCAAAGAAACTACATCAGAGAGGCTCCTTTTTTTTCTATTGCGACCGCTTGAATTTGCTGTGGAGAATGAGATATAAGTCCACCACCGTCCCATTGCGCGACCCTTCCTGCCCTCGCCTGGTTCCCAAGACCCACCCAACGGAGTTGCATATTACATATACTTTATAATATAGGCACGCACACACAGACTCGTAACCACCCTCCCTCGGGTTGCCCTACCCTCCCGATTCACCTGTACGGAAAGCTAATAATTACCGGCATCGGATTCTCTCCAACACAAACATAAAAATCATTGCACACATCGTGGTCGGAGACTTACCGTTTCATTTGCTGTAGGGAAAGAACGGGTTAGGTACATCCTGGACTAAGTTTGCAAACTTTTTCTTCTAAGCGGACTAATTGAAAATGACTTTTGATATTTTGATATCTGAAATCTGGTATCTTGATATGCTGACATGACTGGCATGGGCTGATATTCATATACCCCGATATTCAGATATTCCGATATTGTGATAAGGTGATATGCTGAAACACTGATACACTCATAGCTGAGGATCCGACATTCCGAAATCTAGTATCTTGATACGCTACATAAGCTGATATTCATATACCCTGATGTTCGGATACTCGGACACATACTACTATAGTAATATTACTCGAGTCCTGATAATCGTTATATCCCAATATCTCGATATTCTTATATTTTCATGTTTTGATATGATTGATATTTGAATTGACTACTTGAACATCTTGCTAGGGGGTCGTTCATTCTTATGTCGGACCCGCCCCTAGACTTTGTAAAGAATGAAGCGAACCTCAGGAGGATCCACTACTTAATCGGAAAGAATTCGAGCAAATCGAGCAAGGGAAATGATAATCGCGGAAACCGATTGAGTGATGGATGTCCTCCTGCCGCGATGCTCACCGCGATTCGTAACGGATGAGGGCCGTAAGGGCCGTGAAAGTGAGTTTAAGCATTTATCTATGTATATCTGTGATATGACCGCGCAGTAACAAGTATAATGTTACATTGCCGCCTGCAGAGGAATCTATGCTATGATTATGGAAGCGAGCTCCGTTGCGGTCGCGGGTGAGCCTATCTGAATTGAGCTGAGAAATCGGAGATTGTGCAATGTTACCGCCACGCCACGCGATAGAGAAAAGAGAGTACCAAGGAAAGGAAGCCAGTTACCAAAAATCATGCGACTCACCGACGCTGCCGAGTAGGGGGAGAACAATTGCACTCGGATGTATCTGCTTGGCTGTCGGCGCATGGAAGAAAACAGAGAGGAAAGAAATGAGTTAGAAAATCGTTTGTCACAATATGTTGGACGAAAAAATGAAAGCTAATAGCTATCTTTGGTAAAGAAGAGATTGGCAAGGAGGTATCTCGTTCTCACCTCTTTTGCAATTGCTCCCCTGCTGTCATATCCACCCTCATACCATGGCTCCGACCTTCCCATCAGCTTCGGATTGTCCTCCTATCTCCAATTTTCGGTATAGTTCTCGCATAATCGGTCCTGACCACATCCGGTCCATTGCAATCTGATAGAAACACAAAAGAGAAGCAGAACATTTATTTTCCGAACGCATTCATATAATTTTCATAGCGATATTTTCACATGAAAAAAAAACCGTTGGAAATCATGAATGTAGGTACCGATTTGAGTCGGACAATGATTGAACTTAATCAAAAAGGCAAAATGAAATTGAAAATGATGTTTACCTTCTAATCAATTCATCAGTGAGATTGGATTTTTATAATCGGCCTTCGACATCTGTCCCCATGCATTTCAGCAGCATCGATAGAAATTTCGTACTCGGATATTTGTTTTCATGCTATCTTCGATGTTTTCTTTTCTCATTGTCTTCTTTCCTCTTCCTTGAAATAGAAAGAAATGATTCAGAAAATTGTGTCGATGAAATAAAAAGGAATGAGAAATAAATGTCAGATACATATTTCTATCACTATTCATGTTATCATCTCTTTTTTTCACCAAACAAAGAAACTATGATTCTCAATGTCGATCTAGAAATGAGACTGAAAAGATCAATAATATTTCAATTAGTGGCTCACCTCTTATCTCATTCATCGGTAAGATGCATTTTATCTGTATAAACAGCTTCAGAACTTGAGATCTGCATCTTTCACCTATACTACAGTTTGTCTCTGTAACAAAATTGTTGTTTTCGTTAATAAGGATTCGCATTGTTTCGGTCAAGCCGTGAAAATGAGTAAAAAACCGATCTAACGATTTTCGAACTTTGTCCGAATGTAAACAACTTGCGATTTGTGCATCTTTAACTCGCTCGTATTTATATTGTATATCCGTTATTAGACTATTTACCGTTTTACATACGATTATACGCAGATCAACTTCTACACGATACTTCTAAATGCAATGGGCTATCGTAATATGATAACTGATTCGAAAGATACGCAATTGTTAGCTACTTACAAGTAGAATTAATAATTATAACGTATACTGCCGCGAACAGTAGTTGACTGCGCAACGGGAAGAAAAATTTATCCGAAAATGTATTATTGTAAAACGTTTTATTGTCAATAAATTGCGAGCTCGGACTTGAATTTTACTTCCAACGGTCGCGGAATACAAATGTAAAACTATTCTCACCTTTTGTTATCATGTCAACGTCCGTTTATTACCCCAAAAACATTAATGTACACGAGATGATTATTACCCCGCTCATTGCTTCGACAAAGATGGCCGACTGTTGATTTTTTTTTCCCGTCATCCCCCTGGATTTTTACTGTATAGAATATTTGAAATATTTTCGATCTAACTGAATTACATTTATGACGACTTTTTTCCGGATCCGATATTATTACATGATGAAATAAAGAATTTACGTTGAAGAACGAAAAATGTAGAATGAATATATATATTCACTACCCACCAGTCGAGACAATACGAGAGAAAAATTCAAACTGGCATGTAACTTCACGGCACTTGAAATCAAACCGTCAACCGCGATAAGTTATTTATCCCTTGGATAATGATCGTTGAATCACAAGATCACAATCTCTTACCTTAACAAAGACGCGTACATCGAATTATAGCATCATGCCTAAACTATAAGGCGTCGAGACGTCGACCGGCGCCACTCTGATCACGTATAAATTAAGATTGAGAATTTGAACGGAAGGAAGTCGCCGCGATCCGGCGTGAGGTACGACCTGAACGCGGAAGCAGTTTTCTGCGCATGCATTGGCGACGTACGTCAAGTTGCTCCCACGCCTGGCGCGAATTTCGAACTCGAATTTTGACAACAATCGTAACGAGCTGTTTATAAA
The DNA here is from genome assembly GCA_963978835.1 of Tenthredo scrophulariae. Lineage (NCBI taxonomy): Eukaryota > Metazoa > Arthropoda > Insecta > Hymenoptera > Tenthredinidae > Tenthredo > Tenthredo scrophulariae. The sequence goes on from OZ022234.1 coordinate 12,662,884, forward strand.
GAAGTAAATAGGCTGGAAAATTTCTATCTCGAAAAAGCCAACGTTCAAAAAATGAAATAAGACCGAAGTGAGAGTAAAAAAATCTCGTTATTTCACCAAAAAGTCATAAATTTTCAAGCGAATATTCTTATTATAGAATATTTTACGATTTTTATCCGGAGTACACATTTATAGTGGCGAGGTTTTTACACTACTGTTGATTGCATTTTTTTGCAGTATTTGGGGTCAAGTCAAATTTTCGATTCACGAATTATTAAGATAAAAATACAAATTTAACCCTGGAATCTGCACGAATATCGTCCCTATGCGTATAAATACGGTTCTTTACTCAGGTTCAGTTTTCTTATAACAACACGTAATTGATGATACGATAGAGAAAAATACCAATTACAAATTCATTTTGTATTTCTGTACACACCCCTGCCTGATAAACGAATTGTGATAATAACAATAGTAATGATGATGATGAATATGAAAAAATGATGAATAATAATATAATTATATCTCGTTATAATGCTCACCGGTTCCTCGTTCGCCGATCCTTCAATCCCGTCAATTTGTTTTTGGAGTTTGTTAGATTTTCTGAATCAGAATTTTGCTGGGTGAGTCCTATCCCTTACACTGTGAAAAATTCATAAAGGAACTCAAATGAATCGTCAATCGAACATTCATTTGAATTGTTAGTGCGACTTATATTTATACAGAAAGAGAATTTTCTTCCTATAGAATTCCATTCTATCGAATTCAAACTTTGAAAAGAACGGGCTAAAATTTCAAATATATAGAATCTACTAGATGTCCGCAATCGTTCAGCCTTAGTAGAAAGCGGACGTACTTCAAGATTGTGTTATCATTACCGATTTATCTTATATTTTATTTGTCCGAATGATTTGGTCCATGCAATCCAACTTGTGCAACTACGATTTTCGTTATTAATACCAACGTTCCGCGGTCACGTCCTACGTATATAATAAACAAAGATGCCACCTGATTGTTTCGTATTTTACCTAAATGTAAACAACTCAAGGTCTACGCGACTCACTCCCTCGCTCGTGTTTACTTGGCGTGTACCCAAGATGTGACGCGACGTCACGAGGTAACGGCTGATTTTGCTACTACGATCGGTTGCGTTTGTTACGTAGGTGTGACGCATGGTTGGGTGTGTTACGTCGGTGTGACGCATGGTTGGTGTGTTACGTAGATGTCAAAAAACACCTACGATACACACACAACCGATCGTGGTATCAAAATCAGTCGTGACCACGTGACGTCGCGTCACATCTTGGGTACATACCTGAAGTCACCGGTTAGCAGTCCATATAGGTATATGTATAGTCAAAGGGTACGGTACGGTACGATACGGGACGGTTGATTGTGGACTGGCCAAAAGACTTTTCCTTCAGTGTATACGTAATTAACAAAGTACTGTATCATTCTTGTGAAGTCGGAGCTCGCGTGTTTAATGATGTAATGTTTCATTCGATATTTTCAACGTGAAAAAGAAAATGGTTTAAGAAAAATGTTATCAGTGTATGTAAATGCGCCGGCTTGAGTTTTTAATAATATAAAAAGGCTTCCTTTGAAAAAACGAGCCCCGTTACGCGGTGATGTCATTTATTTTTTACTCAATTCATACCTCGTATACATTTCTAGGGTTGAATCAAAGGAGAGAAAAGTAAAATGAAAAAAAAAAAACTTCTCACCGCACACGAAATGCTATAAATCATAGAAGAGGTTTGTAATGAAAAAAACGAAAAAATTAAAAATTAAAAAATTACCACGCTCATTAGACGGTCTCACTGATATAATAGACGTTCTACCGAATTTAGTTAAAACGTGGTGAAAAGCTCCAAACAACCGATCTTCGAGCTCAAGTTTCTCGGTAAAGTCTCGGTTAACTTTCGGGACGCATATGTCCCCGGGATTGTTTTTGCGAGGTTAATCGGTGGAGCGTGACGGGTCACCTGGTATCCATCCCAAGGGAGACAGAAATATATAGAACTGAAGGACCGAAAGCTTCCCAGGGAGCTTGGGAGATTCTAGAGTGGCGGGATGATGGAGGATGAGGGGTGGGCCGAGGTTCCTTGTCTCCAGAGAGTTCACGCCAGGGAGCTAATTTTATTTTCTTTTTTTATTCTACTCCTCTCTCCTTCTTCCCCTTTACTTTTCCTTTTTTTTTTCTCTCTTTTTGTTAGTTTTTTATTTTATTTTTAGCTCGTTCTCAGTCTACCACCATTCGTGCAGGTAATATCTAGACCTGGTTGCTTCGACCTGTGTCACTCGGACCAGAATCGCCAGGGTCGACCTACGCCTGGTGATTGACGAGGGTTCAACTGAGATATTGCTGACTCGAACCCCTGCAACGCACACTGTCGCCCTTATACACCCATAGTCTGCTCTTTTTATTCCATGGATTTCTCCCGACCCCCTAGATTGACTGTATACCTACCTACTAACCCAGAGCTTTAAAGCACACAAATTACCGTTTAAACTGTTAGAATTTATCAAATTAGTAGAATTGTCCATTTATTTCCGTTCCCATTTCGTCAATGATTTTTTTATTTTCGGAGTAAAATTCTGACCACTGAGGTGGTAAAAATAATTTCTTTGGTTTTCGTTTTTTATTCTGATTTATATTTATTCGTATCATTTTTCTTTTTTGACAATCGTCTACTCGCCCTGAGGGAAATATACAGAAGATGGCAAAAGGCTATTTCTGTACGAATCAGGGTTACTGTTAAATTTTGATATCCAATTATACGCCGAATTTTATCGAACAGTTTTATCGTTTAATGCCAGACAGATCTGACGACTAAGTCAATTAACTCTCGACGCGTAGGTATTACGCGTGTTAATTGTATCCCCGTTTTTTTTTCTTTTTTTTTTTTCGTTTCATTACCTACCCTAAAAGAATTTTTTTTCAGTTAGCGTTACATAAAGGTGAATAAGGTATTAATTGGGTGCTTATATACATGATATTTATGTATCACTGGACGGGTTTTAATTAAAAAATTATTCTCTGTACGTGGCTCGCGGCTGAAACCAATTCTGAATCTTACTCGACCTGGGTAAATAACATATCGTTTATTTAGCACATTCGAAAAATAGTATACGTTAACATTTACCGGGGAGTGAATAAATTTGAAAAAAGATCTCCCTTTGTAAGGTCAGAAAATTTTTATACCAAATTTTTATCGTTAGGTTGAGTTCTTATTATTTTCTTTTGTCCACTTTCTGGTTTTCTCTCTTTCTTTTTTTTTTTCATTATTTTTCCAACCCACCTATATTTTATCTGAAAATTTATGCAGCAAGCTGTCAAGCGTCGTTTTTCTCCTTCGACTTTTGAAGCACGTAATGCAATTTGTTCAGCAGCAGATGATTTCTACGTGTTCGCACTTTACCTCTGTGAATGTTATTCGAATCTATTTTATTTTCTTCAAGTAAATTCAACTCCGAATGCTACGAATAATTCCTTCACGTAATATCCTAAAAGTATAAAAAATGTCAAACTCATATTCTCTCATCATATGTGTCTCAAAAATCGATTCGGTAAGTTAGCCACGTTTCTCGCTATAATGTTATAACTGAATTTATAAAAATGACCAGATAAGAAGAAAAAAAATAAAATAAAAATTGTTTTTCCCAATTCTAAGGAAGGACGCACTCCTGTATTTTCTCGGTGATAACTTTCGCGGTTTTGCGTCAAGGGTGAAGCCTTTTTTTATTTCCTTTGTACCCTTAACGCGATTGTTAGATCCAGAGTTGGTAGGCAAGGCTCGTATCGCTGCTAATGACAAAACCAACTTCGAGAAGAAACTTCCACGCAATGCTCGAGAGGAATGAATCAGGAATAGAAAAGGACGAAGCGATTTACTTCCCGAATTACCGAAGGGAGGTTGGGTGGGGCAAGGGTAGTATATAAAAGAAAAAATCAAACGGATTTATACTCAGTTTCGCGAACGAAATAAACGTCTTATCGCTCAAGGAAATTTAATCGTTAAATTACCGCTCTGTCAAAGAATTTCAAACTATTTCCATAATACTTGAAATCGGGAGTAGAAATAGTTTTAGCTGCATTCACCCACTAAGCTTAGTCGTATGTATATATGTATGCACATCTCATACCCCTTTTCAAAGCTGGATTCCGTTTGCTCTTATCGACCCCGGATCCAGGTCAGATTAGCGTTTAAGTATGGAATCGAGAGTACCTCTGAGTATATTTTTCTAATCATTATACCTACAAGGTATAGAATTTTTCTTCAAAAGTAAGAATAATAATATGTAACAATTAATTCAGATTACTTCAAAAGAATTTATAATTCACGAATCGAAGTGACATCGAGTCATTCTCATAGTATTTAACGACATTATAGTATGGTACTAGAATCTAGAGCGTAATTTTTTTTTTTTTAATTTGCTTTTTCGTCTTTTCCATTTAGATAAGAGTGAATTTTGAAAAGAATTACGAACCTCGAGCCCTGAGTAAATAGAACGTAAAAATATTACGAAAAACTCGCTTTTACAATATGAACTTTCGGATATGCCGAGTGTTTTCGTTACTATGAAAAAATTTTTTTACCGAACTTTCTGAGCCTATTGGTATGGGAGCTCCCAACGATTTCAACTTATTTTAGCCAGCTTAATTGCAACGTCACATAATCCCATTGCGTGTTATTGCGTCTGGTATAATGCCTTCAATTTTATCCCTGAAATTTTCTTTTGAGAAAAAAAAATTTCATTGTGAATTTTCTTTAACAAATTAAAATTTCGTTATAATCTAACTACGATGTTAATGACTCGAATTTTAACATTCAAATTAAAACTCATCGATGTTTGATCACCGAGGTATTTACTTTTAAGCTTCAGACTGTAGGTATATAATATTTATTTCATAAAAACTACATCGATATCTTCTATATCGAAAAGTTTCATTTCTCTTCACGCCTCCTTCGAAGAATCGGGAAAATTCCACCGTCCATAAGATCCGTTCGTAGATTTCACGAAGGTTTTGCCAATCCGGAACAAAGAGTTTCGACCCAGGATAATCCAGGCTTCTCAGCTCCGGTCTTGTTTGTCAAGGACCTACCTAACTCCGAGGTAACTGCCCTTCGACTAGCACACGTCAAGAATGACTTTTCGAATTACGCAGCTTCATTCATATCATATAAATCTATTACATCGATGTGTAAGCCTCTTTCCTTACAAATATTTAAAGGCCACGATAATCGTAGGATCAAAAGAATTTTTCAACGACAAAATCAAAGGACATTTTCAAGCTGTTCGTTATTGAACTCGTTTCATAATACCGCAGGGCGAATTTCAAAGCGAATAATTACATCGTTAATAATAACCTTACAGCTTCCTCTGTGTGACGAGGATCTCAGAAATGAAACTGATTCAGCATAAATAATAAGCACAGTCATTAAAAAAAATTAATTATAGAAGGAGCTTTTTTTTTCTTCTTAATTTTTCTTTTCTCTTTTTTTTTTGTCATTCGGGGTAAAAAACTAATCGTTGTCTTCGCGAGTATAAGCCTCGTTCTATATTTAACCTCTCTCGCCACTAGTACAATGAACTAGAAAAAAAAAAAAAAAAAAATCCTGGATACACTCATTTTTGTTTAATCAAAGTCGCGAAAGAATACGTTGAAAAATCGATCACCTTTGTTCACTCGACATTGAAATCAAAGGGTTCTCGTGGAGGTATATGACGCGGTGTTAGGTGTATTGTGTACCAAATACCAAATCGATATTTTGATAATGGAGTGAGATATTAGTCCGCAAGCACTGGAGACAATAGACCACATGAATAATATTTTACGAGTAAATTCGAATGAATATGTGATCAAATAGTCGATCGAACTTACAGGCCCTCGCGAAACCACGGCTTTGGCATTTCACTAATTATTCATCGTTAAATTAAAACCATTAAAAGTTACTAGAAAATTCAGTCTTATTAATTACCAGATAGTTTTAGCTAAAGTTCTTAACTATTAGCCATACTTTTCGCCCATTAAAGTGTATAGAGTCAGGCACTAAGTGCTTCACTGTAGTTTCAAATCGTCATATCATTTATCGCAATTTCTGTTATTTAATAGTCCAGAAACGAGAATTATTTTCATCCACTTCAAAACAATATTGCAATTAAACGATCGCGTTACACAACCCCATTAGTATCTTACATAAGGTTCGTTTTTAACTATTAAAAACGTAATTAGTTTCTCTGCGGTACTGAATCTTCAGAGTTGAGACAGTCAGAATGAGTTTATAATAATATTTGAATTTTGTTTTTTTTTTTTATTCAATCATTGTCATATATTGTATATTTATCAGGGTGGTCCTTGATTCGGTCGTATTCGAATTTCAATGCTTCCATGGGCCAGAACGTCTCCGAATATATAATAAAAAATGTAGTTAAACCTCAGGTTCCTATCTCAACTCTAAGTTCTGCCCTAAAGCCTTCGAACTTTCACATTTGAATAAAAGACGATTTGTGACATTTTGTGATCAATTTTTTTATTTTTTTTATTATATATGTTTCAAACCACGATCGACGTTGCGGTTTTTATACTTTTCACCGACAGCTTCGTCATTATTTTGAAGCGGTAGCTTGCTAAACGAATTTCTTGATTCGTTGAATTATTCTATCCCGGGGTCTAAAAATCTCAGAGATACAAGTATCTCTCAAGAATAATTTCAATTTCAATAAAATTCTCTAATTGTTATTAAAATTTGGACACGTACCAAAATGCGTGGAATATCGCTATACAATATAATTCGGTAAGATTCCGTCTCGTAAATTGTAATGTACCTTCTCCACCTCGTATAATATTTTATTTCCTTTGGTCCTACGAGCGAGATATATTTTGAGGACATTTTCGACAAAGGAATTTCACGGTACTATCTTAATTCTTAATCTTTACAAATAAGTTATACCCATATTTTCTTCGCAGGAACAAAGACTCAGGAGCTTTCAACAGCTCCGTATGTGTTTCAAGTCATATATGTTTCATTATCTCGGTTAAACAGAGTTAATTTTCGTCAGCCTCGTGCCAACTATGATTCTATTGTACATTATTCCTAATTAATATTAACAGTTGGTCATTCTTTGGAAGCGAAATAATTGCCGATTTTTAGGTATCTATTTTTCTTCATTAGGTATGTACTTCGAAAGAAAGGGTGAGGCGAAATATTATTAAATATACAGTATATCCAAGAGGTAACGTCCTTTGTCGGACGTAAGCAATTATCTTCATTATTGAGCAAGCCTCGAGATATCGCCATTAGAAAAGAGCTAGTCATTTTCTTCCTTTAGTTTCGCATTAATTGTTAAACCCTGCTTTATTTCATTTCCTCTCCATTTTCTCACCCATTATTTCTGCATAAGGGCTACTTCAGATAGCCTCGCTGTAATTACTTCACCGTTCAAACCCCTCGGCGTGTGACCCTGTTTGAGATTAAAAAAAAAAAAAAAATGAAAAAGAATCCCAATCAATGTTGTGTTCATTATCATGTAAAAAAAGAAATATTAAGAGTTCAGAACAGCTCGGATTCTATCAGTCCAGAGAATTCCATAAGGTACAATAAATTATAACACAAACGTGCAAATCAGTAAGTTTTTTTTTTTTTTTTTTCTTATTTAATTTTTATTTTTTCAATTTGACTCACAAATCACCCGTTAGCTTTTACTCATTTTTTCCGAATCTAAGATTTCGTCTTGGAGAAAAAAAAATTTTTTTACCGTCTCAGAAATCTCGGCAAAATTTCACATTTTTGAAGCTATAAGCGAAAACTTCTCACGCACGTGACACAACTCCATTTACATATTCCTGATGTGACACTGGTACGAAATTGGTGTGTCAAAAGCCCTAGAGTATACATAAATAATACGAAAGGCACGCCGTATCGATTCCACATTCCCTTTTTCGTACGAATCTACCTTCGGCGGGCTGCTTAGCGAACAAAACATGCATATTTACGTTCAAATTTGTTCAAGCCTTGTCTCTGCTGCTACCCTAAAAAAGAAACATCTCCATGAATTCATATTTCTAAATTTTCTAAAATGAATTCAGAATCTAAGTTCTTTTTTTTTTTGCTCATTCTGGTTTTCAAAAATCAATACAAATCCAGTTCCATTCAAGATATTCAAATTCACTAAACAGGTAAAATAATCGATTGAAGTATCCCACGTTTTTCCTCATTTGTAACGCAAATGTATTCTGCCCATCGTCTATATTCAAAAAATCTCACTCGAATACCCATTTTTCCTAATATATAACCGAAGAGAAAAAAAAAAAAGTCCCACCTCGCCACGTCGTATAGCTTGGTGAACGCATTTCGCGACATTTTCGGACCGCGAAAATCGAACGAGTTTCAGTTGATTAAAGACTAGAACAGGAGCGGCTGATCATGAGTAATTGTTCAAAGAGTATTTGTTAACCCTAAGTAAATATCTATTTCGAAACTGTCCGTGCTGTTCCGAGTATGTATTTTGTCAAAGTTTAGTCTCTATAGTATCGCCAATATGCCGTAATTTGTTACCGATGTCTTCCTCGAATCGATATATTCGCTTCATAAGGGTTAGTCAGGTCAATCTATCAAATGGGCCAAATATTATCATTCGGTGGCTCATTATTCGATTGCCAAATATTCGCTTCTATTTACTTGATAATTACTCGCCAGTGAAATTCTAAAAACAGAAGTTCACCCGAAGACACGAGCAAAATTTGGTTATTTGTCTTTCTTCTGATATTTTTTGGTCGAATTCTGGTCAGTCCAATGTAGGTTAATATACGTGTGACCCGGGATGTGAGGTCATAAAATATTCCACGGAGTTTCGCATATTTCACAAAATGTATAGTTTTTATGGCAAATTTAGTCAGATTGACTGCCTGCTGGTACCGTGAAGTCGAACGCGCTGTTTTTTCCTTCTCTCTCTCTCTCTCTCATTCTTCGATCCCTTATTATCATTATTACATAAAATAGCCTTCGTTTATATTGCTTTTATTAAAAATAAAACTGGCTTTTCCCAACTAAATTGTTGCTGTTTTTCTTTTTTCATAAGCTTTTCACAGACGTGCGACTGCCGTGTTACGGTAAAAGGTTTTTTCCGTAGTCAATATATTTACGTGAAAAAAAAAAAAAAAATTTAATCCGGATTTCCAATATCGTTAAGAGTTTTACGAGCTCAAATTAACTTCCTCGATATTACCGAAGCTTTTGAGTAAGGACTGCGCGATTACTGTATGTAACTGAAGCAAATGCACGGTGCATTCTCGCTTGAGTTCATTTATGCCGCGTGAAGACAGGGTTCCAGGTGTTACAAAGGGATGCAATAGCACCGCTGCAGCAGGGCGTCAGTTTCATCCCTTGGAAGTCTTGATTATACGTTATTCGAACCGGAGCTGAAGTTCTTCGACTAATGATAATTGCAAACGCAATTTAGAGATTAAAGCGGCTTAGATCTTCCTCGAAGAAAAATCATTCCCATGTACAACTAGGCTTTATAAGGTCTCGATCTTTCGATATTTGACTTTAATCGAACGTATTAAAGTTCGAGGTGATATTTAAATATTTATTAATTTTCGTCGACGTTCGTTAGAGGTATAGTGATCAACTAATAATTAATAATTATCAATTAGACGCGGAAATTCATTACCGAAACTTTGTTAAGTATCGCTTTCAGATGGTATCGCGGCCATAAATTTTGGCCGGTTAATATCGTCCGATATTACCTTGGGCAACTTTATCTGTAATTAGTACTTCTGTACCTACTTCGAGGCAACCTCATTACCAGAAAACACGAATTCCAATTATTTAAATTACGCGTATAGCTACTTCAAGTCCACTTCACTCCTATTGTCATTTTACATCTCATTTTCTACATACTCAATCGCGAATCTGCGCCACACCAAGCGTTCGAATCAATAACTGATACTGAAATTAAATTAACCGTTGCTTTCGATTTGTTCGTTTGTAATTTAGTCGACGAAAATATTTGCCACAATAGCCGTGAATTTGATGTAAACAAAAATTTGTCGAAAATATAAAATTTCATACAAATAATAAATATTTTTCCTCAATTTCGTCAATTTTTATACATACGTATCCGTCAATAAATAGATATTATTTTTCCCATTGATTGAGAGCCGGAAGAAAATTGTCCAACATATATAATATAGGTATGTCTTCGTTTATTTGATTGCTAAATTTATTGTTTCACGTCTACGTTATATGACGCGAAAACGCGTGAATATTTGAAGAGCTTTGTGGATTTTCACGCCTGGTGAAAATGTCACCGTACCATCAAACCACCCTTTTCATGCCTAACGACGTACGCTTTGCCTCATACCCAAAGACAGGATTATATTTAATGAAATAACGAGCAACAAATTTTATCCATCTATACTTCCCGCGGGCTTTGGTAATAAAATTTTGAATAAAAGCTCGGTTGAAAAATTTCTGCTTATATAGATACGTCATTTTTCTCATTCCAGTTGGTTTCTTCACAATATCTCATAGACAAGTTTTAACAATTTTTACAAAATCAAAAATTCAGCTATAAAAGCATAAGGCGTGGTTTCAACCGTTTACAAGTATATTAATAACGAATAATGCCAGGATTTTTATCTTTTTTTTTTCTTATCTCTCATTTTCGTCGTCACTATGCTATGGCTGGTATAGGTACCAGGAATTGTAGGGGGCTAGCAGCTATAAGCACCTGTGTGTTTAAGAGGTGTGGTACACGGCTGATATAGGCCAAAGGGTGAAGGGTGGCGTTTGGAGAAGAGAGAAGAGTGAAGAGTGAGGAGTGGAGAGTGAAGGGTGAAGGGTGAAGGGTGGAGGTTGGAGGCGCCGCGACGTCGGGCGCCGTAATTACGATCCCTACGGGCAGACGTTCGCTCTATCGCTGCATCCTAAACGCCACGGTATTGTCATCGTTTCACTAGGTACTCCATTCGGTTAGAATTTCTTGTTTTTTCTTTTTCTTTGATTACTCGTTTCATTGCCTGACGAACGACAGTATTTAGTTTTTTCCTATTATTTTTTTTTCTTTTCACATTTTTATTTCTACTATATATTTCTAGCTACCGTTGAGTTTCGATAAATTAAATTTTTTGCTTCACTAGATAGAAAATAATAGAAATAAATTGAAAACAACGTTATGGAAGTACCTAATAGAGTTTCAACTCCCGAGGGAATATTCTGAGATGAGAATTTTCTCAATTGACTAGACTGCATCCTATAAGATCCGTATATACTTGTTATTTTTCCGAAACAACGAGCCGCGATGTATTACTTCCGCTGCAAGCCGTATACTTAGATATTTTCGCAATTTCTTTGCTGCTCGGATTATTACTCGCGTCAGACAGTCTTGAGATATTTCAGACATATATATGCTGTTAATATACTGCATAGGGATGAAATCTAGAAGCCCTTAAATTCTCAACAAATTTCATTCCCTCTAATATATTGTAAAGCGAGGATCGAATCGCGTATCATATTGAGTTTGCCGATAGAAAAAGTACGTAATTTTTTTTTTTATTTAAAAAAAAAAAATGGCTTCCTCTCGGCCTTGCACACGTAGGATCGGCCCTGTATTATGATATAGCAAGCGAATCTCTCGGAAGTATTATTATAAAAGTTTTTGAGATCGTAGGAGAGTTCCTCGCGAGTATAGAACCTCGAAAGGAGTTTTTTTTTTTTCTTTTTTTTTAGTTCAGTTTTCTCTGCACGCTCTGGGTAACCTTCGTTGCCCCTTTTTTCACCCTCCATCTTAAGTCTCTGGTTCTTGCTTGGGCAAAGTAAAGTTTTCTCGCGTTCGACCAAAGCCTTTTTCGATGTCGCTCGCGGATGTCCATGGAATGCGGATTGATGTAGGTGCCTCACAGAATATCTAGTTTTAGATTCTACACTGTAGTATACCTCTACTCCATGAACAAATTGTGACATGATTTTTACCCGGAAAAAATGAGAGAAAAATAAGGAGAAAGAGCGAAAAATACAAAATTTTATTGTTACACAATTTATTTTACGATATCCATTAAATGCCGTACTGAAATTAAACTAGACAGCTTATGCTTCACAATTACACTGCCTGTCACTAAATTAAACTCGAGTTTTAAATGGGAGATAATTTTGAAGAAATTAATAACTTTTTAGTTACGTTAACTTTGTTATAATTAAAGTCCGCGTTTATTAAACGTTCTACTGTCATAAACTTTGCTTTTCAGAAAGGTGTAATAAAAATGAGTTCATTTAATCGCTTTTTATTCCTAACATTCGTATACGGATACCTAGATACCCTTTTCGTCAAATATGCTGGCGAAAAAATTCTTGAATATTGATAAAAAAAAAAAAAAACGAGAAAAAACAAATGGAATGAAATTTGAACTATAAGCTATATAGTTCAAATCTGCCATTCAGAGCCACGTTTATAATCATCCGTATACAGAGTAGAAAATAAATTAGTAAAGTTGATCTCTGGTTCTAGTCCTCATACCGCCGTTAGTTATAAAGAAGCGAAGACAAAGCGGAAGCAAAATGAGACCACAAGATAAAGGTGATATACGAGCACGTGGGTGTGGCTTGTCTAAAAGAAGAGGATAAACCGATTCTCGATGGACACAGGAAACCGTAGTGCTGCTTTAAGGACTCTATTCGATGTTCCATTTACAATTTTCCATCCAGACTCGTTGACACACATGTTTACATGCATCTAGGTGCAGTGTACGTAAATCAACATACCCTCCCTAGCCATAGAATGAAAAATAATTCTACATAATTTTATATCGCACTTGTTTTCCGTTTTTTTATTTTTTTACTTTTTAAAAACTTTGCGAATAGTTTAATTGATCGACAAATTACACATTGCCTCCAACGTAAAATCAATCTCCATGTCACGGGTAATATTAATGGACAATATTATCACGCAATCTCCTGCAGCCAATTTTCGTGTAAAACTGCTCGTCAATATTCTGCTTTTAACGATTGCTTTTTACGGGGCTAATACCGTTTTCAAAATCGGTCAAATTAACAACCAGGAATTATTATTCGGACTAGTAATCAGTTCGCGAGGCCCCTAATCCATCTCGAATAATTCAGATACTAGTTAGCAGTATCAGTCAATTCTACTGCTCAAAGGATTCGCGTATTCTACATATCCCTGTGTACCGAGGCCCTAGCTCACTCAGGATATCTACATTTACTCCTAGGGGGTATCCTCGCGGGAATTGACGAGCTCTGTAATTCAGGATGTTTCGTATCGTAGTTAGAATTAGAAGACATAGATTTTACGCCTATGTATATATTTGCTGACTCAAACCCGGTGTGACATTTTTTTTAATCAATCAATCCATGCGATGCCTTTCACGGTTTATTTTCCGCATTAGAATTAGTTATATTCATATTAAAGTCGAGGGGATATTCGACCCTATCATTTCCTCATTATGGACTGAAACATGGCGCTGGTCGCTTTGTAATTTCGTTCGTCCCTCGTCGACGTTGACGTCAGTTGACGTATCGATGTGATTGTATAGGACTACGGAGCTATCGCTCACTTTATGTCACACGTCTCGTAAACTTTTTGGGGGGAGAAAAATTTCTTTCCAAAAATACGATTATACGTCACACTGTGGTTCAGAATTTTTTTATTGATTATAAAAAACGGACGTGAAAAAGGATCCCAATATCCAGGGTGACAATGTTCGGTGAAATTTTTTTTAAAGCTCTATGAAAGCCGCCTTATTAACTAGGCTTATCACTAGACGGGGTGAAGTTAACTAAGAAAAACTTATAGGAGCTTATCGAGATAAACTGCAGACGACATAGGTACTTCTTCACCAACATACGAACGTGTGAGATAAGTAGGTACGTGGTATATCGAGGAAAGGAGTTTTTCGTGTGTCTTTTCTGGTTGACCCTTTCCTTGATACACTTATAACCAAGGTTTAGTTCCTCGCACAATTTGAAACGAAGACGCGACCTAATCGAACCTGTTAGGTAGTCGTACTTTAATTATAACTTGAAATTAATTAAAAATATGAATATATAAAATACGCGATTTATAAGATAATCAAAATCATATTTTAAACTTTTATTCACTAATCTCTAATCATTACATCCGTGCTAAAGCCGGTAGCGTAATTTATATACGTTTAAAAGTTCGCTCGCAGACAAAGTCTGCAGCACAGACTCTATATACGTATATATATGAGTGATGATAAAATGGTCGTTATTTTTTTATAGCTATAAAAATTGTAGCTTAGCTAGTGGATATTGTCTGAGTATGAATATTAAAAACTATAATATATGGGGCATTTCGCGTCACTGTAGCCACTAAAAGAAACAATACTCGCAAATTGACAACAAATCGGGCTGTACGACACGAAAGAGTTCACGAGATTTCAAATTTTTTGACATTTCTTTTTTTCTTGACAGAATACTTGAGTCTTTTTATTTTTCATTTAAACAGTGAACGGTTAGTCGTAACGACAATGTTACAAAACGAAAATTGCGTTTCTTCAAGGCCTACAGGGATAAAATTTATTTAGATTTGACTGAGTAATTCTGACCCACATATTAGGGCAAAATCTTCAAATTTTTGTTTTTGAACTTTATTTACAGAATTTTCCATCGTTTTTTATATATAATATCAAATTTTGATAAGCAGGGCGCATGCTATCAACAACGCCTATTTTCTTGTTATATTCTAGATACAAACTAGAATGTTATAGGGAAAGCCCTATTTATGGAAATCGCAATTGTCGCAAAGCTATGTGCAGAGCTACATATCTTAAAAAATCTTGAAAAGTTAAAAATCCTATAAAAAACATCGAATCCCATGAAATGCAGAATTCGAGGATATTTTGTCGGTGATGATATCGAGGGTCGTTCCCTTGGAAAATAAACATTTTTGATGATTTTTCCCTAATACATGGCCCGACTCGTTATGTAATTTTGTGGGATTTTTTTTTTTTTTTCCTTTAGTGGCTGAAGTGACGCGTAATGCCCCATATACATATATATAGGGTGAAACTTCCCTCGTTATGTGATGTTCATAATACATAGGTTTCAATCTTTTGTATCGATCGTGTAAAAGTTAGGGTGAAAATTTTCAGGTACGTACTCGGAAACCAATTTGCGATGTTTAATACTATCATTCAACTTTAAGTGGCAGAATTAATCGTATATTTTAAAAAGTCTATCGTATATAGATTCGCACAATTATAAAAGTCACACATATCATAGACTGATTTGTCTATCTTTTCGAATACATTATTCACTCCGAAAGTTCCGGCGTCATACCTTATCCCCGCGGTCCTTCCGGTATGGCGTATTTTTTATGACAGAATAGAAACTCGAAAGAAGATCAGCATAATGCGAAATACGAAATGCGGAATGCGGAATGCGGAATGCGAAATGCAAAATGTGAAATTCGCGAGTGAAGAGGGCTGCTGTGCGACGTGCGACTCGCCCTCATCATCGTGCCACACTCCGGGTACAGGGGGACTCCTGTTGTCCCAGGAGGCTGGGATCGCTCATGCATCACGCATGATGCCTCACGGATATTCTGGCAACGCGTTGAATAAAGTTAGGCCTCATTCAATCTGTGAGTGCGTTTAAAAAAAATAAAAGAAAAAAATCAATGAAAAATACGTAAAAATAGTTAAAAATTTCATATTTCAGTTGTCTATTTTTCATTTCATTTTCTCTCTTCAAGTAGGTACTAATATCATATGAAATGACACGATTCATACTGTTCTGTCAGGGTTGAAAATCGTCGAGTTTCAACTCTGACATTTAGTTCCGTGAAGTAGATGTGATGGTGCAGCTGTTGAAATGATTGCTCGCTGCATAGTTTGCAGTTGCGAACAATTTTCATGGCGAAACTGAAGCGGAAATATTAACATTCTCTGATGATGGTAGAAATTTCGTATGGATAGGTAGGTAACTATGTGTGAAATGAAAAACATATTTAATAGAAGAAAAAAAAAAAAAAACGAAGTTTATAATTAGCGTACCCAATGGAAGTTGTCTATTTTTCTTCTTTTTCGAAAGATTCAGTACTCGAGTTTTTATTTTACTTTCAGAAATTTCCGCCAATAGTCAATTTTGTTAGATTTTCCGCAATATGAACCGCGGAAAGCCACTCATCATAAAAAAAGATATACTAGTGATAGAAAATTGACAAACTTATCTACCCCGAATAAATTTGTACTGTATGTATTAGCGGCGTGATTCGCAGATACCATTTCCGGAAACAATCAGAAATAAGATGGTTTGCACGCTGGCCACGCGCCAACGTGTTCGCAATCTCTTTATCTAAAAAGGGCTCCTTCCCCCCTATTGAATAAGATGTTCCCCAGGTGGCTGTAATAGTCATTGCGTTTGTCCCGGTCCCAGGTGTTGATGAGAAAAAACGTGGCGTATATATAAGAGTGAAAATTTTCCAAAGACTTTTCTTCCTTTCGTGATGAAATATTGCAAGATTATGGCTAACAGCTATAAGCATTTAAGCATTCTGAAGGTAGAAAAGGAAATTGAGTTGATTCCAATTTTTAGAATACTGCTTTTTGCTTTTTGGTTTTCGCTGATGATCGACGATGGTCTGTCGTTGACTTCTGAGGCAAAATAGTTTTTTCGAGTTTCATTATCGCCGGGGGACGTTTCGGGTTTCATTGAAACCCGCGGATAAGTTACGATTCGGGAAGTCTGGCTTCTAATTTATCGAATCGTATCCCAATAGCCAAAAGCTGAGTTTTCTTCGGCTCGTCGGACCCGAGCTCCCTTATAATTTGTCACGTGCAACACGGTCCGGGGTGAAGTATCGGGGGAAACATTTCATCGCAGGTTATTACGGCCCATTCGAATCGACACTGCCCCTTGATGATAAAAAGGATCGATACTAAAATACAGAGAAGTAGGTAATAATGCTGCTAGTAGATCCAAAACTTTACTATTACGTAAGCAAACTTCCTGCTGGGGGGACCTCTTCTAATACACTTCCGGGCAAGCTGCTGTTTTGATAATCCATCACTAGTTCGCATACAACCGAGCTTCATACTTGGCTTTACTGATCGCCTTATGGGTCACGAGGGCGCGCCTCGTGGAACACAAGTCTGTAAAAAGTTTGAAATGTGTTTTCCTATTATCTCCATCTCAATGCCTCATGTAGATGGGAGAAAGCGAATTCATAAAGATCATTTTTCCGTACAGTACAATATTCGGAGTTGCGAATCAAATTCACGTTTACCAGTAGAAATTTTCATCAAACTGCAGCACGCAAGCATATATATAAGGTATGTACGATAAGTTCGGCGGAGACGGCCGTATTTTCTTTTTAGAACTGTAAAGTTGGGAGATTATAATGATTGAAACGACATTTTCGACTTCAAAATAAACTTCGATCGTATCTTCACCAGAAAATTAACAAATACAGAATTTCCATTCAATATTACATAAAAAAACTAAAAAAAACAAAAACACTTTCCAAATACTTACTTTGGGGTGAGATAGCCAGCCCGTTTTTGCCTCCAAAAAAAGATCAACGCTGGCTATCTCCCCCGGACTTACTCTATATATATATACCTGATTTTCTGTTCGGATCGATATTCTGATATGATGAACAAAAAATCTGAATATAATTATGACATTTATTTATGATTCTGTACGGGGTGTAATATCTTTGGAATAAAGAGCACATATGGCTTACACCCAAAGAGTTTGTCGTCTTTTTTCTTTATTCTTCCACAACGTCGCGCCCTGTTCGTTAGCCAGTCTTCTAACTTATTCGAAAACTTGTAATCCCTGTAATCCAGCAGCTTCTTATATCGAGGTAAAGTGTCATCAACCTATCAGCCTGTTTATTCTGAAATTTTTTCCATCAAGTTTTTTTTTCTTCTTTTTTTTTTTTTTTACAATTCATGGATATAATTACTTGATGACGTATATTTCGGGGCTGAGTTGTTTACTCTGATCTCATACTCGAGTGAAATTGGACTGTCAAACTAAGATGACGCGGGGTGATGCAATTTAAAGTTGAAAAAAATAAATCCCAAACTAAATTGACCAACTTCTCCGAAATTTGAGCTTGAAATTTTGCATCCTCTTATTCTGCATCTAATATTTAGATCCATGTTTCGTTTCCCACAATAAAACGTGCTGGGAAAAGCACTTAAACTTCTGTCGAATGGAACTTTCTTACTTCGTACATTCAAGTGCATTTCAAGGTGCAATAAAATTGTCAGGGCAGGTCGAGGCTGTAGGTAGCCAACAAGTTGCTGGTGCTGAATCGATAGACTCGACAGCACCAGCACTAGCAGTAGCAGCAGCACCAGCACCAGCACAAGTAGTAGAGCCTGGGCTCGAATAACGCGTAGAACCAGCCCGGGGCGTCCATGCGGCTAGCTCAGGGTAAAGCAGAGAACCACAAGCCCCGGGCGTACCAGCTTTGTAATTGAGTTCTTCTGCATCCAACATTATTTCCTTTTTTTTATAAAATACTCGAGGCTGAATAGTCGTTCTTTATTATAATAATGGAAGTGATACTCCTCTCCGAGTTCAAGCTCACGCAATGATAATTTCATTCGAATACCTCGTGTGTAATGTGTGCAGCTTTCCACGATTTCCTTTTTCAAAGACAATATCAATTATTATCCAATGCTCGATCATACTTCGAGTAAATTTGAATTATTTTTTCACTCCCTAGGTCCTTGTTTTTCTTTTCTTTTTTTTTTATCAAACTGATCGAGAGGTATTTGAAATGCGTTTCAAACTAGACTAGAAATTAGTTCAATTAAAACCATTTTTCATTATTTCGACTTTTTTTTTTTCTTTTTTAGTCCCTTGTACGTCGGTACATCGGTAATGAAATATTTTTGAATAGCCATTGGTGTGTACATGTACTACCTATTGTATTGTACGCTACAGGTATTACAAAAGACACGAAGTTTGTTAACACAATGAAACTCCGTTTGATCAAATTTTTTCGAGCTAACTTTTTGTTTAATATTCGGAACGTTTGTAATTGTTCTTTTTTTTTTTTTTTTTTTGTTATCTCTTTTTTTGCTTTTTTCACCACTATAATTTTCAAACAAAAAAGTTACACCCGTAGAATAGCCCGCAGGTAATTGAAATACCTCGCTTATACTCGTCGAAAGCTAAGTCAATTTAAGTTAAGACCTTTTGTACGTCGATAAGGTAACGAAGTAAAACGGCTTGGGCACGCAAAAGTAAAGTTTCTTGCGATTTGCAATATCGAGTTAAACTCGTACACTACAATGCGCAATGAGAGGTATACCGGCTCCTTGTTCGGCGGAAAAAATAAATAAATCACTAATCTAAATGGGACTAAATTTCATTTTTCATTTGCAAAGCGTCTTTAAATCCATATCAATCTCAATTTCAAAGGGTTTGGATCAGAGAAAATCTGGAATACGTGGTAAAGCTCGAAAAAAAGTCGAAGCTGAGAAAATAGACGAAAAGAAGCCAGAAGGGATACAAGGAGATTTTTTTTCCTTCTGCAACGCGAGGAACCATTTTTCTTCATTTGAGAAAACCTTGCGCTTATGTTGGTGCAGCATATATTGCATTTCTGAGAAAGATTTCGGGCAAAGTTTATTGTTGGGGTGAATTTGTTTTTTTCGACTTTAAAACAGCGTTGGTTTTTTTCGATATGTCCGATTCCGTGATTAATTAAATCAAAACGAAGTTTTGTTTTCGAGATAAATAAGGGAGAATTCTTTTACTAACAATTTTTAGACAGAAGAAACGAACGTTTCTCCTCGTTGCAGGTACTGTGGCAATTCTTTGAGGAAACGCTTCGCGAGAGTCGAGTGTCGGGCCGATCTTCGTAATGACTTTTTCCACTCACGATCAGACGCAGAAGTATACGTTGTTTATTGTGAAAGCTTGTGCTCGAGTCAGTACGTTATTTTGAGAAAAATATCTCCGGCGGAGTTTACTCAGTTTCAGAATCTAGAATCGCGAAAACGCAGCATGATCTTTAAAGACTGTACCGCATCTCGCTAGCCGGCTTATCAAGAAAGTAGAGAAATACTCTATACGAGTGTGTCTGTAAAAGCTTCTTACTACTTTCTTATCCAAACTCGTTTCTCCCTTATCTTATAGGTACGAGGGATGGCGAAGGATTGAATATAACCCTCGCGAAAATACATAGGACCTGCGGTGTCCTCGATAACGATACGGGGTGAAGTTAACGTCATAAACTTTACGTCCTTATATAAAATGCACTGTCGTGTGTAGAACTTGTCAAAATATTTTCACTCTTGTTTCTACCGCGTACCACCATCGTGGTGAAAATTTGTCAAAAAATTGTTTCTTAAATTCCTTTTGCAATTCGCATGAGCAGATTTATCGGCTGACAGTTACGTTGTGTTAACTAATTTATGCTGAGTTGTACATTTGAATAATTTATCTAATTAATCCATTAATTACTATCGCAATTACAATTGATAATCCTCTTCGAATAGAATCGTAGGCGAAACAGTAACACCAGAATTGTATATGCCGGAATAATACCTACCCACATCTACCCTCCGGGTTTAGACGTAATTTCATAATGGAATGTCAAAGTGTTTATACATATTATGTGCAATTTACAGAATTCTCATCATTTCAATTCGGAGTTCGAATAATTGAAACGGAAAAATGAAATGAAACTAATTTTAAGATTTAATGATGTATACCTAATTAACGTAATCATCAATTTTAGTTACGTTCAACACAATTTTAAATTTTCGCCATTATCAAAAATAACCAGACATGAAATACAGGCTTAAAATTATAAATCTGGAATGATCACTTATATATAGCTATAAGAAAGTATATAACATATTCATTTCGTTTCTGTTTTTTGTTTTTTTTTTCCCTTTTTACTGTATGTAGGTACTATACGTAATCCGTCGATGGAACCAAGCGTAAATAACGACCACTCTGCACTTTGGGTTAATTAAAAATGGAGTGATGTATTTTTTTTTTTTTTTTCATTTTCATTCTGGGAAAAAATGGAGTAGCCTGTATTTCGACTGTGAAAAAATGGTGGCTAAATTTGTATAGACGTATGATTAATGCTGCCGAACCATTTTTCGTATTTTTTATATATAACATCGAATGTTAATATGATATTTATAAGAAAAATTCACCGTTGTAAAATCGTAGTGAAATGAGGATAGAGAAATTCTACTTGTTCGCTCAGGCTGGTTTTCCAATTTATTCCACATATCAGAACGTTGGAAATATTCTAGTGCGTATTGGTACATATAACTGCATACTGCAGTATACGAGGACATCGTGCCACTTGCATTTCCGGGTTATATAAGCGAGGATAAAGGTAGGTACTTTTATTTATATCCTGTTACACGGCTAGAGACAGCCGCTCGAATTTTACGGTGTGGAAAAAAAAAAAAAACGGAAGTGAGAGAGAGAGAGAAAAAAAAAAGGAAAAATTCACGTTGTATACGAAGCGGAATGAAATAGTAAAGTAGGAAGCGAGGAGCGAGTAAAAAATAAATTGAACAGAGAATAACGGTGGCGGACGTTATCCTTTCGGTGAAACATTCATTGGCCAGTTTTACGAGAACCAACCCTTTTTCCATCCCGATTCTGAAGGGACCTAGAAAGCGAGTTATTGTTACTGGTATACCCAGCTAATTTCGGGCCTAACGTTTGAGCTAATTCAAGCAAGGTGGTCAAGTGGAATGACACACACACCCACGTTTTATCGCGGTGTAATTCACGCGATATATTCGATCACCGGGCAGCTAATTTTTTAAATTTTCGATTCTCGCACTAAAATGCTCGCTCTGCACGAAACTAGAATTTTTCATCGACTTTAATCGGCCTAATCGATCTACGTCACGTGTTTATATCCGAACACATATACATACGTATATATACTATATCTACGTATAGTAAATGGTAACGACCTACTTGGAGCCAAAGGTATACATATATGAGAGAGAATTGATAACAGAAACTCTGAATTCACGGCGTGTGACTAAAGACCTGTCTGTTTCAGAGGAAAAAATATAAACGTGATTGTAAAGCTTATAAATGGCAAAGATAAGGCTAAGCGCAGGCATCCGTTATCTCTCGTGCGAAAAGTGGAAGAAAAGTTGGAAGGTGTTTTTCTTTTTTTTTTCATTTTTTCTTTCTTTTTTTTTTCATTTTTTCTTTCTTTTTTTTTATTTTTTCTTTCTTTTTTTTTCATTTTTTCTTTTTTTTTTATATCTGTCTGACGTTATCACATACAAAGAACATTTCCACCGTTACCTTCGAAGATTAATATAATGTTCCAAGAAATATTGAGCAAAAATATATCAATCAACGTTCAATAAAATATCATGCTAATCACTTAGTATGCTATCGCTAGATCGGACTCAGGGCATCCTCGAACGATAAAAGTACTTTTGATAACCCACAGCTTTAACATTTAATTCTCTCCTTGACCTCGGCTGAAAATCAAAAGCAAAACTGTAGTTCATCCCCTTGAGAAATCTCCGCGAAAGGTGACGCTAGAGTAATTTGATGTTTCTGGATTCATGCCAGGTGGATTTTGATTAGAATTACAGTTTCGTAGGGAAGTGTAATGGAAACTGACAATTGGATTTCTGGTCAGAAGCTTAATCATAATTTTTCCATAATTGTCATTAACTTTCAGGAAAAGTTTGAGATCAGTATTGAATTTACATATCATGATATATGTATAATTGTAATCCTATATATTTGATGTATTAAATAAAAGAAAAATTTATTCTCTATTGTTTCAGGAACTTATTTCATCCTCTACGACTTCATCGATTACTTTGAAAAAGATGGGCCAAGTTTTCTACAGCGTGAAAAATTCCTCGACATTATAAATACGATATTCAAAAATATGTCGGTGCTCGAACGAGACGCTATAACTTTTCAGGTGAGTCGGATCCGTATAAAATTAGTATCCTAATCGTTATTAATAATTTGACACATGTAAGCCTTTGGAGTAAATTTATATTACCTATCTACAATGAGGGATTCAGACGAAATATCACCTCGGTAAGATTAAATTAATTCTTTAATAGGACCCCGTACCTTCGTGGTTTTGGTGATGCCACGTGGATAAGGCCTTCATCAACCTATAAATTTCCCTCTGAACGGCCTAACCAAATACAACCTGCTATGCTAACATTAAATCTTGTCCAAACCTGGACCCAAACCGAAACCTAAACTAAACCTAAACGAGTGATCGTAGAAAGCCGAACCAAAATCAATCAACTAACCGCGATAATAATTATAATAATAATAATAATAATAATAATAATAATGATAGTTACGAATGTAAGGACAAATACTTCTCTGGTTCTGAATTTATGCAAATACCAAATGACAGAATTTTTCAAATTCCGTATTTTTGGCGTACATATTACAACCCCTATATGAGATCGGTGAGAGAGAGAGAGCTGATTTTTTTATACCTACCTTCGTAAAAATCCAGTGCCTTGCCTGAATCTGAACCTCAACCTTTCTCATACCTACCTATATTGTCTTTCGCTTATAGTTACACTTCGCAAAAAAGTAGGTATACCTACCCTATACGACTATACGCGCATAAAATATTTCTTCACATACTCACGTATGTACAGTACTCATAAACCCAAATACACAACTTAGCGTGTAGGGTATATCCTACGTTTACAAATAAAACAGGCCAGTTTTTTTTACTCCATCTTAGTACTACTTCATATTACCTTCTTGTATTGAGAGAAAGAGGAAATAGAGCATCGGTGTCCCTGAAGAAGTCTGTAAAAACTTCCTCGAGAAGCTGGAGAACCTTTCTTGGCATTCATTCATTCATTCATCCATTCATTCATTCATTTGGCGCAAGGCTTCGGGCTCCTTGCATAATTTTCACCGAGAACAATGAAGCCTTCGACCTAGTTGTGCATGTGATATAGGTATACAAAGATGTTTATGTATACCCTTATGTATGAGTGTCAAATTATTTTTGATTCTTCACAGACCTTTAGCTCTTTTTTTATTCTTCATGGTTCTTTGGGTTTTTCATTTTTCTCGAATTGTTGAAAAATAAGAAAATTGTAACATTCTACATGGCCACCCCACATGCCACATTAATGCCATCCCATGTCGAGTCGCTACCTGACATCAAAAGTTTTTTTTTTAAGCTTTCGAGAGTTGCGGTTGGCTTTGAGCTTTTTGCAAAACTGTATAAATATATGGGGGACCGAAAAATTGCTCCGAAACATAAATTCAAAAATTTCCAAAATGGCAAGGCTGAAACGATCGTTTTCATCACCTTAGTTAGGTAATAGAAAGCATTGATTTCCATCTAAAATGACTCCTGCAACGATCAAAATGATTCTACATTCGAAAGCCTTCTTTATCCGAAAAGCAGGTCCTTAGACAGATGTCAGTTCGTCCGTCAATCTGTCCGAAAAATTCGTCAAATGATATCTTAGAAACGGCTCGATAAAAAAAAAAAATCTGAAATTTACAGGATTTGACATTCACTTTCAAGCTGGCACTGCCATATGTCTCGACGTTAACCGGAATCTACCTGGCCCGTGGGCGCAACCTCACGATCGCGATACTATACACAGCCGTATGGCTGCCAGTTGAAATTGTTACCCGAGAAGTTTGGCCAAAAACATCGTGCCGGAGTTCCGAATTTTGCTATACAGAGATGAACCAGAAACTGGGTACCGCAACAAAGGAACCGTTAAACGTGATTTTACTGGAAAGGTGGCCCACATTCGCATGGATGCCTTGTAGCTAGTGAACTCGTTCAGGAAAAGACAAAAGCTTTTCGTCCCTCTATTTGAACAAAACAACTAAACTGAACTAACTGATTCTCTCGCGAAGTTCACCTCCAATTTTCATTCTCCTACGACCGCTGCAGAATCTGGGTTACCACGATATACGATAGACTTAGTTTGGAATCAGACTTGCTGTGATACATCCTCAAGTCGGATAGATGAACCCAGAACTTAGTTGTCTCGACCAATGGAAAGACGGTCCTGAGCTTTAATTTTTACAGTATAGAAATAGTTTCGTCGTATTATCATTTATCATTAATTCTCCCCTCTATGAGTTGATGAAATTTTTATTCCAATCGTGAGTCGGAAAGACGAGCTTGAAGAAGTTGAGTCTAGGAAAATATAGGTCAATGGATTTTAATATTTGATAAATGTCACAGTGGTATAAAATTTCTGCAACATGTCGACCGACGATTTGTACATTATTAAGCACGTGGTTCCCGGGTCACTGCAGGGTGGGACGTATCTTTTCCTCAAACTTGTTACTTGGACCTCAGTTCCCTAGGGCAGAAGAGAAAATAACAGAATAGTAATAAAAAAAAGAAAAATCTCCGTTTACGTCATAACGAGAAAAACAAAGGCCTCCTCGTCGTCGTATGAAAAATAACATCTAATTTCTCGTGTAATTACCAGAGGCATATTTCGCTTGACGATGGCAAGTCTCTTGGCACACTCTCTGAATTACGACTTCACTTCTCGCTCCGCTTCAGAATTTATAACGTCTTCGCAGCTTGCTGACTGCTGTAGTAATTGCGAATATAATTATTAATTATAGATCACGAAATTTTTTACGTGCTAAATCGATTATAGATCATTCAAATACCGGTTCTTCCAACTTTTTGCATCGAAGTAGAACCAATTTCTGTTCAACTTCTTCCAATAGCAGTAATTTCGGTATTTTCTACTGACAACTTACTCTCAATAATATAACACAATACTTTTCCTCAAATATTACACGCCCACGTCTGTAATAAGCTAAATGGGGACTTTGCATTAGGCAAAGTGTGTTTACTCATTTCCATTGTCGAGAGAGAACTGTCAGGACTGGAGTAAATAAGAATATTCGCCATGGAATTCATCAAGGAATTCTATGCTCGAGTACTTTTTCTATATCCATACAAATATAGTAATCTCTACGTTTGTAGACCGTCCAGCTCAGGAAAATGGAAAGAAAAACAGAAAAAATAAAACTGAACATTACTGTATACTTTTTTTTTTCTTCAAAGCAGTATTTTCTGATTGCGAACTAAGTTTCCAATGAAATTGAAGTTGGAAATTGTATAAAATATTTTCTTATAATTCGCTCGATCCCGTCTCACGTTGTACTAACGGAAATATTTGTTCGTACAATATTATTTTCCGATTAACTTTTCGATTTCGAAATTATAAAAGTCCAATCCTCTTCAGCCAGAATATAGCTCCGCACCCACCATCCCCAAAAGCTGAAAAGGTTCCCAACGCGACTACGTGGTTAGCAAACATTTATCAATTTATTCGATTCGGCATGGTATACCCTGCACCTACTCCTTGCGGGTAATTTAATATCGTGAAGTAATTTCTTATATATGAAAAGCACACGAATATTATTTCATTATAATTAACATTTTTCAAGATTTCCGTCTAGCCTCGATCCATCATTTCTTAAAAAAAAATTCCAGAATAATTCTTTCGTATATAAGATGAGCCGATTATATAAATGTAATATAAAACTCCGATTCCTCGTCACAAGCACGACTCTACCTTTATCAAATTATATTCTCTCGATGGTCCAAAGATACGTAGCTAGTTCTTGCTGTAGCCACCCATTTCTCATTCCTTAATATTTCAACCTTTTTTTCCGCATATTATTATCTCCAATAAACTACTCGAGTCTTGGGTCACTGGGGCGTCAGATTTTTTAAAAACTGAATTTTAATCGTTCGGAAATTAGCGCGCCAAAAATTTTATCAAATAAAACGCGTGGAATTGTCTGATTTTGTTTAATCTAAATGAGAAGTCAAATTGAAGAGGCACGGTTATTTGTCGAATCGTTTATACCCGCCCGAAAGAAAGCTTTTAGCTAGACATGAAATGTAATTAAGTGTAATGAGGCTTTACATATGGATATAGGCGTGCATGTAATATACATACGTAGATGGTTACACGCTTCTACGCGGAAATTGTATTGGAATATCATCAACTACAAGATTACTCCTGTTCTGTCCCTACGTTCCCTTGCGAGTCCCGTCATCCCTAAGGAAATGGAGACTGGTTTATACACCGAGAGATTTTAGATACGTGTAGATGGTAGCTGGAGGTAAGGAGAGCCTAAACTGTACGTACGTAGGTGTATCTATACACCTACTACAAGCCAGGTCAGGTCGAACTTTGTATTATTGTAGCTTTGCTCAGGTGGCAGTGATGAATGAAGGCTCTTTCTAATCCAAGTATAATCTTTAGCAGCTGACCGATCCATCCGCCGTTCCATTTACCACCTTCCGTTTCAGTTTTACTACAATCTTACCATTACTACTGGTTCAACGATTCCTCCGAATTCTCGCTAACTATCGATCATTTCATTTCATAAAGATAAGATAAGGGCCTGGGGCGAAGTATTTTCCTTCACTTCTCTTTCTTACTTTACTTCTTACTCCGTAATTCCTTACTTTGGATTTCTTTTCTTTTTACTATTATTCAGGTTTTTCTCTGCTGAAAGACTTCCAAAATTGTTATTTAATTGGACGTGGATGAAATCCTATTTACAATTTCGAACTCCGAAGTCTTAGCTCTGTATCGACGGAATGGTATTAGTTCTGAGCCACCTTGATTGATTACGAAAGCAAGCTTTTCTCAGTGAGCTTATTCGACTGATTTACCGATGCGGAGATTTAACCGAGGTCAATTTTTAGCTTTTTACCCGATGACGCAGGCGTCTCCTAAATGATTATCAAGCTTGTATATCGTTCGTCTCGTTTAATTACTTCGTAAATGTTTTCCTAATCCATTTTCTTTTCCTTTCTTTTACCTCTTCGTTCTTTTTTTCACTTCGTCAATTATATTCAGTCCACTTCCGGCTCCTACATCGTCGAAAATTATCTATCCGCAAATATACCCACGGATCGTACCTACTATAATTTTTACCAATTATTCTTCTATAGGTTTGATACGTCATAACTTTCAATGATTCACGCACTGCTGCAACTAGAGATCCATTTTCTGGCTTTTACATAATGTATGCGAATTTAAGTGCTCGCCGATGTACCTGCCAGCTGGAACTGAAATTGTAGCAAAAATCATATTTTATTACATGGATCGAAGTAGCTTTATCTTTTTATTTTATACTTTTTGGGAACACTCTGCTCTTTCAATTCGCGAAATGTCTCGTTTTGTGCACTGAAAGCATATGAAGCATCGGTTCACGATACGAATTTATTTCATGAAATGAGAAAAGCGCGTAAAGTTCATATTCTCTTTCTCTAACAGATGAATATCTAGAATTAGCAAAAAGCTAAGTTAAGCGAAAGCAATGTAGTACAGATAATTAAGTCAATTGTTGTTCACTGTGAGATTGTGTCTTTTTAAGCTTTGTTAATTTTCAGTCAGTTTACTAATCCCTTTCTTTTATTGTTCGTTTAAAATTTGAATCGCGAATATTGTGAGACAATTGGCACGTTTTTAATTAAACCCTTCGAAAGTCAGAGGCTCGTTAGAGGATCTAAACTTTGCCTCGGTTCTCACCCATTCATTTCTCCTGCACTCCTGTGTAGAAGGTATTAAGAAACCAAGACCTCGTCTCATCCTGAATTTATGCATCGAGATTATTCCGAATCTCAAAGTTTTGCAGAAACTTAGAAATCCGCGAAATATTTTTGCTGAAAATACTTCCAATCATTAATCATTTTCTTTGTTACCTCTAACGGTGTTATTCTTCATTATTAATCCACCTCAACATCATAATTTTACGGAAATTATTTCTCGCTAATTATATTTCGCGTTAACTTACTATGATCTACCGATTTTTATTTTTCCCGACGTGTTTGCCTTTCGCGTGACAGAAATTGTTATTTCTGACCTAATATCTTATTCGCTGTAAAACAACGCGTGAAATACATGTGTATAGCTACGTCCGTGTCCAATTTCAATAACCCGCGATTCATACGCGCTGTACATATTTTTCAAAAACGATATTTCAACTATTTTTCCAGACTTCATTAACCTCGTGGTGGAAAGTTTTCTTTCTTATGTCAAATTATGAAAAAAAAAAAAATGATGGCGAAGAAGGGAAGGGAGGAAGAATATAATAATCAAAATATTGTTTGTGCATCCGATCCCTAAACGCAGGGAAAGAATCCTTGAAAAGAACTGGAGGCCTCCTAGATTCGGTCTTTTGGCGTCGCAGGAATAGAGGAGAAGACTTGGAAAGGCAAGTCATCAGCATAAACCAATCTCCGATCGAGATTGAATATACAAAATCCTCCTTTCGCGTCCGGGCTTTCTCTCCTTTGGTTTTTTATTCTTTTATTTTCACGTCTCTTCTCGCTTACCTACTTTTCCTTGCTGCTTATTCTCGTCGCACATCCCTAGGCAGTCTCAGGAATACGAGAGGCGTAACTGTTACATATATATATATATATATTCGGTGTATTTTTTCGTCCGAAGTTCGAAATATCTTAGGAAGATCAAACGATAAGAACAATAATCTCCCCAAATCGTGGCGTGGGTGATTGCAGAGGGCGAACAGCTAAACGAGATGGGATGTATAAAACATGTTTTCCCACTTAACGTTTCGCTGGAAGTTTGAAACTTTTAAAATTAACTGGAGAACTTGAAAGAATAGTTTTTGTCCATCCTCGTGTTATTTTTCCTCCGTACTCTAGAACCTCGAGAAAATTAAACATCCCGAGGTTTTCTTTGACGATGTACCTTCTCTTTGATCATATATTATATACATATATACTCGAGCTACTAGTTCACTATGTCATATTTGATATGCACGATTCGTATTATCAGAAAGTCTATTCGCGTCTCTTCATTATAAAAATTATAAGAATTTTTAAAGGTAAGTTATTTCCCTTTTTCAAATCCATCTAGATTCGAGGTGAAAATCTTTTCCTGAATAATCCAAGTTTCGAATATAAATAATAGGGTGGATAAAGTCGCACGGAAAGATCAATGTTCTCAGAAATAAACTGAGCTAAAAGTATCTGACAGTTCTGCCCTGATTCAAATTTTTTTATACAGCTTTTTAGGGAGATTATTCTTTCCCTCGAGCTTTAATATATGGGAAAAGTCTGAAGTTCGTAAAGATTTTTCAGAGTAGAAACTTTTTTCTTTTTTTGGATGAATGAATGAATGAAGATAATCAGCCATGTGGCATCCTTCATCAAGAATAGAAAAGCTTCACTCAACCTATCGGTACATTATTTGACTTTGAAAATTCTCGGATTAGTTAGAATATGAAAAACTCATCTGCTCATTTTTCGTAATGCCTTTAAAATGATAATCTCAGTTATTGGCACAAGCTGCATACGCATGTATGTATTTTATTACGTACCTGAAATATAGAGATTGTTTGAGAACCAGTCGTTCCCATTGCTCGATGAGTAAATTAGTTTTTTGAAAAACTAATAGCTCGAAAATGTCGCCTAAGATAATAATAATAAAAATTTTCGGACAGTCGTAGAGCTTTGTGAACCGAATGTCGCCTGGCAATTTAGGTTTTTTTTTTTTTCTATAAAAAATAATGTTCGAACCGATAGTTTTTTTTCTTTTTTGTCATATAAAGTGCGTTTGATATCCCGACCTGCAGTAAAGAGCCAGAAATTATTTACTCCAGATTTACAACCGAGCCTGTTTTACGCTTGATATAAAACGAAATGAGTGGACAGAGTTTAGGATTTTTACAACACCGAGAGGGGTGGATAAAAAAAAACTCTTTGAATCCACAGCTGTGTCATTGCAGTACGACGAGCCAGGATTGAGCCAACCTTTTCGAATAGTAATTTTCAATGAACCTGAACCCGAACAGGAATTCGATTGTACGATGTAGCAATCGGCCGAGATGAGCCACCCTTTTACCTCACCCAAGTATATATTTTCGCGTTCCTTCTAAAATCGAACTAGTATAAAAACCAAGCACCATATTCGAACTGAATATGATGACTGGCACCAATTTATTATTCACGATTCAAATATATACCTTTGTATTTGAAATCCGTCGTTGGTATTGAATTTATTCATGAACTTCGTAACTTTATGCCTGAATTTGAACAACTAAATTCGTTATATATTACTTTTGGTAATTTTGTTTTCTGGTGCAATTGGTTAAGCTTTTTAAAGCTCACGCATACAAACAAACACACACACACACATACACACAGAGGCACAAATCTTGAATTCGGTTTTCTCCCTCAATCAAAATCCTCGGCTATTTGGTTAATGAAGAATTTGTTTTTAATCAAGTAGAGAAAGTTCGTTAGCTGTGTAACGACGGTAATTTACATTCCTCGTAAAATTAAACGTAACAATAATATTCAAATCACACGAATCACTGATCTGGAGTTATAATTATTGGCCAAATAAGTCCTCCGACCTTTCAAACAAAAATAGAAACCGATGGTTCAGTTTGCCAGAGTTCTCTATATTCCAAATGGGTAATTCTCTAAATGCGAACGCGAATATCCAAGGCTCTGTTTGGTCGCTATGGCATCGAGTGAGGCCAACTGATCGTGTTACTCGACCGCATCGCACACGATTTAGTCCTGGTGATTAATTCAAGCTTGTTAAATTGGCGAGGATGAGAGTTCGTCGAGTTAAGTTAATTACAACGTCATCAACCTTCGATTCTATTTCGTGAGAATAATTTTATTTACTCACCGCTGCCGGGAGACTAACGAACGTACATATAGGTTTCTAAACTCTTGGTTCACCTTCGACCCATTTATTTTCGAAAGGGGATTGAATTTTTCAAAATAACCTACGACATTGTGAAAGCTCGTAAATTTCAATCTTCTGATATTCTGAAGCCTTGAAAACCTAAAGAAACAAAAAGGAGAGAAAGAAGAAGAGAAAACAGTCTTTCTCCTCACTGTGAACTTCGAACTTAATAAAATCCTGAATTATCTTCGTATTGCGTCTTTGCGAAGACTTTCAGGCAAGTTGTCTACTCTGTACAGACATTTTATGTATAAGAGCACGACGAGGTAAATCTCGTTTAAAAAGTTTTAATCGAACCATTTCACACGCCTTTTAGTTCGAGCAACAAGTGTATTAAATTTCAAGAACAAAGTAATCTGAAAAAAAAATAAAATGAAAAAAAAATAAAACTTTTTGACTGTGCTGTTTCTCTCGCTCGTTATACCGAATCAATTTACGCACCTATCTGAATAGTCATACCCATGTACCAATACCCAGTTTTGAATTACACAAAATTTCAGCACACTGCATATGCCACACTCATGGATTCTCATTGTCTCTGATGAAAATTCGCTGTGATTTTGTGCCTGGTAGTTAATCAATAATTTATGTCTATGCGCGTATCAGATATCGAAATGTATCTGTTGATGATTATTGAATATGAAAATGCGAATTTGATTTCAGTATACTGACTGGGAACACGTGAGCGACGGTTACTTGAACCAGAAAATGATCGGGGATGTAGTAGGTGATTACTTCTTCATTTGTCCGAGCACACACTTTGCCCAGCTCTTCGCTGAACGTGGAATGAAAGTTTACTACTACTTCTTCACCCAGGTTAGTACTTTTTTTTCTATTATTTCTTCCCTGTTGTTCTATCTCAGGAAAACTTCTTCTTCTTTTTTTTTTTATTTTCTTTTCTTCTGCAAAAGAGGAAACCCGCGCGTGGGTCGAGAGTGATCGTCTTATAAGTCTCAACATCTTTGCTAAATCTTCGAGACCGACATGACATCTGGACCGAAGCTTTCTAATATCAATGGCATTTAACACCGTTCACTGTCAAGAGGGAATCTAATTTCAGAACCGTAATTATCACGGGCTGTTAACAGACCGCAAATTGAATTTAGATTTGAAATTATACCACGATCATTCACTATTATATCTGGTGTAATTACATAACTCGTCAAGATATGGGGAAAGCTGGAACGGTTTTTGTGTTCCTCGCGGTTCTTGATTTCTACTTTTTTTCCCTTTTTTCACTTGATTTTTTTTCTCCTTTTCTTCTTCTTCTTTTTTTTTTCTCTGTTCTTTTTTTTTCACAGCCGCTGCCACCTGGCGCGGGAAAGTTTTTCAAACTTATTTTCCGTCCCCCGAGACTTCTGCAGCTACCGAGACTTCGCTCTTTGTTCTAAGAAAAACCTTTATATACACAATGAGCTAGAGAACATTTAGCAACGAAACTACTTCTAGTTTTTCGAGTAGGTACCGTATTCAAGTAGACAAAATAGGTATATTCTTACACACTTTGCGTATAACTCATCAGTGCTGATTGTCGAAAATGAAATGAAAGAAAATAAGGAATACTTTTATAAAAGTGGTAAGACCGCAAAAATACTTTTCATAGTAACGTGTATAATGAAGTTTAAGAAAAAAAAAAAAAACATATAGTTTTATACAAGGACAATAAATTTCGATATTTATTTATAAACGCATAAATATATATCGTATACGAAGTTCGTTTAGTTTTAAGGATTATTATCCCACGGTGGTGGCATATCTTGACGTCAGGTATAATATATTAAGGTCACATTTTACTGGGCGGGAAATATAAGCCAACAAATTATTATCTTAACGAGTTCAGCTATAACATAAGCTTAAGAATCCTCATAGCTAAAATCTCGTTAAAGTAACTGCAAATTAAAATTTGATAAATTGCTCCTATAAATCTGATCGTAATACGCAATTAAAATAAATTCCCAATCGTTTACGTATAGTGATTGATCTTTTTTTTTTTATTTTCCTCCTAGGAAAGATAATATATGATTGAGAGATATTTTTCATTCAAAAAATTTTTACATTCTAATTTGAAACTTGCAGGTCGTTTTCATCTGAAGATCAAAACAGTATTCAATTTTTTCTTCATTCATTGAAAGCTATTCGTGACTATTCTGCATCGTATAACACGAACTAATGGAGCTAACAGTAAGCAAAATCTGTGAAATTCTCTGAAAGAGAATTTTTCATGAGATGAAACGAGTTTTCGGGCAAAGAGGTTGTTCTATATACCACCACGTGTATCCAGGTTGCAATTCTCTTAATTAAAACCCGAGCACTGCCATCAAGTCGAACTAATTAAAGTGCAACGTGGTCGACGCTCGTATAGCACACCTCGACCGTTAGTAGTTTGGTTTTCCACTCCATTCATTGTTTGCAATATTCCATTTGCTGAATTAGAAATTGAAGTTTCTAGTGAACGTTATAGAATTGAAGTTTGAAATATCCCAATGTCGACTGCACATATTGTCAACTGTGCATAATTGCTTTTATTGAGAACCTGGTTAATGTCGCGAAACAGAAACTTTCGCTATAAAACATGTATTCACAGAACATATGGATCCGAGAGATATCAATATAGTTTTTTTTATATCCCTTTGACAGATAAAAATTTTTCCCGAAGTTCAAAGCGAGTGATATTGGGCTGAAAAAAAAATAATGATAGTGTCAGTTCGCGACCGCTGCTAACTAAATTTGTACCCAATGGTGGTATACGCATCGAAACATCGTTGTATGATCGACAGTAAAATTAATTGAATCATGTGGCTGACACGCACTGAAGAGGTTCTGAAAAAATGCTGGAAAAGTCGGAATACCGGACAAACTTGTTGCATACATACAAAAAGAAGGAAAATAAAAAAAAAAATCAAAAGAAAACTTGTCGCAAAGTTTTTCTCAATAACCGATTAGCAGTTTCGAAGAAGTTTGGACGCAGGAATTTTCTGTCGAACCTATATGAGATTGAAGAAGAAGAAGAAGAAGAATAAGAAAGTTTCTTACCTGGATAAGGGTAGTTTTTGGTTCGCGTGAGTCATATCAAAATCTAAACAGAGCCTAATCTCTGCAGTTGAAAAGTAGTAGGTCAAAGAACAAGGTTGAACGCAGTGTGTCATTAAACATGGGAAAATTGTTGAAGTTGATGATCGTACCTACCTATAATTATTGTGTATAATAATATATGTACTATGTAAAAACTGAAAATTTCAATGAAGTTTTATGGAAAAAGTTTATTTGAATTGAATCGGAACTGACGAACTCATTTCTCATAAGAGTTCGTGGCTAGCAAAGGGATCTGAAGCCATTGATGTTTTTTGTGTTAGTTTTCAACGTTTGCGAAAAGAAAATGCAAAAAAAAAGTAAACCACGGCGATTTTCTATTGGCACTTGAAGAAGTTCATAACCGAAACACTTGAAAAAGTTTTTCCTCGGTCATAACTGATTTGAGAATTTTTTTAATCTCTTTCTCCCTCCCCCTTTCTTCCATATTATATACATATGTACAGGAATATGTATTTTGTCGAGCGACTATTTTTCACAAATCTCTGAGAAATTTCTCAACTCGTTGAACCTCGACAAGTTGCAGAAGATAATGTAATATCATGATGTCAGTATGCGCATAGAGGAGAGGAATTTTAATAAAACAGTCTGGTCGAAAAAGCTGCAGGAGCTAACGTTAATATATTTACATCTATAGATACATGTGTTGCATGTATGTATGCATGCACATTTAGGTATATAAAGACGAGGCAGGATCCACCACCTTGTGTATAACTTGTATTTTATCGGAGAATTTCCTCCGACAGTCGCTCCTCTCCTGCTTGACTTGGAAATTCGAATTTTCTTTTTGTATTTTTTTCTACCTTTTCCACTCGATTGTATATCTATATGTACCAGGCTACGATAGGCGGTAATTTGACGATCCTCGAATATCTCAATCTCTTGATATCTCGTCTCTTATCACTACTCATCCTCTCGTCTACTTTTCCCGTCAAATTTACATTCACTGTGATACACTTTTGGTTAGTCAGATTTTTTCACTTTTCACCAACTTGGTGATACGAGACAAACTATTGGCTTCTGTCGAGAATGAGTTCTGCTCATTTCCACGGCTCATTTCTCCATCCGGAGAACAGCCTCTTTATATACTCCAATTATGAGAGAAACGGCTTGATGAAAGAATCCGAAATTTACATTTTTTCGTGCAAAAGAGAAACTTGCAAATTTCAAAAACGGTGGGGCTGGCAGTCTCGGAATTTTGAGTTTCCGAAAGTTGCAGTCGAGCCAACGAATTATTTTTTTAATAGTAGGTCTAGTGATTACATGTTTATGGGGTGATAAAAAGCAGCGTGAAAAACGGTCTTTCCTGACTTTTTTTTCATTTCTTTCACGGCATAGAATCGTACGTTAGTGAAAAATCAATGTCATCAATTACACAAACGTTAAAACTCACCAGAAGCTGATAAAATAATTAAAAATATCTGATTCACGTCATTGAAAGACATTAAAAGTAATTATTTTTTTCAAACAAATCGAACCCTTTTTTCAATATCACGTCAATTCTTCAACCGTAAAATCATGTTCACATAGAATTGCAGAAAATTACTAACGGATAGATTTAATAGTTGATCGACGAGTCTGTCCAAACCCCGGCACCTACTACTTTAACTGAGGCCGAACATCGATCGAAGCCTCATGTTCCTTAAACTCAACCCTGTGGCCGTAACTTTCTACGTAACAGGCGTCAGGGGTAAAATTCAACGAAGGAAATGGGATTATACGCTACGCGTCACTGGTAACAATCGAGGATCAGGATTCCTCGTGTCTTATAGATATATACTTGAGTTCCTGGATTGACGGAATCAGTCTTATACGAAAAAAGAATTCCCAAATAAATAAATATCAAAAAACCGAGTTGGAAAAAAAGGAATAAAAAAAAAAAAATACTGAATCAAATAAAGTAAAGAAATACCGCCCTATGCCTTGTTTGACAAAACGTTAACCTACTCCATATAGAAACGAAGTTGGGACGAGATATAGTATACATATACCTATATACGCTCCAGTAATTACCGGAGGAGGTAATTTATCAGGACGAAGAATGGCCTAGTGGGATAAGAGAAGAGATGAGAAGAAACGAGGGAGGCGAGTAGCAACAGCTAAGAGTATATCATTATTCATGCGCTTGCCTAATCTTAATAACAGGTCTACAAGTAACGGTTGGTAAGCGCCACGCACTCAAGGCGCAGTTAGTTTCGTACGCGGGAAAAGCTCCTTTTCTCTCTCTCTCTCTCTCTCTCTCTCTCTCTATTTCTCTCTCAGCCTTCTCAACAATCTCAACTTTCCCTGTAACCTCTCTGCGGTACCACTCCTGGCTACCCTTGGCCACGCACGTCCGAGATAAGGGTGTGTTTCAAGGAGCACGGAGCTGATTAGCCTGCTAAAAAGTGTCTCGCTGTATCGTGTATCAAAAAAAGAAAGAAAAAAAAAGAAATTTCTTTCCTTACCTTATCTCAACTTCCGGTGTCGTAGTAATTTAACGCGAAAACCACTTCGAAGATCTCCGTCTAGTTTACGAGAATGTGGAAAGTTCGTTATCATTCATTAATGCATAGAATTCTTATCGGAATTATCTCACTTTTGGACTCTGTACGAAAAAAAAACCACCCTTCCCAATGAAGGAAATAAAAAAATAATAAAAAAAAACCGCTAAGACTCAATGACAGATTTTGTTTTATATTCTCCTCTTTTTTTTTTTTTTTTTTTTTTCGTTGCACGCTCTGATAAAAAGTACCGGAAATTCCTGCTGTTCGACCATCCGGCTAAGATTTTACAAAGTAATTTCCGGCCCGATTAAATTTCATTATAAGCGACCTTTGGCCGGTTTTATTGTCTTAATTCACGGAGATATTGTTCTTCTTCACTATCTCTTCGTCCATACTTACCATACTTAACAGTAGCCGTTATTGAAATTTTTTCCATAATTTTTTACGTTTTTTTTCTGTTCACGTTTTTCGATAGTTGTTTGATAACTGACCACTTGAAGCACTCGATCGTTTGCTAAAGTTTTACCGTTTTAGTCTGAGGGGTTGTTTGTTGAGGAAAAAAAGTTGATTAAAGAGGAAGAGAAGACGAGTTGAAGGCGTGAATTACTGTTGACGACTAGACGTTAATCAATGCGGTAAGATCGTACGTTATATATCAAGTTTCTAACTTCGAAAATGTGTTTCCGGCACGTCATTTAACGACGAGAGGCAGCCTCATAAATTTCCTAAACTTTTTCAACTCTCAAACACTTCCCAAACTTCTATTCGGCCATGATTCTGTTTTCACGACACGTACACCTTATCCTCTCTAACTAAGACTCGAAAGTCGATGCGTGACATAAGCTCCTCTCTCTGTATACAATCTTAAATAGAAACTATCAAGCACCCTTGATTAATAAGTTTGAACACAAGTTATACACCAAAAATCAACTTCAAATCACCCCTCAAAATTCATATTCAATTAAAGCCTACAAAAAACTTTTTCAAACATTGATTCATCCGAATAACTTTACCGAGCAGCTTTAGTTAGTTTGAATCTAAAAATCTACTGCGTATAATAACTTTTCTTATAATAAATGCACCGGTTATAAATTTTCAACACTAGAAAAAAGCGAATATCCCTTTCAGTCTACAGGACATGTTCCGAGTTTTGAATAACGTAATGATATCATAAACCGTCTGATTTCCAGTGTCGCTTTGTCCGACGTTTATAACGAGGTTTTAACACATTTTACCATAAACCAGATGGCAAAGTTGGCTAAAAGTTGTACCTATTTCGCTTCTTGATGGGTACCACATATCTCCATAATTTATTACCACCGTTTCACCAAAGTTTGACGGTCACTTAGGACCAGAGAACCGGCGCCTTTTCAAGTGCGATTTCGAAGGGGATGATTCTGAAATTAAGACAAGTTTACGTGTCGGAAAGTTTTACCGTCGTTAAAATATTTCCCACTTGTTTTATTTGTCTTATTTCTTTTTTATTCTTCTTATATTTTTCTTTCCCTCAATCACCGCGCTTACCATTATCCCGTAAATTATTCCTAGACGTTCGAGACCTGGTCGCTCAAGTCTACCCCAAATAAGGCAATTTTCATTAAACCATAAATCGATATCCACAGGCTGTATATTTTCTTCATAAAATCGTTATCGACGTTACTATTTACTTGCGTTAAATAATCTAAGTCGAATATTAAATTTGAAAATTATATTTTCCTCGTTCCCGCACGACTCCGATTCAAATTTTTCTGATCAACTTTTACATAGGATTATTGTCCCTCTTACTTCGTTCGGATTTTATTCATAACCGAATACCAATAGGCAAACGGCAAACGTCATTCTCGAATATGCAAGTAATTTATGCCGGTTGTACCACTTTCGTGCAGAAAATAATCTTTACGAGAAATCAGAAAATTGGATATGTATAGAGGAGGCGATATTCTTGAATAGATAATTTCTGCTCATAAATTTCTTCCTCTTAACGCTTCAAATTTCGTAGTGGTATCGTATTCTGATATATTCAGTTGAAATAAATGTAATTAAATTACTAATTACGCAGTTGATAAGCTGGAAGAATTTACCGCAAAGAGAATTACCGATTTCACGTTATCGATCCGCTACCCCATTATATCGCGACGTTTGTTAGCTGCTCATTTGCGTTTCTCGACGACTCCCTTACGCGCTATTCTCCCTTATCTTCAACGATTATGGCCGACCGATTGACCCAATATTGCGTCACGTACGAGAATCGACAAGAATTCGTAGTCATGGAAATGGTACACATGAAATTTCCAAGAAATGAGTTAGCTCCCTTATCGATAATGGATATTCCAAAGTCCCGGGTTACGATTAGCAACCTTTTGCCGCAACCCCGACGCAAGGTATTTGTCGATAGCCTTACGGGCATGAGATAACTCGTTCAGTCTCTCTTTGATAACAGCTATTAAGTAAAACCCGGGTAGAATTTTGGCGAGAGAATTCTCTGATATCGATTAAAGTTTAGCGTTAAACCGCACGATGTTTTGCTAAACTATAAACTACACTACACTCGCCTTCGCCCTGCACATAGGTGTACGTGGGTATTGTTTCACTTTACTGAGTCGTTCACGCAGAACAGAGTTTCACCATTACATAGCTGATATACGTTACAGCCATGTCGGAGTTTCTTAATTGATCAATTTATTGATACCGTTGCGATGGTTGTTAAATAAAGCGTCGTGCATATAGTTTCCGATATCGCTTCGATATGTGCAAACATTGAGAATTTATAATAACGAGGAGAGAAATTATACCTAAAATATCAAAATTTACATTGGTTTATTTATTCAGAGAAATACATTCACCGTCATGTGTTCGATATCACATAAAATAACCGTATGATATCATTCCGTAAATAAATTTCAAGTTATACTTGAGAAGTTGAAAATTTTCATTTCGAAGGTTAAATAGATTCCGGAAATCTACCTGTAAATGAAGGAGGGATTCATGGGGGGAAACAGGATCGGCTTTAATCCAATACACACATGCCGATTATATAGTGAGATTCTCGCATTGTATCAGAGCGAATCTCTGTACCTTTGTTACTCCCGAAGTATACTGAAGTTGATGTGGCCGATGGTAATCTTGGTTTGTATATGCGTAAACCGTGAACTTATACATGTCTGTTTCATATATACGAGAGACATTACGTCCGGGTCGCTTTACATCTCGACTAGGAGAGACCTGGCGCGTCTTTGCCTGCCCTAATCTGGTCTTTACTACTTCAATAAGCTCGAGGCGGTAGAACCTCCCTTGTACGCATTCGAGGATTCACTCTGGCTCGCTAATCTCCTGCAGGGCTAAATCTTCCCCCTCTCTTTAACCCGCCTAGCTCTTCTCTGGTCCTGCTCATACCCCACTCTTCATTACAGGGGATCCTTTCTTCCATTACACTTTGACCTTGCCTCTGAAAAGCTCGTCGTGTCGTCAGGAATGTGTAACTACCTCGGCACGCGTAGCAGAGCGAAATTGTACCTAGCAGGTTTTAGGCTGCGTTAAGAACTTATCGATTTTAGCCTTGCGTTGAACCTTGGAGAAATAACTATACAGTGGATTAAAACGTGCACATGATAGTATTTGTATTGAGAATTTCGTGTATGCCCTGATCACTGCATTGATCACTCAGCTTGTTTTCGTTTTTTGACTTCAGCCAATTTTCATTATTACCTTTACTCACATTTTTATTTATCCAAGTCTTGGCCGAGCTGCGTTCAATTGAAATGAAGAAAACATAATTTACTGTTAGTATCTGAACCCGAGGGGTGAGTGTTGGTAATGATTATCCTACTTCGTTCGGAATTACTTACGCCTGAAAAAACACAGGTTTAATTTATGAGTCGTTGGTTATCGCGATCTCGAAACACCGAACATGTTGTTGATCCTTTTGAAAGCTCAGCTTTAAGTCCCGGCGTTACTTTGGTGCGTGGGATTCTCGCCGTTCGACGTAAAGAGAGCCAGAGATATCCTAAAGAGAGAAACTGCGAGAGGCCGAGGAAACATGGAAACGTAGAAACGTAGGAACACGAGGAATAGCTGAAACGAGGACCCTAGGAAAAGTCCGTTAAGCTGCGGTAGCAGACAAGTTAAATCCAACCATTGGCTCTTTTACTATCCAAAGGGACGTTTGGTGGCTCGAGACTCCACGATGGCCCTTTGTACAACATCCTTTAATTTCTTGAGAATTTCCTGGACCTTTGTGGTCATTCCCTAGGGTCGTTTGCTACCTCCGGAAAAGTCCAGCTTGCAGATGTTTAATTACACGGCCGTTTTTCTTTTACTTCAT
The DNA here is from genome assembly GCA_963978835.1 of Tenthredo scrophulariae. Taxonomy (NCBI): domain Eukaryota; kingdom Metazoa; phylum Arthropoda; class Insecta; order Hymenoptera; family Tenthredinidae; genus Tenthredo; species Tenthredo scrophulariae. The sequence continues at coordinate 12,704,528 of OZ022234.1, forward strand.
CTATTGTCCTCCTCCTCCGTCTATCCTTCAAAATTACATTTCCTTATCTTTCATTATAAATAAAAAAAAAAAAGGAACTGCTCTTGTGACATAGCTGCTTCAATTCGGGTCCGTTTACGCCACTTGATTTTTTATTCTGACCTACATTCTCGTATTATGAATGCCGACTGGCATTATTTCTGGACGCCTCTCCCATCAACACCTTGTCCTTATCCTCGTAAATCTACACAGCCACAGCCTCCGGGAAGGTGGACAGCATGATCCGGGAATAGAAAAAACTCGTCTTTGTCGCCTGGCAGGAAATATTCTTTTTGACAAATATCGTTGATACTATACGAGATAGTTCATTCGTCGGAGAAGATAATCGGTCTCTGGATTTCTTATTGAATCGTTGAATCGTCCTCATAATATGCATTTGAAAATTGACTCAATTACATATGTAATTGCGGTTGAAAAATTATGGATGAAATCAACCCTTCACAAACGTGAAATTTCGTTGTTTATTTCCTCGGTGAATCATAATCAGGCAGGTTCTGTATAAATACGTATGTAAGCGTAGGTATAAAGCCGGTTGTTATATTTATGGAAACTCCTTTACGTATAATAATTAATTGAAAAGGTTCGCATCGTTTACCGCTCTCTTTTCTCAACGGGTTTTATAGTAGTGCGGAAAAACCCAGCCATGTGTATAATCAGAATTACTGAAAGCATCGGCCTACGCATTAAAGCGAGAATTTAAGTAGAGAATGAAATGATGCTGCGGTGTAATATCAGGGAAGATAAAAATTTCCAAAGGTTTGAATATAATTGTGAATTTCTTTTGAAAAATAAAATAAAAATTCTGCTAATGATCCCGAGGCCAACTTCCCACTCGAATTCTACCCACGTCGGAAACATTAAGTCTCATTTTTCCAGCATCAACCCTTAAGGGTATTCACAAAAGGTTCGTGAATATCTCAGTTTCATCATTCAATTTTTCTTTAGTTACAGAGTTTAGTCGTAAAAAAGTATACCATGATATTTCGGCGATGACAAATCGAGCGAAAACCTCAAACCAACATCTGCTTACTCGTATTTGAAATTCTGTTGATAAAGAAAAGAACAAAAAAACGGAGAAGAAAAATGAATAAAGGAAATAAACTTCTTCCTTTTTTTTCTTCTTCTAAAGTTCTGGGCTGAGAGGGTTGCGAGTTTCTAATTACTCGATAAAGGGATCACTTATTCATGGACTACGTAAAATATCAAGGAAAACAGCAACTTCTACTAAACTTGTCCTTCGCCACTTTTAGCTGTCAGTCACCGGTTGACAGACGGCCTTCCAATTTGATCCTCTAGTTTGTGACGTGTTTCAACGTCCAACTTCGTGTCTGCAGGTTTCGGGCCCAGATAGTACCTCGTCGAACCCTTGTCAGGACGAACATTCTGCGTCGCGTCGCATCTCCAACCCATCGAGTTTGTTGGACAAGACGAAGGGAGTAAAAAAAAAAAATGAAGTAAAGAGATGAGAGAAAAAAAAGAAAAAAATTGTTAAAATTTCTCTTCGATTAAATCCGTGCTTGCAGCGTCATAGGTATGAAGCTCGTATTTGAACTCGTCTCACACGTTCATAATATCATTCTAACGAGCAGTTCCTCTTTCTGTAAATAAAACAGGCGTGCTTTCATTTCCACTGCATGCTACTGGGCAGTTGAAGTTAATTTAATAGCCTGGCGATAGGTTAATTCCTTAGGCCATATCGCATGCCTGCGATAATATGCCTCAACAGATTTAGCTACCGCATTCGCTACGACATGACATCACGGTGATTCGTGATGCAGGCGTTCGTTACACCCGACAAAACCCTCGTCTTTCAAGTCAGATTTTACCTTGCTGACTTTACTCGACAGATTTTATCTGGAACTTTAACTAGCTGTGACGCAGGTTTAGTTGGAGATTACGAACCATAAACGTCAAGGATGTCTTGGTCTTATGTAACTCAATTTTTTCATGAATAATTCATTTTCTAAAACGTGTCCAGCTATCCTACTTTTCAATCTTCAGATCCTTTTCGCAGATACGTGATAAGACATCTTCCCGAAATAATCCCTTTCCAAGTAGAATACTGATCCATAACAGGCTCCAAACCCCAAGTTCTGATTCGTATTATATGAAGTGGTACTCATTGTCAGACCACAATATTCTCGAGGATCCAGGCCATGCGTACTTGACGCGTAAAGTTATGCTAACGACGCTGTTAACGCCGGTTCCCTCGGTGTAAAGAGCCTTAATAGTCAGTTGTGTAGCTCGGCAATAGCCGCTGACAGTTTCTGTCGTCAGCAGAAATTTGGTCGACGACAGAAAACCGATGACAACGTAGGCAGAGGTATCTCTGCATATACAACCGCACGTAATACAACATATACCTATAGGTATATGCACCTATAACACGTATATATCCGTACAAATTCTCTGAACCGCTCAATTTATATACGCAAATCTTTTGACAGTAAAAACAAAACCAGGGAATTTCAATGACGAACGAGGATCGCACAGGCTCACATATTGTGGAATCTGCGACTTGTGATACCTCCTTGAGAGAAGCGAAAATTTAACTGTCAATAAGTGTCAGGCGCTAGCAGCGTCGGCCCCACTTATTCGAGAGATTTTCAAACTGTGAAATTTCTGGAAATAATTTCTTACATCTATTCATGGGAATCTGGTTGATAAAAGATATCAAATTCGTACAGCCATAAAGCATCATGGGGTATTAAATTTTCTTAACTAACGTCAAACGATACGAATTACACCAAGAAGATAACGAAATCAAATTTCCTCTCACGGTACACATTATGGCTCCGTTTAGTACCCCTCACCAGCGTGTAACGATTTCCGGAACATTTCTCGAAAACTGGTACCTTCATCGCACATCATGACATGGCAATCAAAGAACCAAGTCTTGATATCAGTTCGCAATCATTGCTATTATTAATAATATTGATATCGGTTTAATCTGAGTATGAAATATATTGTCACCAAATTTTCCAACAATATATTGGAAATCATACGAGTGGGGTAAAGTGTGAGACTTGTTATTTTATATTTCAGACGTTCGCGAGTATGATTTTGCTCATTAGAATCTAGCTATACACGTGTTAGGTTCTCAGATCGTATTCTCATAGTTGACGATGAACTTTGACTTCAGCTCTGATGCTAGTGAATATTATTTATACCATTCGGAAAGTAATGTTTGAGTACCTCGTGATACATGACAGAATATGCAAAGGAGAGATCTACGTCATTTGCAGAATATATTTCAGATCCAAATTTACCATAATTTTTTTTTCTTTTCTTCTTGGCGTCGTACAATACGGATAATGGGATCTACAGGATCGCTGCCTCCCTTTCAGAGAAGAACAGAAGCGCGAATATTTTCCAAAATAATCAAATACGAGTGGGGTTTTACTCGCAAAGGAAACGTAACGGAATCAGGACGTGCTTTAAACCACAAAGTCCTTACAAATAATACCGATTCAAAGAGTCACAGCACTTTCAAGCAATTGATTAAGCATGGCGTAGTAAAAGAGGCGGTTGAGTGGATGTCAGTAGAGGTCACCCAGGAGAGACGTCCTCGAGGATAACGGATGAGGGAACAAGCCGAGTTGACTCCTGAGGTTCTACCACCCGGAACTGGTGGATTTTTTTTCACAAAACCCACAGATAACATACGAATACTATACCGCGTGGGAACGCTGAATAATTCATAAGTGCATATCGTGTTTCAAAACTAGAGGGAGTAGAAGGAAGTAAGGCGAAGAATTTTTATAAGGAGAAATAACGGTGGAAAGTTTTCCTTTTTTTCTTTTTCATTTTCTTTTTGTTTCTTTCTTATTAATTCATACATCATATACATTATACATATACTATACTAGTTTCCAGAACTCTGAACTAGTAGGCGAAAGCCTCTTTAGATTAGATTAAATTTCTACGACAGTTCTTGACTATTTACCCGAACGTTGACGTGACCGTATAATTTCCATATCATTCTATAGCGTGACCTGCGAGCTCAGCCTTGGATAGAACTTCGTTCAACTTTGTCTTAATAGAAGTTACGGGGATAATTAGACTTTCGGAACTCCGAAAGCAAGACGAAACGCGAACCATTCCCGCTTCTGATAACTTGCTTTATATACGAATTGACCTTGTCAAACGAATAGTAGATACGAAATCGCTTTGACACGTGGCGGAAAATCATTTTTGAGAAGAAAATAAAATAATTTCAAATACAAAAAATAAAAAAACATCCATTTCTAATATAATCATAATACTTTATCGCACAATATTAGTAATTCGTTTATCCCTATTTTAAAAATACATAATTTGACAAAAATATTTTACCATGAGAGTCTGAGTTTATAAAAGCTGTGTGAATCTCTTATTGAACGACATGTACAAATTAGCTAGAAAAAAGTTCGAATTTAGAAACTTTCGATTATCTTAATTCTTTGATTGAAAAATTTTTCTAGCTTTTCTAAAAGCTTCCTCATAGTATAAATTATTTAGTATAGGTAAAGTCATCTGTAAAGACCCCCCTTCACCTCTAAGGTAAAATGTCAATACTACTATACATTAATGATAATATATCGTAGAGTGCAAATTTGTTTGCGGATGTTACGCTGTTTGTTTGTTGATTGGATCGTGAAGCCCCGGCACTTGGTTCTTGAAGAAAGTCGAGTGAGCGCACCCGCGTAAGACTCGAAACTTCGCTTCGTTTCCATTGTTTCACTGTAATTATTATTTGACGAGTGAGTGGTTGTTCAAGTATTAACGAGACAATGTTTGCACCTGGTTTATATACTCCGATCTTAATTACAACGCGTTTTAATTGCAACGGTCTTGACTCTTGGTTCTACAGGGCTTCCAGCTTTGTCCTCATGAATTGAAATTGAATGGAAGAATTGTCATTCATGACGTGTACAGCTTTAAATGATTACACCCTGGCAAGTGTCCGTGTCTCGGTGGCACACCTGGACATCACGAACGTTTTTAATATTCCGAACAATCAACCGTGTCATGCTTTTTAATTGACACAGAGTCACATCCGGCTGTTATAAAAGCTTCAACTCAAACTGCTACTCTGATAATTCTGATTCAGTTTCATTTCTTGTCTGAGGATGAAACGAACGAAAAAGCGTATGTTCGCTGGTATCAGTACAGACATTAAATTATCATACATTTTTGAGGTTTTTAACGTCAATTTATAAAGGGAAGTTGAAACGATGATAAAAAAGCTTAATTCGTTTTGTGAAGTTTTTTCACTCTCAGTATAATACATCGTCTGTTGAAACGTATAGTATTGTGAATTTTGTGTACAAATTATTGAGATTGGGTAATTTGGCGTTCGAACATGTCGCATGCGTGACTTTATTTTCGTTTATTTTACGCTCGAGAGAAAATGGGGTAGTATCCCTTTCGTTGTTGTTTATTTTTCCAAAACTCGTTTACCCAAAGCTGGGTTCTCCCAGTGAAAATAACCGCCGTATTTCTCTTGGCAGATACCTGTAAATTACCCGAAACTTGCAGAAGTCTTGAGGAAAAAAATTTATTCTCACACCTGTTCCACCGAGCTTAATTACCACGATAAAAATACATTACACTCGGTCCTGTGAATTCTTATCTAAAACGAAACGAAACTAGAAAAGAAAAAAAAAAAAAAATTACTCTTCGAGGAGTTTAACTTTAATCTAATTATCATTATCAATTAGTGATTTTTAAATAAAACTTCATCACAGCTAATTTTATTATAAAACTTTACCTAAGCTTTTAAATATTTCTATGTCTCATTCGTCGAACTATGTGGATTGATTTTTCCACGATGATGATATCGGCGATGAATTACTCCTTTTATATTAAAATCACGGTATACGAAATTGAAATTTTTTACATATATGGCATACGAGTCACTCGAAGGTATATCATTTTCTTCTTTGTCTTTATGAAGTTCGAGGCTCCAGATTCTCGAAGGATTGGAGCCTCAGGGTCTATCCAGTATCCAAAGAAGAGAGTAGTCGCAGGATCGAAGTCACTCGCGCGTGTAAATCCTCCACTTATCTTTGATCACTTCTCCTCGACTTTGGGAAGACTGGAGGGCGTTTTCAGCCTTTTCCTTGCAGAGAATTGGGCCTCCTCCTCTTCCTCCTCATCCTCGTCCTCATTCTCCTTCTCCTCCTTCTCCTACTCCTCGTTCCTTCTATCCTCGCTTATCTCCGCTCCATGTTTATTTATAATAACTCTTATATAAGCCCGTACAAAGCAGCAGCGTTAACAAAGAGATATTTTCTCTCCCTTTCTATTTCTCTCTCTCTCTTTCTCTCTCTATCCCGGTCTTCAACACACCACCCACATTATACTTTTTGCCCAGATACTGGAAGATAGGACGAAATCTTTTGGGTTGAAACGTTCCTCCCCATGTGACGTAATCGGCCGCCGTCCCCTCACTCGACGATCGCGATCGTCCAATTATTACGAGTGGATGCTTAGCGAGATTCATGCATAAATCGCTTCGAAATTCGTGAAATTCTAATCTCCGCCAAAGTGGTACCGCATGTTCTTACAGAACCTTCCGTCATCAGGTAATTACGTTTAAGTTATTCAGCTCGAATAAAATCACGACTATGCATATATCTATAGTTTGAAGAAAATTTTATAGAAAATATTGATACATAATGGGAAAAAATTAAATGAAATGTTTATTTAAAATATCACAAAACAATTTAACGATACGAAAATAAGAAATTTTCCCATTCATACGTGAAATATTTTCCACGGTTTCTGTATTTCTGAGGAGGAAAATATAACCTTCTGAATTGATTTTGGGTACAACGGAATATCACCGTATTTTTGATATACAAACTAGTTTGTCCTCGGGGATTTTCATGTATTATAATATGTAACATAATATTTGAACCTTGTGAAATTTACCGGGAATATAAACCGTATGTCGAAAGCTCGCCATGTATTTCCCGTATATGCTAGGTCACGATCCCTTCTCCGGTACAGTGATCAAATATAAATGCAACGTCGCAATACTCGAGCAACGTGAGGTAGATATGGGCTGGCGTTACAAGCTGATAGACTGGAATAGCTGACTCAATATTTCAGAATCTAATCTTCGAGTGTGGGTTTGGGGGAAAAGCTCAGGGCAAGAGGGACTGCAGAGGGGCTAATTGGATCGTTGGTGATACGAGAAAGTTAAGTGTCGAAAGCTGAACGGAGATATTACTACGAGGGTGTAATCACCTACCTATACGAAAATCGATCGATTTTTCAAACAGCTAAAATTTCACAAGGGTGAAGGAACTTTTTTACGATAATGGCGGTTTATCATTTCGAGATATCGAAGGGTTAAAATATACTAGTCAAAAGTTTAACAAAAAATTAAATAAAATATAAATCTGCTCGTTTCGTATCGTTGTGTTTGTGAACCCATAAGTTAAGTTTCACATCTGGTAAAAAATGTTCACTCTACGAGCCCCCAGAGACTAATACGTGTCTCGTTGTATATAATTTCTCAGTGATTTATCACTAGGCTAATACTATCTACGGTAATAATAGGTAGAAACTGAAAAGTTTACCTGAGGTCAATGAAACGCTCTAACAATCTGCCGTTTCGTACATACCATATAACACGTAGGTGGTTAAACGTTCTCGGAATCAATGGGGTTCTGGAAATCCGAACCCTTTCCTATCAGAGACGGGTTTGCGGTTGTTCTGGTAAATTACCTTTCGGCAAAGATGGAGTGCCTTGATTTGGCCGTGAAAACAACACCTGAAATATCTCATGAACGAAAGAATTTCTAGAATGAGAAGATGGATCATTTTAGTGGATGGAAAATAATGAATCTTCGAGTCATATATTCGCGTTCATTTTATTTTTTATTTTTTTCATTCTTTTTTAACGTTTTCTCCCCATTTTCTCTCTGCACGGTTCTGATTCACAGCCAAAGCTCTAAGCTATTTAATAACTCATGCAGGATGCCGATATCGTGTGAAAATAAAGAAGCACTGCTAATCGCACTGGCCAAGCGACTACGGCATAAATCACTACGTTGGCTTCGAACACGTCGCAGTCGTACGGCCCTCGATGTCCCTCGGGTATCCTCCAAGGCTCGGATCCCCACCAAATCGGCCTGAGAAGCCCCGAGGCATTTATATCGATGACGAACTTCAAAGGTGACCTCCTGGTACCCTCGACCTCTTGGCAAGAAGCCGAAAACTTTTCACCGAAAGATACGATTTGCGAAATTATTCCATCAGGGATAGAAATTGACGTACCTATATTTATATACTCTCCAGATAAATAAAGGAAGAAAAAAAGGGCACCAAATTCATTAGATCACAAATACATTGGCAGAGATTCGGTCCACCTTTAGATAAATTCATCAACCGAACAAATATAGAGCCTGAAATAAATGGTAGTAATTATTTAACGATATCTCAAAATCGCAGGTAATGATTGAAATATTTGAGTATACTGTAAAAACCGATTCAATTGATAAGCAAAGAATTTTCAACGTTGATGATGTGTTTGGGAAATGATCGACAAAGTCCCTTCTCCAGATCGGCTCAGTATGTAGATACTTGAATGAAAAGTTTCCATGTTTGAAGAATAATTTTTGACTCTTTTTTTCACGTTTGATAAAAAATCCTTTCGGATAATTCCTGGCTCCTTGCTTTTTCCATCTTGGTTTACGTTAGCTCAGGTTATGGTCCGCGTGTTTGAGAAGGCAAAGTAATTTAAAGGACGGCGTTACCAGCGCTTCAGGGCACAAGGGACAAGTTTACCACCGACCGTCGTGACTTTAATTGGTGTAACTTTAACCCAAGTTTTCATCGTCTACTTTTCTCTCGTCCTTACCGCGACGAACGGTCATTAAAATGTTTAATTTCTCATTAAAACGTCTTTGCCACATCGCAAACATTACAGTTGGACCAGTCTCATGAGCTGCAGCGTTGTGTCATTCAAAGGAAACCCACCCTTCACTTTATTTTCAACGCCATTAATCTTTCCAAATTTAAATGACGCCCAATTTTTTTTTTTTTTATTGCCTTTCGCAATGTATTTGAACTTAAACAAGATAAATATTTTATAATGGTTTTGCCTGTCATTGTCGGTTTTGATTCTCACTTAACACCCTGAACAAATCTTTGTAGTCTACTAAAGTTGACGATCATTCCTAGCGACCCACGTATAGCACTTCACCGATTACCAAACTGAACGAACCCCGAATTTCGATGAGATCTTTAAAAGTTTACATTCTTTTCCAGCTCTGCTGGGAGGTCTTCGATACATGTCAGGCCTAAAGCGATAACTTTATTTTGAGTTAGATTTTCCTAAAAGCTCTCCGGAGCCTACCTAATGTTTTTATTTCGGAAATTTCGGAAAGGGCCCATGCTACGTGACCCAAATACCCGAATCTTCTTTGAGAGTCGAATTCCTTTCTCCTCTACATCAAGAAGATTCGGTGAGAGAAAACTCGAGTAGCATTGGCTTCCTACAATTTCGTAGAACTTTTGAAGAATTCTTAACTCAAACGAACAGCTAGATATGGTATGGCTAAATTTTCTGAAAGAAGGAGTTTAATTATACCTACGAAAATTTTGAAAAACATATCGGAAGGTCCACAGCCTCACATTTTCTCCTATAAAAGCGTCGGAAGCTGAGGGGGTAGACCCTTCACGTTAAGATTCTTGTCTAGTTATTCGTGGTTTTCGTTATCTGTCGTTAAAGTCTCAAAAATACGTCGGATCTACGCCTGCTGAAACTGTCGGAAATTTCCGAGTCGAAAACTTTTGTGGATTTCCCACTTCTCCGTGCTCCATTCTACGACAATAACCTGTTCCCCTTACAGTATCACATCTCTCGTTTCAAATTAGCAAGATGATTACACGAAGGAAACGATATTCTGCTGCGTCTACATATCAGTTAATTAATTCTCTACTCACCTAAAACTAACGAGTGTATACATTAGTATGATTCGGAAAATTTAATGAGCGCTCATTCCACGGTGACGAATCCATCAGAATTCAGACTTCAACAATTTCAATTAAAATCATGTAAAATTTTCGATTTTCGGAAGTAGAAAAAAAAAAAAAAAAAAAACTGCGATATTATAAAACGAGTCTAATTGGCAGAAACAAAAAGACAGTGCCATTTACGGTCAAAGAGACACAATGAGTTAACAGTAAAACACAAAACATGGAACAAAGCAAATTACGAAAATATTCAACTATACTAATTTCCAATATTATCGATGAAACGGAAAATTTTACATGTAACCTGGCCTTTGCTAGGGGCAATAATTTAACTTTGACTCCCTGATTATCGGGCAAGGTAAAATTAGAGGGTGAAATTTGTTGGAAATTGCAAAAAAAAAATTGATAAACTAATTGGAAAAGCTTTGAAAATACTGGTAGCCCATAACCGTCCATAAAAAAAAACTGACAGAAAGGAGAAAAAAAAAACCAAAAAAAAAAAAAGTTCAAGCTGGTAGCATAAAGTGGTCTGAGAGAGGGTAGCAATCGGCGAAAAGGTTACCCCTCTGCAAAATTTTGAAGGGTAAAGATATTAGACTGTTATGGCAGCGGGAGCCAAAGTAAGTAGTTGTAGAGTGAGGAACATTAGCTATTTACAGGGGCAAAAGGTTGGTTGACTTGAAACGCCATTGGTGTAACCTTTGCCCCGAAAGCTCGCTTGTTGCGACAAAATAATAGCTATTTAATCGAACCCTTGATCCTTTGGGGTGAAAATATGCATACTAGTGAAATCTGTAATCTTAATTATCGTAGTTTTTGTTTTCGCGATATAAGGGAAGGGGGATTATGTTTTTCTAATATAACTAGGGTGAGAATTAGAGAACGAGAGTGCGACCAGGTGGAATACGTAACTCGGAAGAAGTCGAAAGGCAAATGTTTAATTTTCGTAGAATTTCTTACAAGGGTTGACGAGACGTTAAAGGATTTTCATGAAAATTAGAGTTGAGACAGTTCTGCGTAAAACAAAGACAGCTTCTCGTACAACGGGAGATAATGTCTATCTCTAAAGCAAAGCTATGGCTTAAAATCTTCGGAGTGGAAGAAATCAGGATTTCTCATTTCCTCGAAACTGCGTTTCAATTAATACAACTTTTCTGCTCGAGTTATTTCTGCTATAGTCGAAATGGTATAGTGAGGTGGAAAGTTACAGGACAATCACCAGGGATCGTCTTTTTCTCTCTACACATAGTACGAGTTTGAAAACTATTTTTCTATTACTTTATATCTCAGAAATTCAACTCATGTATGAATTCTTTTGAAACTCAACTTCCGTTCTGGTTTTCAGATCGGTTATCTCATAAATTGATGTGTTCGGAAACAATGTGAAACCAACTTACAAAGTTCATGGTTACGCGAAATTCGCTCAAAGTTTTCCGAGTCTAATCATTCAGGACTGTGGAATATCTTTGTACCAAACAGCGTGCCTACCTACATCCTTTTCTCTCTCGCACTAGTTGGCGCCAGACTTTCGTCAAACTTTAATTTTCTCTGTTCAATTTTGTCTTCAAGTTCAGATTACGATTCCATGCTTTCCGCTACGAGAGTTCTAAGAGGATAACTTTAAAATACTTTATATTAAATAACTTGGAAAAAAAAAACTTCGGAATGGATTTATCTCTTGAAAATTACTATAGTAAAAAAAAAAAAAACTGCAACTCAAAGATCAAATCTCATTACGAATAACCGCATAATTACAATAATCATTAGATTAACATGAGAAATTTACAGCCATTATGTTTCACTAGCCAGAAAACTAGGATAGTAGGTATTCATCTCCGTTTCGTTTACTCACTTTCTCCCGTTCTATATTACCTTCTCTCATCCCCGAGAGAATAGAAAACCGAATAAGATCTCGTTGTTACATGAGAGGTCAGACTAGCTAGCCCGGTATGGGCAGTAATATTTCAGGTGTTGGGCAACGAAAGACGGATAGGCAGACAGCCAGACGAACGGACAGAGGAAAAGCTCGGAGATTTTTGGACCCGTGAAAATACTTTGAGGATCATTTTATACTGAAGGAAGAAATCTTCGTTGAATTTATTGCAAATATCGATATTTTACCGACACATATTCTTCGAGCTGATTCCCCCCTGTGAATCATATTTCGAAGGTCCATTTCATTTCCACCCGTGGTCAGCGCAACTTACGATTTTGCATAGAAAATAAAGCCAATCAAAACTTTTATTTTATACAGTTGAATCTGCCCATCTCAGTTAATGCCGGAGTTTGGCAATTTTGCCTGGCATCTCCGACGTTTCGGTTAGCCAAATTTAGGACCCAGCTTTTTACTCTGCTGGGCGAGTTGGAAAATTTCGTAAAATTTATCTAATTAGTCGTACTTTCGTTTCGACGTTGTAACTGCTTGACGCCTACGCCGTGCTTTTTGAAATTAGTCATTCGTGAAACTTCTTGTTTCGTGGGAAAAGGAAAGTAAATTAAATGCGTAAATCAAGAATTTATCTACTCAACACTTCCTTATTTATTTACATTTCTAGGATATTATAAAGTTCGAGTGTGTAGATCGGCTCGATTTCGGCTCCTTTTTTCTCTCAAACTTTTCTCTGCCTCCTTCGGCGACCTTATCCTTTATGTATGAAAATCGCGTTAGACGTTGATATTTTTACGATTTCACACAGCCGAAGGTCAAATTGAAACACCAGCATAAATTTCCGATGATAAACCAGACGCCCCTGACTATCTCGAAACGTGGGAAACTGGCTAAATCTTTCACGAACTACTTGCCCATAGAATTTCCTCGGAGAGTTTCCCACAGCCATATCTATTATTCACACCCATGTTCAGTCAAATCTCAAACTTTTAGATGCCCATGGAGTGGACTCCTACAAGCCTTCGACTAGGTACCTAAAACTCTACTAAATATGTCGCATTCATCTTCACCTAGACAAACAAGACTCTATTTACACGGGTTTAAACCACAATCCTACATCCAAGGTAGAAAATGTGTAGCAAAAATGTATATAATAAAACAAAAAGACAGTGAAATGATCTTTCTTTTTCTCGTTAATCCTGATTAATCATTTACTTATTCGTGTGTGTAATAATTTCCCGTTATTTTCTATATTGTTTAATAGAATTATTGAAACTATGAAAATTCCGATCCGTCTATAATGGAATGTCTTTTTTTTTCTGTTTCAGCGAACTAGTACAAATCTTTGGGGTGAATGGATGGGCGTGATGCACGGTGACGAGATCGAGTATGTATTCGGTCATCCGTTGAACCAGTCTTTGCAGTACAACAAAAAGGAACGTGATCTTTCTCTGAGGATGATGCAGGCATACTCACGGTTTGCCCTTCTTGGGTAAGAATAAAAATCATTCGTTTTATCAGCGTTGAAGAAATTCTACTCAATCAAAGCTCTGCCAGCTCTTTTGCCACAAATCGTGAAAATCGCTGAATGAATATTCAATTCCGTTCATCTTTCACTCTCCCTCTTCATTTTAACAGAGATGACTGACAGGCAGGCAGACATACGGTCGATAATTCCGCTTTTCCAACGCTTTATATTTCTATCATCCACATTTTGATAATATCCTCAATTTTATTGCACGATCATATAGTTGGTAGACCGACTGCTTCCGCTTACACAAACACTTTTACTTATTTCTTACTTTTCATTCCTATTTTATTTCCAAGCACGTCCGTGTGCACCACCTGATGGAATATTGAGCCGGAATAAGCCATATCGATATATACACTCTGCCCATGAATTATTTATGTCATTTATAGCCATACGTATATCTTACCACGCGCTCCACGTCCGAAAACTCCATCCCACTTTTATCCTCGGGGAATTCTTCGATCCGTCCAAGGCTTGATACCATCTAGATTTCATCTTCGGACTCGTTCATATATCAATCTACATCTAATTCGCGGGAGTGCCCAATTCGTCAAATTAACCCTTCCTTCCAAACTGTGCGTGTCACATAATACGACGCCTGAAAGTTTATCAGTTTTGCGACGAACATGAATTTTCACGGACAGAGAGTTCCTTCCTTGAACTATGGTACCCGATATTTACGTTTCATGAATAAATAGATTTTTCTTAAAACCCGTAGGTATCTCTGTCTAATTAAACTTTTCGGTGGTAAACAAATTAATTAGCAAAGTATAATCTTCAGCCATAAAGTTATCCATAAATTTTCAAACTCTAGAAAAATAATAATTTACTTTAAAGTACGCTTTTAAGCCGAAGGGAATCGCTTCGCTTTACGTAAAGAGTGTTTTTTATTGAGTCTAGCCACCCGGATCTCAGAGCATGATTAATCTATGAATATTTCTAAGAGCAAAAATTCTTCTACCTCCGCTATTGAACCAGTAGATGAATTACTGTGGTAGCTGGTTGCATAAAATTCTACTTTACACAGATTATTCAATCACAAAATACAAATGGTTTGCGCATTTTCATTTTTATTTTTTAGTGATCAATTGGTATGAAACGATGATTCGCTGCGGAAGTTTTCCGTCGATTTACCAACAAGTAATACCTCATTTTTTATTGCGGGTAAATATCGTGTCACAGGTAAACCTGGCGACCGGTCGCTGCCAACTCGGGACAAATTGATCAAGATTTAAGGTCATGATGACACATGGCACGTGTAACAGTAGCGGATAAACTACGTTACGTGTTATCCCGCAGTATTTTCCTCAATTTTTTATTTTTTATTTCTTTCTCCTTCTTTTTTCCATATCTTTTTTTTCTTTTCCCCTTTTTCATTTCCTTCTATACAACATCAATCTTTCACCGCTATCTAGAGAAACGTCTCAGCGATTAGAATTCACGTTTTAAAATTATCGTACTATTATTCAAAATGAAATATAAATGTATATCGCTTAAATAAATTATAATAAATATAAAGAGGTATAGAACGAAGAATAAAATTCGAGTACAAATATTCGTTTCACAAATGTTATAATCATTGATTTATTATTATTTTATGATTTTTATTATTGTACAGTAAAGGGGTAATAATTTGTGTCGTATAACTTTTCTGAAGTGAATATACTGTTCGGATTTGTTAATAACGTGACCACATCAAGATAAAACTAAGAACATATTGTGGTCAAGGTGTGCTTCGCTGGCGTAGACCCAACTTCGTCGGCCAGTATTACGGAAAGTCGGGGGTTAGCACAAAACCACCCCGATAACTTCGGTCTATGCTGCCACGGATGCTGGGGACAATGGACCACTACCGCGGTAGCAATCAGAGATATTGATCAACACCCGTATTTTCCTTGTACACCGACCGAATCATTTCCTCGCTACACGAAATGATACACACAAAGAAGAGGAATAAAAAAAAAAACATGAATGAAAAAAAAAGAGAATAGAGAGAACGGGAAGAATTGAAAAAAAAAAATTAAAAAAAGTATTTGATCTCGCTGTTGATATACGAGTTTTTTTTTTTTTCTTTTCCTTTTCTCACTTTTTCTTTTCTTCTATTCACATCACTGTCAACCTGCGTGTGTCGTGTGGTCAGAAAAGATGTTTTCGTTCAAAAAGCCATCCCTCTCGTGACCACGAATACCACCGTCGTCCATCGCATTGCCATTTCAAGGCAAAAATATCTCTACGTCGTGATTTTCGAGGGAATTTTTTTATTTAACGAAAAAAAGAAAAAGAAACGAAAAAAAAGTTGGGCAGAAAGAAAGCGAGAGGAGAGAACCAATGAAGAAAGTAGGTATATGAAAAAAATGTCTTGGTTTATTTTACAATACAGCGATAAAAAATAATGGTGCACCGTTTTGTTTCAATTATAATAAAATTAGCTAACTTCATAAAAGAGATGAAAAAAAAATTACACTCTTTCTTTATATACTTTGTCGAAAAATTTCTTTACATCATATATTCATAATGCACTGTGCAATTAAATACGTACATACACAGTCGTTATGGGCTACGTAGACAAAGCTCTGACACTACACCTATGTATATATTAGTGTGTATATATATATATATATACAGCTAAGAGTATAGGTATGTATGCTTTGTTTTACCGCCGGAAGTTCGTCGAGGAAGGAAGAAGCTTGAGCGGCAAAGCACACCCCAGAGGCTGCTATAATTCTCTCGCTTCGCCCTCTCGGCTCGTCCTCTCGTTCTTAACGGATCTCCGCGCTCTCTTCTCTTCTCTGTTGCTTTTTGGTGTATATATATATATATACAATACGCGGGTATATAAACTTATCAAAATTCGCCGAGAAGCCGCATTCGGCCCAAAAATATCAGCGAAAATCTGCCTCACTTACAAATTTTTTATACACATAAGGTCTCAATATATCTAAATAAGATCATTTTCTGCAGGGGAATCTAAATCTTTTCATAAATCGTACAATATCATACCTCATAATAATTATATTTATTACATCGATTTATAGCCCTGGGTAAAAGTTATACCTACACGCATATATAATGTAATGTATACATTGAACGGTGACATAAACGGAGCGCTTTAAATTTTTGAAAAATAAAAATGACAAAAACTAATCAGAAATAATCTCTTATCATACGATTGCATCGATTTGCTTATTCCAGAAGACCAATGGCCGAGGGTGTCGAGTGGCCAACTTATTCAAGGGATCGACCGCAATATTTCATTTTCGACGCGGAAGAAGGAGGACTTGGTAAAGGTCCGCGAGCAACAGCCTGCGCATTCTGGAATGAATTTCTTCCACGACTCAAAGGTGTCCCTGGTATGTATTTGTTTATAGACGAGGGCCTTCTAGGCTGCTATTTTCAATTTACCCTCATTCAGTATTTTCCGATCTTCCCATTCTCCGCGAAAATCTGCAACTCCACTTTGAACGGCTTGAGACTTTATAGGGTATCGCTGATAACAGGCAACTAAAAACGACAGAAAACACTCGTTTCCTTAACCCATGGTCATTTTATTATTTCTGTTTCATTTTAAAAAAATTTCAAAGCTGATGATACCCGTCATTTTATTCTCTTGAGAAAAACGTGAAATAAAATATGAACATTTCAGATTTAAGTAACTCAGTAAAGTATTTCGCGGAATCCAACTCTCGCGGATAAATATGTCGTAAGCACATGTTCCGAATTTTTAGAATATAGGGAAAGAAAAATGAGACGTCTTTTACGGTTGACGGATCTCGCATCAATCAGATCTGTATCTAGGTATAATTTATTGAAATATATAATATAGAATACAGTTGGTAGAAGTGTACATATATATGTACTTCAGAATACCCTAAATTCAAATGTTGATTACGTTTACATTCGAGGACAGTATCTATATTTATATTCAACAGTTGCGAGTCAGTTAATTTCGAATTTTTGTTTACTCTGAATATTGGTTCGTGATTTGTAATTATTATTATATCTGCAGAAGTAGAAACGGATATTCGATCTGATTTATCTCCCTCGTGTATCAATTTCCAATCACGCATCACACAGCACAGCCTTGTTTCAAACAACTCGCAATTCCGGGCTCTGTATTTCCTAGTAATACAACTTCTCAATTATAGAATTTTAATCAAACCTCAAATATATTTTTCATTCCGTTCTAGATAAAGAATTAGTCGATTATCTTAGATTCGAAAAAAATGAATGAGTAAAAATCTTGAAAACTGCATAACAAACACCTATCTAATCCAAAAATATGATCGCAATTCACCTAGCTTTGAACGTACAAATATTTTTCTAAGCTTTATATTCTATTGCATTACCATCTTCTTAATTATTCATCGGTTATCATATCATCTGATTGGTATAACGACAAGGATAGCTAGTAGTGTCGATAATATTTCAAGAAAAAGTATTAAAAACACTTCACCAGGGAATTCCGGTATCGTTCGATAAAACTATTTCCCAGAATACTGCACCTCAACCATCTGCCATTTATCGCCTTAATGAAAGTTAACTACGATACCGCGCCTAAGGAAGAAACGATTAAACAGGCTAAATAGCTCGCGGAAATTTACTCTGGCAGTAGATGAAGGTATGATGAAATATATTAGATTTTTTTTTTTCCACTTTCATTCTGTATTCTGTTACAGATCCGCCTGAGTCGTGTGACGGAGCCATTGCATCGAGTGTTTCAGCAGGAGCCAGACGTATCTACAATATACTAAGCTCGATATTATTGTCTTCTATTTTATTAACAACTACTATGATTATTTAAAAAATGTTTCATTAGAAATTAACCCAGAAATCAAAGAGTCCCGTTTGATTATGTCCAAAAACAGATCATGAATTAAAAACACCAGGTTACTTGAATTGATCCAATTTTATTGGCGATCTAGAGGTAATGCTGCAATTATCGTAGTACGATGGCGCGTAAAAATTACGTAGAAAAATGAAAAATGAACCAAAAAAAAAAAGAAAAAAAAACCCAAGAATTAGATTTCTTGGTCATGAAAATCTGTCCCTGGTAGTACGACCAACGAATGATTTATCGTAATTAATAAAATTATACAAATTCGTGTTATCACAGCAGGAACGTCTGACTTAAACGGCTGTTAATATTATTTGCTATAACTTGAAATCAAGCCAAATTATATGAAAGGATTTGGAACGAAGATATATGATTCGAAAACAGGTGAGTGAGATAAGTGTTGTTATCAGGATTTAATTATTTAATTATTATGCAGTTATAGAAAATTGAATGTATTTTTAATAGCCCTGGGATGAAAAAGTTTTTCAAAGATGTTCACCTGCACGAAGTCGATATATTAAAATATATTATACATAACTGTACAGTTTTTTCTTATATGGTTTGTACCTACATCATGAATTCGTGATTTTAATTTGAAGTTCAGTTACACATACGTGAAAGCTTACCCCACGTAAGCTTTTGAATAAAACATGTCCTCATTTCTCGTAAATATTTTATCACCCATATCTCTACGGTTTATGATTTAATATTTACTGTTAAATTCAAAAAACTAGAAATAGGTATTCGTTCATCTGCACGTAGTACATACATACCTACGCTTCAATTTTACCGTAGTTACTGTAACCCACTCTAGACAAATGTTGATTGTTTGTTTAATTACATATCGCAAATAATAGAGAATTAACTGTTAAACTACGCGAGAACCATCATAATATTATTAAATTATTATCAAAACCGAAGTAAATTGTGTTTAATAATCGTGGATTTGAACATCTGTACGTGAACTAGTATTCATGAAAATAATTAATAGACCTTAAAGCTGAATGGTACTTTTATTTTCGTTTGAAATTTTAAAAAAGGCCTAAAACCGATTGAATAACCAGGAGAGGAGACAATGCGAGATGAAACGCTACCCGAAAATCAGACGTATGTATTTGGTCCAAATTAGGTATCTAAATTCGGACAGATAATTAGAATTGAATGATTAGAAAAAAAATTCAAGAAAATATACATTTTTAGAACACGTATGTACACATACGTGTTACGTTATATGAGGTGTCCTTTGATCGGATTAGAGGCGAATATATGGGCTAAATAAAATTTGGACACCGTGCAGTAAATTATAGTATAAATATTAGGGTGGTCCTTATTTAGGGCTCGGATGAATTTTTTAGCAGGCACCCCCTGAATGGGCTCCAAATAATTCAAAATCAATTTCCTGATTTTTTCAGATTTTTATCTGAACTCTAACCCCTCCCACCAAGAGGGTGGATATCCCATTTAAAATGTACGTGTTTTGGCTATATTCTCAGTGTATTATATTTTATTGTAAGAGTAATAATTTTCAAAAAAATCTGTAGCTAAGAGATTTGGGTGGGCATTGGTGCTACTATCTGATAAAAAAAATCACATCATCATACCAGGTACCTTATCTAGACGAATTGCATACCCTCTAAATCTGACTTTTTTCTCAATTCAACAAAATATAGTATCTAAATATGAAAATGATCAACGTTTCGTTTTTTTTCCTGCTTAGTAGCACCGATGCCCACTAAAATTTCGAAGTTACTATTTTTGTTTGAAAATTATTACTCTTGGAATAGATTTTATACTGAGGATATAGCCGTAACACGCGTATTTTAAATGGGGAAATCTACCCTCTTGGTGGAAGGGGTTAGAGTTAAGATAAAAATCTGAAAAAATTTAGGAATTGTTTTTTAATTATTTGGAGCCGACTTGGGGGGCGCTTGATAAAAAATTCGTCCGAGCCTTAAATAAGGACCACCGTAATATAATATATATTTAGAACGTATGAAACGATACCAAACAAACCAAAAAAAAAAAAGAAGAAATATAATAATTTAAGTATGTATAATACTGGGTGTATGGTGTCACATATATATATTTAAATAATCTATCAAAAATTTTAGATTTAAATGAAAAGAAATAATAATTGTATAATTCGCTACGAAATAGGCTGGAAAATATGTTGATTGAAGGTGAAGAAATAATTTGTAAAATAGAAACGTAAGGTTATTAATAAACAATAATCGTAGTAGATATATTTGGGTATAAAATAGAATATATTGTAACTTTGAAAGAGCCGGAGGTCCTACGTATCACCTTTATCTAGAGGGTAATAGAAGAAAAAAAAAAATGAGAAATTGAATCCAAAAATTGATACCGACCGTAAATATATCTGAACAGTTTGTCACAGATCAAATACTTAAGGAAGTATTGGAATAGGTGGTTGGACATTATTTTTACAACTGTAGATCTACATCTCGTAGATATATGCACATACAAATTGCATCTAGCGTAAAATACAAGTACGAGAATGAAAAGGAGGTCGAGATAATATGACGCTCGGGCTTGTAGTGCATGCAGCCGTGTCATTCCTGAGAATATATTTCATGAAGTGTAGGTATATCATGTGCAAAAGCAGCGTAGTATGCATGCGGCTGTTATAAAATTCATATGAAGTCTGGGTGGGGGTGGCTTCACGATACGCTTTCGTTTTACGTGTTTGACAAGTATATTTTCTGTCCTTATATTCTCTGGTGACGAAAAAAAAAAAATTTGTTACAAAAAAAAAAAAAAAAACAGAAAGAGAAAAAAAAAAGAAATAAAAAACGACGAAACGGAATCCCGTATTAAAGGAGAACTCGGAATCTTTCAAAGTTATACCTAACACTATATTATATGGCGAGTTTGTTGCGAAGTGTTCGAAAGAGCCAAAAGTCTGTTCACGGGACTTTATGCTTCTCGAAGAAAAAAAAAAATTCGGTAAATTTCTTATTTTTTTTTCTTCAGCTACGGAGTTTTCATTTTTTGAAAAGGTTTTCATCGAAATAATCTTATCGTTCGTTTTTTCTTTTTTTTTTTTATGGTTTATTTTTTTTTTCTGCGAAACTACATGCAATTATTCAAAATTTGCAGGTATTTTTACCGAAATCTTTACCATTTTTCGATTATAATCGTACATCAGTCCGCCAAAGACTCTAAACTTCGAATTGCTGTTGGTTTATATGTTACGCGAAAATAAATTAACTTCGACACTCGCGATTTGAAAAAAGAAAAAAAAAAAAAACCGCGCTACGTAGATTAATTATATAGTTACATACTTTATAAATATATAAAATATATATAAATATATAATACACGTGAATCTTCCATTTGGTACATATCACCCTTACGCTAAAATTATTATTATTATTATTATTATTATTATTGTTAATATTATTATTATCATAATTGATATTATAATTGATAATTTTATTATGCTAGATATTATACATATTATAGTATAATTATTTGAATTACGTGTGTATAGGCGCGCTATGTAATATATATATTATATAAATGTCAGATTTAGAGATTGGCATTAGATATTTAAGCATATAATATACATAAATATAAAATTATATTGTTAAATTTCAAATAATATAGAAGGTATTTAGATATTTTGACGAATTATATAGAAATGAGGTTATTTTTTAAACGAATAATAATTATACTAGACGTAAATAGATATTGTTTGATAGTCATGCTATTGCAGTATTGCTCACAGATTATCCTGGTGTTTCTACTATATATCTATATATCTATATAAATATATAGTATATATTCAGAGCTTTAAGTGAATGGTAATTATAATGCTCAACATTTAGGGGCCAGTTATTAACAAAATTGTTTTTCTTTTCTTCTTCTTTTTTTTTTTTTTTTGCATTTCTATATAAAGCTTGCTAAAATATTCTTCATCCCTTCGAGAATGAGCTTTTCAACTTATTCGAAGTAGCCGCGGGAAAAATTTCTAAGAGAAAACAAAAAAAAAAAAAAAAAAAAATTTCTGTTTATCCAAAATTTCACCAGTTGCTGTTTGTTTCTGTGAACTATCTTATACCATATGGCATATGCTTAAGTAATCAAAACAAGAAAAACAAAACAAAAAATGTCATATAGAATTCAAAATCGCTTGGAACCGAAGAAAGAATGAAAAGAAATAAATAACTGAAAAAAAAAAGAATAGAATAAAAAAAATGACACGAATTATATTTCAAGAATGGTGAAAAATAAATGGGCAATCTGCGTATATAATAAATTAAGGTAGCAGCATGATGCATCGTAGTTTTTAGAAAATAATTAAAATACACATATATAGATATAGATTATACTATAATTATATAATATACACGCGATCATATAAGAACGCAGAGCACGGCTTTTTAGTGTAAGCACATCATCACATATCACTAGCATTAGCTGTATACTATATCCCACTGCAGTAATATAGTTGTTGATTATAAAGCACTATAGAATCGTGCCTCGATTATGATGTACGTATAATTTATCATCGTTATCAACGTGTATTAAATCCAATGACTATAAATAATTGATCACGCGTGTGAAGACATCTCATCAAATTTATATGACGATTTAAAATTTTCAATATATATGTATAATATATGTCATGTTTATAAGTACATATATATACATATATATCGGTATTCTTATTTGAACTGTTAAAGGGTAGATCCTGTATTAATTAATATGATACCTATGCCCAAAAGGGTATAAATTATAGAAATTATAGTTTTTTTTAGAATAACTACTCTAACACCTTTTTCATGTATGTGAAATTGTAATTACTGCTGTATCGACACATACGCGTATTATCTACCGTACATATATATTGTTGTATGTATTATATCAAGTTAATCGCATAATCCTGATGTAGTGCCTACACACGAAACACACGCTAATGACATTTCATACAAATTGAACAACAATCCAAGGATTGTTCTTATGATTAATAATTAGTAGGCATTGTCTCGTTCTCTCCTCGGCTATATATATTACGTACCCATAATAGGAAAGGGTGAACGTTGTGACTAATTTTAAACGAGGGATGAAAACGTGCTAAATCTTACCCAGGCAAGTTACGAAAATTTAAATACATTATGTATAACAGTTGCTGTAAATTCATGAAACGTGAACCGAGAAAATCGGCGAGTGTTCCACTACGATATTACGCCCGGAATCTTATTCACAGTTTTTTTTTATTTTTTTTTTTTTTTTGGAGGGGGGTGGGGGACTTAGCACTAGCGAGGAAGCAGTAGGTAGAGAAAAAGGAAAAAGGAAAAAGGTAAAAGGTAAAAGGAAGAATTTTTATGAGAGCAAAACCATTTTCTTTTTTCATTATACAAAATGTACTAAAAATTAATGCATTCGTTTCCTCGCTTCAAATGAACAAATTGCTATGATATGCTTGTGTCGTAACTATATATTATATATATATATATGCATTACAATACCCTAATCTTTTTCACTGCAGTATTCTGTATTCTGATAAATGGATTCCCTTGCTTACAATTAGAGAGTCCTGAGAGCTTTGGTATGCTTTAAAGCTGGATTATGAGAATGGTTGAAAATAGAAAATGAAACCATCTGACAATGAGGATTTTATTCGAAAATTGTGACCTAATAATTATCACGCCTGCATCTGCTACAGTGACTATAATTACCTATTATAGTAC
Source organism: Tenthredo scrophulariae (assembly GCA_963978835.1). Taxonomy (NCBI): domain Eukaryota; kingdom Metazoa; phylum Arthropoda; class Insecta; order Hymenoptera; family Tenthredinidae; genus Tenthredo; species Tenthredo scrophulariae. Next base: position 12,728,509 of record OZ022234.1, read on the forward strand.
CGATAGAAATCGTAGATTTCTTGTTTTCTATACATTCGTGCTAAGGTCTCGTAAACTTTTGACAAATAAAATTGGAGAAGTTTTCCTGTTTTTGCTTTTTTTTTCTCTTTATTCTTTTTGCGCAATTATAATTAAGCTAATAATTCTCTAAAGATTCAATTCAATCATCCTAAATATCACTTCTGAGCATTGAAAGCTTTTCTCATTTACCGCCAGTATATCCAAGTAACAAGTCCAAAGAACACTATATATCGACTTGTTCCATTGTCGAGAGGTTCGTGGTAATATAGAAGAAAGCTGAAGTGACTGAGCTTCGTTATAGATTCGATATAGAACAGCTGCTATCGGTGAAAAAAAAAATTCATAAATTTCTATAAGAAAACGAAAAAAAAAAAAACAAAACAAGAAACGAAAAGAAATTTAAGATCTGTAAAATACGATAACGCGGCTACTTTATCTGTGTTTCGCGAGTAATTGACATTTTTAATCAGTAAAGTTACTCTATAGTAGATGGTGGAAATAAATTTTTCACGCAGTAACATTAATCGGAGTGATTATTTATTGTAATTAATTAGATTCAGGTAAAAAATTTTCAACTGACAATTACAATTCTATTACAGGGTTATATGATATAGAATACAAAAAAAAAAAAAGTACAGAGCCAAAAATGTCTATATTAGTTACCGAGTATTTGTCGCCATAAATTACATATGATAATATTGTACTTTACATGATTCGTAAAATTATTGGGTGAAAAGTGTAAAGAAAAATTAAACGGCATATGTATACCGTTTGAAAAAAAAAATATTTTCTCACTAATCGAACAACTCGGCAACGTGCCACGCGTACCTTCTGTGTATATTTATGGGGCCTAATCGAGGAATAGGCTACTTTATAATATAAATGCACTCTGCACTGTTTCATACACGAATTGTAGATTTTTCAAACAGCACTCTCTAATATTCGGCCTACACTTTAGAAATACACAACCCTTGAGTTTTTCATTTTAATACCTTGGTTTGTATGAATAATTTGAAACTAATCGTTGGTGTAGTGAATAGTTTTTTTTTTTTTTTTTTTTTCTACACTGAAAGCTGTATAAAAATTATAGTAAGCAAATTAAATCACCCGTTAATCGCTAATCTGCAAGATGATGAACTTCGCTTTATCGAAGATTACCTTCGAGTTCATCTGTCTCATTAAATTATCAATTAACAGTAATTTCAATAAATTTATATCTCTATACCCTATGGAACTGCAACGAAGAACGTTTCGCTACGTCTTACTTTAAAGTCTTTTTCTACTTATTTTCGCTAGCCATACTATCTCGCGGGTTGTATTACTCGCGAGAATGATATTATTTTCCAACTTTGGACCAAGCCAACGAAACGGACCTACAAACGAGTGTATACATCATTAAATATAACATCATTTATAATCCAAGTAATAGATATCAAGTTTTATTTAGCCTATTATAAATTTGCCATAAATATAATAATCTGACGTAGTTCTGCAGTATAAAGTGCGTTTTAACTATTTCTGTAAATACACCAAATTATCGATATTATGTTCTACAATAGAAAACTTATATTTGCTTGTAATGATTTATTACACATACTATATATAATTCAATTGAATCATTAGACGTCGTGAAAAATATACAAATAATTAATTGCAACAACTATATAATATATATAATATGCCTGCAGGATTATCCGTTCGAACTTTAGAACCTCAGAAAACCTTGCGTACTGAACCGTGTCATAGATATATCGTATATCGTATGTTACTATATATAAAAAAAAAGATATATAATACATATATAAATAATAATATCTAACGTATAACGAACTGTCATATTTTTCAAAAGTTAGTACGCTAGGATCTGAATCAGTTCGAACAATCCATACTGAACTGTGATGTGCTTTTCCCGTACCTACAATACCTATACAATTCTATAACTTACATACATGCATATATATACTATACATAATATACCTACGTTACTCGTTAATTAATGTGACTGCTTAGAACTTGCGAGATAATACGTTTGCGTCAAGTTGCCAATTAATATTTGGGACCTGTTTAAATTAAAATCTTTCTTTCTTTCATATAGAATTATTTTTTTCTCTACAACAATATTTAGTAGCTTTACAGCGACTCGACACAAACGATTCCTCCCTCATTAATATATTATATTATATACCTCTTATATTAGGCATATATGGTGTCTGTGACCCGAAGGCAGTGACGGTTCCGCTGATCCCTGGATTTTATCACCAAATTTTTCTACTTTATTTTATTTTATTTCATTTTATTTTATTTTTTCATTTCGTATATTTCTCTCACAATTATTTTACATCGCGGCTAAATTATAGATTATAGATTTCTGATAGATCGTAGTACCTAAGGTAGAACTGAGACACTCTATAAAGTATAACGATACAAATATATATATTACGCCTATACCTAAGGGTTTTTAAATGAAAATTAAACAATTCGAAGGTGATGAAATCGCAGTGGGGTAGCGTCAGGTGTTCCTCACGACTCCTTCTATACGAAGTCAATGTAGATTATAGAATTAGATCTAAAACTATATTGTGTATATATTATATATCTATTATTTTTTCTATACTTCAAATGGTATATCAGTTTAATTTACACTAACTTCACACTTTTATCATTTTTTCATTCGCTTATAATACCAAAATACCATCAAAGAAAAATAATAAATTTACGATTCTAGGCTGTCCGGTTTTTTTTTTTTTTTTTACTTACGTTCAACGTTCATAATAGACTCAAATTCAAAATTGTGAAAATCAGGTGAGACACACGGTATAAAAAAATCCTTCATTTATATCGATTCAAAATTGTTTAAAGAAAGAAATGAATAAAATAACAAATTCTTACGAGTAGGAAAAAACGACACTGTAAATACATGCAATTTCTACCGTACATAATGTAGACTATACACTTACTATATACAACTCTTATCGTAGGTACATAAATATATCAATCTGGGGATTCATGCAGTAGAGATAAAGACAAGGAAAAAATTTTCCTTCTCACTGGCAGCTATTCTCATATAATAAACACGGCTATGTATGTATATCGTATTAGAAATCGAGATTGTGTAGACGCGACACGTGCCACCGGCTAGACAATCTGTCTCTAAATTGCTCGAGGGTTATTCCAGGCCAATGGATAATTATGCAACATGTTGTATCGGTTGGCCCATATGACATCCTCCGCATGTTTCCGTCATCAACGGCAACAGCGGTGGGCTGGATTAGTCAATCAACCCGATGAGCCGACTAGCGGATTAAAAGCGAGTCGCAATTTTACCGTGTTAATGATTTCCACCTGGCTGTAAGGATTATTTTTTTCTTTTTTAAATAGATATGAAAAAAGGAGCTCAAAAATAAAAAACATAACGTGAATGGGACCATTTTGCAAGATCATTCAATATTCGCCTGCACGCAGGTAAAATCGAATAAATTACATCAGAATTCAAAAGAATGCTTTTAATGCTTCTCCGTTAATTAGTTGACACGTCTTTATTATGAAAAAATATATTAATGAATGATAGCGGAGCCGAAGTGTACGGATCTAATACTCATGTGAAAAATTTCAAACACCTCGTTCATAATTGATGTTGAAATTGTTAAGTCGTTAAGTATAAGTTACGTGTCGACACGCGAGAACATCCGTATCTCTTATCCTATTAGTTTTCATTCTTTGAGTGTTAATGCGTTTGTCCATTCTTATTTTCTTGCGCAATAATAATTCTATCGATTACATACAAGATCTTACGGTAAAGCGATTAAAATATAACCACTCGATATAAATTATGGTTAATATTCGAAATTTCGAGAAATTATTTCCTCAGAAATTTAACTGTCTTCACATTGCAATGCTGTCCGCAAACATCCTGCTCTTTTTTTTTCTTTTTTTAATGCGATTATCAAACGCATCGACGAATCGTGGTCCGGAGCAGAAGATCTTACTATATGCCTTATGTAGTCGCGTCTTATAGGGTGAAATGTAAAATCCATATATTTTATTTGATCTAATTTTTTTCGTTCTTTTATTTGTTATTTTATTTTTTTTTTTTTTCCAATTTCTGTAACTTTGCATGAATCATCTTGTTCTTGATCACCCCCAGATTTATGATATTTATCAAATTTTCTACCCAGCTATGATAGTGCGAGTCTTATTCTTATAAGCTATTGAAATTATTGTTTGAAAAACAATTTTTATTGAGGTAGGTAGGCATGCCTAAACTACACACCTATTATACATAAATACATATTATATACAAGATAATATGTATAATATATATATATATATATTATTAATTAAAAATATAATTATATACTATACATAGCAATTCAATGTGCTACAACGGAATATCTCACTCAAAGGTTGCTTTGCTTTTATCAATTATGAAAGAAAAAAAAAAATGAATAAATATTAATAATATTGAAAAAAACAAGAAAACTAAATAAATAACGATTGAACAAGAATATTACGTTTGATGTTATTAGGTTTAATAAATATTATAAATGTTACCGTTGTATGTATAATTATTATCCGAAAAAGTGTAAGAAATATCATTGTAGTTATATCACGAATAAATTATATAACGATTACTATGATTTCATTCAAGTAAAATATTTAAATCAATCCTAAAAATTTTTTATTTAAATCAAGTCAGGTCCTCGTGATTCGTAGATCTTAGAATAATATATTCGTGTATCAGTAATAATTATACTGTATCGTATTTGGTTGTTTTTATCAGAAATTTTTCATTAGTACCCATACCCTGCAGTTCCACTTTTCAACTTTTATACCAACCACCACCTGCCAACCAGGCTTTCATTGAAAATGTAAAATAACAAAATCCTGGTTTTCGAAGCAGCTAAAAAGGCATTCGTTCTAATTTTCTACCCCTCAGCTGTGGCGCCGCATCTGCTTCACCTTTCGCTTATTCAATCCCTGAGGCGAGAAGCCGCAGAGAGATGAAAGATAAAGAGAAAAAGAGAAGATCAAAGATAACAAAGGATTCTATTAATCATGTAACAGGGTGTAATTCTCACTGGGGAATATCGACACGATATTATATACCTGCGTGCTCATCAACGGTGAATGTAATTTTTAATTGATTCCTGAAACTGAAGATGTGTCGCAATTGCTCAAGGGGGTATGTACGGACACCTTGATTATCCTTTTTCTCAAAACACTGATCCGTTGTTAAGAAATATTCTATTAACTTAATTGTTTCACAGTTTAATTGATAATGTTTTCAGATGGAATTAGATATTATTTGACATTTCATGGACATTTTTATTTAAATATAGATTTATTGAACCGAAGAGAAAGTGGTTGTCATACCTATAGATAGGGTACAGGTCGCATCGTACATAGAAACTTATTCAAATTTGAAGGAAATATTTTACATTAATGTCATTTCGGAGCAAATCATAATATAGTATTCAATGAACTTAATTTTTAGTTACGAAAGTTTTCGATTTCGTTTCTTTCTTTTTTCTACTTTTTTTTTTCTCTATGAACGTTGAGAATAAAATCGTGTTACCACCTACCCATAGCAATGGAAGACTGAATCGTTCGTTCCGAAATCACATCATTTTACAATATTACCTCTAAATTTCAGAAACTTTTTATAACCGATGCTGAGTCAACAGAATATTTCTTCAGAGCTTCAAAGTGATTTGAGAAGAAAAAAGCAAATTATTTCAAAGGTATGTATATATACACCCCCTCGGTCTCGCCCTTTCGCATCCGAAAGCGTTTCGGGTTCGCGAGACAATCGTTTGATCACAAATCATTCAAAAAGTCAAAGATCAATCGTTGTTCATTACTTATCGTGAATGATAAAGATAAGGAACAACAAACTTAATCATTTATTAAGTAAATATAAATTTTGGCCAGGTATCAACGTCTGACGTCTCAGTTCTTGGACTCATCTTTAATCGTTACCGCCGCATTGCGTCACCTGTGAATAAATTAGGGAATAGGAGAGCAGAATTTCTGGGCAAGTCAGGGATAGGGATGTAAAGAGAACGAGGGGGCGACTAACTCGAAACCCACGCACTGACTGCACGGAGTATCTACATATACATACAATGGGCTAACCGCTAACCCAAACCTTGCGTTGCGTTGGAGGAAAGACTCCGAAGAAAACTCAAGCGCTTCAAGACCAACGGCCGAAAAAGGTGCTTTTATGAAAAATAAAGTTGTTGCAATTTATTTATATCCTTTTGTATTACTTCTAGACGAAAAAATCTTCATGGTTTATTGAAAAATGTACGAAAATGGAAAGAGCTAAGAAATTTCTTTCCGACACGAAATATGTAACCTCTGTTACTTCAAAACCCCCGGGATTTTTATCAGCTTCTTGTTTTGATTGTTTCGGCAATTTTTCCTTCGGGAATGAAATGATATCCGTAAATTCTCTACATTTACGGTATTCACTACCGTGCCCTGCAGTTCAAACTGTTGAATAGATAAAAAGCTCGACTCGTATATCCGGAAATAATTAAACGTACAAAAGACACAAATATACCCATAGCCTGGGAGTCGTAAAATCAATAGAGCCAAAGGATGTTATACTTTCACGTCTATCGACTGGCTCACACGTACGCGCAAGGGTAGCTAAAAGTTTTCTCTCTTTACCTACTGAAATTCTGACAATAAACCATAAACCGTTTTCAAACCGATGGGTACTAAGTAGGTACTTATCGGAGTACCTGAACCGAGAGGAACAATGCAATTCAAGCAAAGCCTGCAGGATATATGAGTGTATCGAACTATCGACTCCAACGAGGGCTGAGTGGGTTCCAGGATAATTAGTAATTAGGCTACCGCCTTGATTACACAGACTAGTCTGGTAGTACGATATTCTCCGTGGCCGTGTACCAGTTGGCTAGATCCTGGCTGCCCTATTTGAATAATGCTAATTTCAAAGCCCACTAATTCGATCCCCTGTAAATGGTTTACCGATCCTGCCACAGTGTTTGTCTAGCCGCGAGGCTTAGCGCCCCGGCACGTTTCTGATTTGCATTTAATTTGGCGACAAGAAAGTCGGCAGGGAGGGGTATAAAGAAAAGAGATAAAGAAGAGAGAGAAAAAAAGAGAGAAAAAAAAGAAAGAAACGTTCACGCGTACGTACAACCAAACGAGAAATCACTTTTCGATCGCTATCGAGGCGAGATAAACTGCAGACTCTACCACGCTGTCTTCATCCCACGCGGTCTTATAGACTAAACCAAGTTTAGACAAGAATAATGGCTGAGGGTGCAATTGAAACGATAAATCGAACACACAGACTATATACACGTGGCTAGAGATCTTAATTGAACTCGACCATTAGGAGACGCCTTTGCTTAGATACTCGGAGAAAATCATAGATGAAGAAAAAAGGGGTTGATTAAATCCATACGCGAATGGATCGTCGAGTTATAAGAGACACAGCGCATCGCTACGAGTGGGAAAAGCCTTCGTCTCGCCATCTGTAGCTTTATAAAATGATTGACGAGAATTTGATTCTATGTAATTTGATTTTTTGCAGGCTTCGTTTATCCCAAGGCAATGTATATTCTTATGATAAAAAGCCTGTTTAAATGTGATTTGAATATTGTGCCTGAGAATGTTTGTTCAGATTATACAGAAGCCGGGAGTAAAGGTGATTAATTATCGAAGGGAGGAAAGAAGCAGAAAAAAAACATCTGCGTTAATTCCCTTTCTTTTTTCTGTCGTATAAAATTTGCGAAAAATCTATAAGGTGTACAGAATTATAAATACGGGCTCTCTGCAAAGGCCTGATTTAATCCATATTCACCAACTATGATTCGGAAAAGCGTATTAGGTGCAAAAACGTTTGTCATAGTCTGCGCTTATATGCTTAAAAAAAAAAAAATGACATCTTCATCTGAAAAGTGTGGAAATCAGATCTTATCGCCAAGAATATACCATTAACTCGAGATCAATCGTATTATATAATATAAAATGATAAAATCATTGCGATTGACGTGAAAATAAAAATATTTGTACTAAGTGGTACCCGGGGGAACTGTTGTTACAAATCTTCTGATTTAGGAAATATCGCTGGCTATTTTATCTCACAATCAGTGTTGATCTAGAATTAAATGTGGCTGGGTGTAAAATCGCCCATAAAATTATCTTGGGGCAAAATTGTGGTGAAAATAAAGTTGTTTTCATTCCGTTTTCGAGCTAACTTGTGGCATATATTCATTCCTTAACGTATATATATATATGTGAATAATTATTAATCTCTGGGAAATCCGATTGTGGCTTACGCCTTACGGTAACGGTAAACGCTCGGTATGGTTAATCCGGAGCTGATAATCCGCGTAATAAAATGCGTGTTTCTTTCTTGAATAAATAAATACCGCATGACAACCGCAATGGAAATTCAAGAAGTTTTATGTAAAAGGGAAAATGATTTAATGATCTTTCAATAAAACACCAATTATGATAACGGCGTCTGCTCCATATTTCTCAAAACGATTATCAGAACCTCGAAGATCTATAAGCTGATAAAGAAGGTAAGTCAATTTTTTGAGTTGATTTATTAAATCAATAAATTGATCAAAACCTTTTTCCATGCCCATGGCAACAAAATTTTCTTTTTCTTTTTTTCCTTTTCTTTTTTGATGGACTCAGCGTTAGACTCTACCAAGTCTCTTGACACTATATCCTCATAATTATCACAGTGTTAAATAATCACAGAGATTTTACTCATTAATGATCTGGCTAACAATTAACAAAGGTAGTTAGGTTTAAACAGTCAGCTAACATATGCTTGAGGAAACTAGGCACTAAACGTTCTCCTTAGATCCGAGCTTTTTTTTAAGCACAAGCTGTATGTACAGAGGCATAATATGTGTAATATATAACCTCGCACAACCTGGATCGTTACTTGGAAGGTTTTGTAGTAAGCTAAACGAGCCCACCCACCCACCCACCAAGCGAAGTAGTGCTCAAAACTAAAATCTCTGAAATAACGCGGAAGCTCGGAGATAAGCGACGCGACGTGACGGTCGTCATTGAATTGAATCAGGTGAGACAATTCGGAGAATACTTTGAAACAATTATTCAATATTCAATATATATCATTAATTGGAACATTTAGACTTGCGAATTTGAACGTATATGATTTTTGGAACGAAAAAAAAAAAAAAAAAAAAATCGTAGGATATTTATCGACAGTTCATAACGTCTCAACGATACTTTCACACCCACCTTCCATATAATAAAACGAGCGATTTATATCTGCGATATCTTTATCGTTTCTAACGTAAGTTGAATCACGTGGAATAGCGTAGCGTCGCGTGTGAATAAATGATAACATCAGTCTTTAAAGTTTAGAGCTTACAAAGCAAATTGGAGAGCGGAACTTTACCTGTTAAAGAAACAATGAGATTTTCAAGGAGCTTAAAACTAGATTTTCTAGTTTCTTTTATCGTGATATCTCCCTCGCGCAGTATATGACTCGATCAATTCCAGTTGAATTTTCACTTATTGGAAAGCTCTTTTCAAAGTTCAAGAAAACTACCGCTCTTACAATTCCGGGATTTCATTAAAATCTTTTCATTCGCAAAATCATTTCAACTCAGCTAGAATCAAATCTGCGATGGGTCGACTACCTTATGCAGATTTATGTAATGCCGTTTTTTGACCTGATTCAGAAACGAGAAATCAACGTCTTAGGGATGGCTAGGTCAAGCGGAAGTGTACCATAAATCTGCAATCAAATATACTATGCCGTATGAATTTCTCTTTTATAAATTTGGTAGGAAACGGTTTTACATATGAACGAATCAAATATATTCTATTAAAAATATACATCTCAGATTCCGATGGATAACAAGATGTGTCTGCAGTAATTAACACTTCGACATTTGTAGAACGAGAATTATAGTTCACATTAGTTACGAAAGTTTAGTAACAGGTTTGCGAATTCAAAAATCGTTTACATATGATTAAAATTAAAGAATGAACAGTTCGCGAATAAAAAAAAAAATCACAAAGATAACAGGAAGCCTAATATCTTTGACGAATTTCCTAGCATATGGTAATATAAACGAATTTTCTCTTACAGGTATTATGATACAGACATACTATACTAGATCTATTATCTCGTGTGAATATAATTAGCCGCAGATAATTGACTACTGATTTTAATTTTCCATCAATGATCGTCTAATAATCTGTAACCTATAATCTTTCTACTAGTAACCTCCAACATTTAAAAAACAATAATGAAAAAGGATATGGAACGACAAATGCATTCCGTTCTCTTAGCAACAAAGCATTAGCTTAATACCTTTATAATGTGTTTGGTTCATAACGAATCAGTTCTCCAATCAGAACAATAAATACAATCATCACCGCAGACAAATTGTCGTCCAGGTTCCATCATCATCTTTGATAAAAAAAAAAAAAAAAAAGGAACGAGAGGACGAAGAAAAATAAACGAAATAGAAAAAAAAAAAAAGAATTAATGAATTTAGATAAATGCCATATGGCAAAGCAGTAAGCAAAAAATTACATCAATATGAGAAGAGGAGATTTCGTTTGAATTTCATCGGAGGATAATCTTGTCCCTGACACTGTTATCCCTATTAAAAAGACGCATGTCTTACACATTAGGCGTCATTCTATCTCACGTATTTCCCCGTGATTCCAAAATCGTACTAATACATATCTCAATCAGATTGCATAATTTAAATTCGAATGTTTATTCGTACGAAAGTTAATGTTAACATCGTTGCAATACGTAGATTTATATTATGCATATATATGTGGGTGCAGCAGCAAAATATTCAACTCTGTTACATATGCCGAATAAAAGCTACGATCGCTCTGAACGTTAGTCGTATAAAATATATATGCGATACATTGGGGAAATATTCCCAGTAGAGTCAATTGATGGTATTATAATCACGAGTATATAACGATGATTAATCAGATGAGGATGAAATCGATTTTTTTCAATCTTCATGAGTCCATTATATACCTATGTGTCTCTATATTTTGCTAATGCATGAATCCACTTCTAATTCACGAGCAACTCAAGGCGATGAAATTCGGAAGTGTGCCTCAAATTTAATTTTTACGATGCAATATCCCAGACTGTTTAATACTGTCCTAATCCTGACAATGAGAAAATAGGAATTAACCAGAGACTCTGAATTAAATTGGTACTAGCCTGTATGTCGGATATTTATTACTCATAAGTACACATCTTGAGTATAACTAGATAGATTTAACACACGTCGCGAGAGACAGGAACGAATAAGATATCAGAATTCTTCTTCTATAATTTCTTGATTTCTTAAAAAGATTTCCGGGTTTCATGTGGTTGGTAAAAAAGTTGGCCTATAAATTTGTTCACAGTAGTTTATCTCTGTTAAATATGTTTTCATTTAGAATCACTGGCAATCAATACATCCAATTGGAAGACCTGGTACTTTTTTTTTTTTTTTTTTTCACGTCACAACCGCATTGATTGTAATTTATCACAAATATTTTTTTCAGGTTGGATAACGACGCATTGTTGGCAAAAATAAATAAAAAAAAAATATGAAACTCCAGTTTTTCTGAAACGTCACCGCAACTTCAGTCCAAATTATATAAATAATCGATGACCGTGCAGAAGTTGTTTTCCAGCCATATTTTAGTCACGGATTTTTATAAAAATGAATCTATCCTCATTCTCACAGTAATCGATCGTTTAATTCTCCGTGTATAATAATGGATCGCGTAACGGCAGCAAAAAATATAATAAAAGTAAGAAAAAGATCCGAAATATTAGCAGAAAATTTATATCCTCCTCAAAAACGTTCCAAGTTTAAGAAGTCATTTGAATGCTGATCGTAGGAGAAGATCAGCATATCGATTTACATTCTACAGATTTATCGACCAGTTCGATAAGGTATAAAAAAAAAGTGAGGACAAAAAAACCCACAAAAAATAAAAGAACAACGCACGATACATACCGCTGGACTACGAGAACTTTTTCGTGAGAAATGTCTAAAGGAAACCATGAATCCTTCAGATTTTATTGGCGAATAATGTCCCAGCTATGCTATGTGGTATAAGTATACAACGAATTACCCGGATAATAAATGAGTCTGAAAAAATGGTTTTTTAAAACTATTTTTCTGGAAGGAATCCACCAAAATAACTTCTTCAGGGTTTTTATATTATATAAAAAGCATCGATTGATTAAGGAGAAATTTTTTTAATTCAAATGCCTCGCTGATATTGATTTTTGTTCACGGTTTCCGATACAAAAAGAAATTAATGTAAAGATAAAAGAGAAGAATTGATTTAGAGAAAAAATTGTATTCAAATTAATTTTCGCTTTCATTTTCCACACTTATACTAATATTTTTGTCTTACTCTATTCCATCTGTGTGTCGAGAGATAAACCAATTCAGTAAATTATATCATTCGAAAATAGCACTTATAAATAACTATTAAAATGTTGGTGAAGAGAATCAATAAAGGCTGTCAGTTTATATAGAAGCAATACGTCTTCATAAATGTACAGAGCCCCCGTAATTTACATGCCTAGGGCGACTTAAAAAATAAAATAATTTTACCGCGTAAATTTTACATTCGCTCAATGATTAATTGCGATTAGAACCGGTCCACTTTGCGTCAGAAGATACAGTCGGTCGATGTTCGCTCAACGATCAACACATACTACATTAATGCGTGTGTATAATTGAGTATGGATTATGGGCATTCACTCGGTCAGCACACCTGCTGGATTGAACAAATACACATTTTGACTGTCTATCGAAGTATACTCTCGTATGTACGCTGCGAATCAGTAGCAGATTCAGGCTTCGATACGTGAGGCCTTGGCCTAGGGCTGAAGATTTACGAATGCGGCTTGGAATAAGATTATCGATCAGAAGAAGAGATTTGAAAAGTAAAAAAGAAGCTAATTTAATGGAAGAAACACGACCTTTAGTATAATTTACTAATTTTGCGAATCAGCAAATCAAAAATTTATCCGACAGTCGTTAACTGTTAGTGATCATGTTAACAGGAAACCATCAGAAGTAAGAAGGTCTACCTAATGGTTTTCTTCATCATAAATGACGATGAGGAATAACGCCTCATTCTTCAGTACTTGTCAGGAAATATCATTTATCATTTTATCTATAGTATACATATCCTTATGTGTGATTGTTATATGTTAACAGTTTGTAAAGGGTGAAATTAATTCTGGGGCCCAGGGGATAATTTGAGGTAAATTCGCTGCTACCATGAATATGTGTAGAACACCATGATACGTTATGATACGATCATATACACTGTACGTAAACGTGGATTATCTATGTACACATGTATGTATACATGCAGTACGCAATATTGTATACCTATGCGTGAACACGAAGATCTGATTGTGAGAAGCATGGCAATGAAATGAGTATATATATATATATATATATATATACAACGGATTGTGCTGTACGAATAAAGTTAGATAATAGAATCACGCGTGTGAAATATTTTCCCATATGATAAATAATTCATTTGTGAAATATTTTCCCATATAATAAATAATTCATTTGTAAATCGAGTCATGTATTCTTAAGGCTGGAATTCTACGGAAAGAATTCCTGCGATGATTTTCAAACGGGTTTTACCCTGGTATATGTGAGAAAATAAAAATAAAAATTTCTCAAGAATAATGGCGAATGGATAATGCAAATGCCAATCGAAATTAAGACTCGATGATAAATAACAGTTCATCTGATGGGTTTGAATTGAAAAAATATCGCCTGACAGGAAGTCTCGCGTTTTATAAAAATAATATCATATAGTATGTAAGAAAACATGCACCAGCAATTTTCCCGCTTTGAGTTAAAACGCATATTTTCAATTCCTCATACTCTTCGAACTGCATTTAAGAAATCTTGATCATAATAACGAACTATGTTCTCGAGCTAGAGACGAAATAAAAAAAAAACGCATTTCTCGATTTGGCACGTAAAGGTTACCGTTATTTATCATTTTGATTAGATTTCTTTGAAAAAAGAATACATTCCCAGATGCTATAATTCTGCAGATTAATATTACAGATCTTAAGGGGGAGGTATACTCGATTTGTCACTGGCCTATCTATTTTCCCGAATATCTTCGAAATGCGGTTATCAATCGACTTGTCCTTGTCGGATGATTGTGTTCAGAATTCCATATAGAATCGGGCTACAGAGGCTGATTTTGCATTTTTGATGCGTGGGCTGTGATATAAGTCGAAATAAATGACACGCCCACACTTTTCGATCAAAAAAAAATCCCGATTTCATCCGGTAAAACGTACCAGTTCGAACTCATTACTCGTCAAACATCGGCTGCCGAAAGGACAAGTCGATTGATAGCCCCGTTTCGGAGATATTCGAGAAAATAGACAGGCCGGTAACAAATCGAGTATACCAGCTCCCCTTAAGTGCAGGCGGATCATAAGCTTATGAAAAGCCTTGGTATCTTTTGACTTATGGTTCTCAATCTTCTGGTCAACTGTTATTAATATTGACACCATGTCCGGAGCCGCGTATACCTATATATTTAGTATATTATGTATGCATATATACTATATACGTCCATCCCAGCCTCTTCATAGTTAATGAATATTAAATTTAGGCACTTGAGGGTCGCCAGCGTAAGGTTCTGATTAATAAGTTCTCCTTACTAACAAGGCTGTGCAATTATTTACTATGAAATAATTAACCTTGTTTAATTGCCAAGTAAAATTATTACGCTCAGTTTGATGCATGTGTTACATCACAATATTCACTCTATAATTTCCTATGAATGATTTAACGATTACTTCAATTATCAGCTGCACGAGTTTAATGACGTAATTACGGATATCACGATACTTTGATAAATGATATAAGACACCCAGCGGATCGGAGGAATCTTCCAGGACTTAACGATCTCCTTTATCTTAACTCTCTTCGGATTCTCTTCCATCACATATTTTGTTCATAAATGAAATATTTTACTTCTCGTGGATACCAATTTAAAGGGTAAATTTTTTTTGAACGCTAACAACCAGTCTATCGATTTCCTTTGTATTTTTCCGTGTCTTCTGTTTTATCGAGATGACAACTAGACGACGAGAAAATCCGTGGTACGTCGACTGTCGAAATTGCTACCTCACTTTACTGCCCAGCTTGGCCACTGCCCCATTTTTGATATATCGTATTGTGTTTCTATAGCCTGTGCACCCTGGATATGCTGAAGTCAGCCCCCTCTCTGCAGCCGCGTTAGTAATCACCTAGACATCCACGCGTCAGCGGGTGTAACATACCGAATATATAAAAACCAGAGGACTCTCATGGCAGACTATTAGTCTCGCGAGATCGGAGAACCCGTTCGGTCACTTAACATACATATTAACATTATCGGGATCTCCATATACCAGTTTCAGCTAAATCTCACACTTCCCATTCAGTCAAGAGCTGAGAACAACGATTATTTACACCAGCATCTTGACTTAATCCTACGTACTCGGATATTAAAATTGTTCAAATTTATAGCTAGAGTCAATCTCAGTTTTTCTGGTTTCATCCTCCGACTTTGCAACCAAAAAGGAACGATGATTGTTATCTGGAGCGTTCTTCTGATGGTCGCACTGTTCCACGTCAGTGGGACACAATGCAGTGGATGTTCCGGTTATAAAATGTTACGTAAGTAGACACATGCATATTAAATTATTTATTTATCTATTTTTTTTTTACTACACACAAAATTCAGTTCAATATTTTATCTCCGATCTCTATTGTTAGCCGAAAATCTCGTATTTTATTTCATTAATGAATAAAACTACACGTGTGCGTTCTACTTTCTCATTTCAATTGAGAGATTCCCTTTTCATTTCGGAAGGGGGAATTTGAGAGTATTCGATTTTTCGATTTTCAATTCCCTCGCGTGAAATAGCCCGCGAAAATGAGCAGCCTTTTACACGGAAGTAATTTCTTTTTTTTCCCACTCACTTCCGGCGGGCCAAAAGACTTCCGCTATAAAAGGCTCAATTTTCAATCGAACTTAGTAAATTGAAATGGAACTCCCAATCATATGATAATACGCATTGGAGCAGCTCCTGGCACGGATAATTGAGATTACATAAAAGCCATTAGGTTGAGCTGGACGAAATCTACCATCTCTTTAACCCCACGGTTTTCACATCGATGTATACCTATAGTGATTGGTTACGAGGGATCGTTAATAGGCAGGAAACTCAAACGATTCAATATATTTGCAGGCAAATATTCGTGAGTGAATCTGTTTTGCCCCTATACTAATGTATGAGAATTCTATACTACATAGGATTGTTGTTTGCCCAGTCAAACGAAACGAAACGAAACGAAACGAAACAGTTTGTTTCCTTCTCTTTGAATTTATACTATAGATCAAATACCTATTACAGTTTACAGCATTTGGACAGATTTCTTTTTTTAATTAAGCTTATAACGGCCTTAATACATTTTTTTTTTTTGTTCACAATGCTACCGGTTCACAATAGTTCACAGATTCTTATGAGACAATCAGCCGATTGATCAATTGGTGATGAGGGCCTCCAGGCTCTCTATATCTATAATGGCATATGATAATTTTATGGACCATACAATTAAAAAAAATTAAAAATTCCTTGATTACAGGTAAAGGAGGACTCTCGTGTCAGGACAGAAAAATTATAATCGACGAACACAATCGATTGCGACAGCAGATCGCCTTGGGAAGAATTCGTGGCCAACCCGGAGCGTCGAATATGGTAGAAGTTGTGAGTATATATACATACGTATAGTATATACGAACCATATTTAAGATTAAAAAACACCGTTAATCGAAATGTACTCGTATAATATCCGACTAATTATATACCTACGTATGGTTTCTGTCTCTCATCCCTAGAAGGAAAAAAGCGCTGTTAATATTGTTGACTCATTAATTGAAAGATATTGATCACTTCTTCCGCTCTTAATATTCATATCGCCAACGGCCCGAGAGTCAATGTTATAATGAGGATAAAAATTTTATTCATTTTTTGATAGATGTGGGACGACGAACTTGCCAATACTGCGCAAAAATGGGCAAATCTTTGCAGCGAGGATCACGACAACTCTAGGCACGTCAGTAAGTAGATTAAACAATTTATTTATCAAAAAGAGATACTTGCCTGAAGAAGTTCAAAATAAACATTTAATGGACGCAGTTCAATAGCCCCAAGATTTAGAGAAAACTTTTGAATGCAATAGATTTTGAGAATCTGCTCGACGTAAAGACCTATAGCTTGGTAGTTATTCGAGATATGAAAGCTATGGAATAACACCTCCGATTATTTTCGGAATTCATACAGCTGTTGAGTAACGATCTCTTGTATTTTTCCTCCAAAAATATATCATCAACCCCGGTTACTTTCAATAAATCGATACGATCAGGCTAATCCTCTGAAATCCATCATGCATGTAATATGGTAGTAATCACATCACTTAAACACGGATGTTATTTTTTTTTTTTTTTTTTCCAGATAGATTCGCCGTTGGTCAAAATCTCGCTAGATCTTGGACTACCAAGCCGCCAACTTCAAACGCCGATGCACTACCCGATTTTGTACGCCAAATCAACAACTGGTTCAACGAAGTAACGATGTTTCATATGAATGGCGTAAACCGTGGAACAGGTCATTATACTCAGGTTCGTATTTTTTGAGTATAGTAGAATTCTGAAAGTGAAAACCATTGACGACGTTCATAGATATGATCGAGTTCACGTGCCACAGTACGGATAGTCAGAAATTCTGATTCAGTTTCTTGGAAAGGAAAAAACATGAAATAATTGCTTCGTTTTGCCTCTAGCGCTATAGGCATGCGGTTATTAAGGTTTAATTGCGGCAGAATTAGATATGTCATAACAGAAACGACACAGAGATTTTAAAAGGTGATGAACAGCATGCCGCGGGTGTAAAAAACGTTAGCTTCTTCGATTAATCAGTCAACTATAATTGATGAATTAATTTAATTTCAAACTCAACGTAATCTTGAAATTTTATTCTGCTCGTTTCAAGGGAAATAAAGTTGAGGAGAAAAAATGTCTTGCTTGTCAAAACCAGCCGTCGTTTTTCCAGACTAAGATTTATTACGATTAACAATAAGAACGTTATTTTCAGATTCAAAGCGCAACGGATATACCGTTAAAATTAGTTTGCGTTATATTAGTTTCGAACTCTCTAACTTAAGGAATACGTGATCCAGACTGTGAGAACTCTGAAACTTAAGTGTAATATACGAGTACAAGATTAAACACTAGCGAGAAGTTTCTTAACTCTGCAACGAATGGTACAATGCCTTGGTATAAAGCTTAGAAATGCCAATTGGACGCGTTCAATCTAAGAAACGTAATACTTTTTCTCAACAATGCATCGAAGGACTTTTTTCAATCCAATTAATTAACCGTTAGTAATTCGCATTTACTTCCACTGCGTTGGATGTCGACTTGTTTTCACTGATTTGAAATGAAAACTTTGCAAGTTTAGATTTAAATCATTTAAAAATCGTTTTCTTCGTCCCTGCAGGTTGTTTGGAGCAATACTTACGCTGTGGGATGTGGATACTCTTACTACTGGGATCCTCGACGAGGATATACCAAGAATTACGTATGCAACTACGGACCAAGGTAAGGAAAATCTTATTTCATTTGTTTCACCTGTATATTAATAAATGATCGTTCACTAACAAAGTTATAAAAACATGAAATAATTCATATTACGATTTTTTCTTTCACAGTGGAAATGTTCGTGGACATCAGCCTTATGCTAGTGGACAACAATCCTGTGGTCGATATGGAATGCTCAATTCAAAAAGCCACTCCGGTCTCTGCTGTGAGTAAATTCCTGCTTTGGTTATACTGAATAAAAGAAAGTATAAAATCTCAATTGGTTTTGCAAAATTGCAAACAGCCTACAAGTTAGAGGAATGTTTAAACGTTGCATGTATCTTTTTTGTTTTAGCTACAAAAGGAAATTTCTACTCGCTGGGATCTGCTTGTGCACATCACGGCCACATATAATCTGATAGTTGAGAGCAGAAGAATGGAGCCTGAAAAAAAATGAATATTGCCGCCAGTTGCCGCATCCGTAGATACATAATGTTCATCATTTATGTGCATGTATACTTCGTAAGCCGCCGTGATGCATAAAGTTCTCAAATACTGTTAAATTTTGAGATGAAAACGACGAGATGTAACACTTAACGACTAGAATTAGTCGCAAGTTTTTTTTTTTCTTTTTCTTCGATTAATTAATTTAGTGATCTATTGAAATTCGTTGATACTTATCATCATGACGTGGACACGTGATAGTAATGAAAATGCTTCTAGTCGTTTAGTCTAATCGCCATTTAGTCATATAAGTTAACTCAGGTGCATAATTGTATGATAAAAAGTGGATCTGTTCTCCTGGTACGAGAGCAAAATTTTCATCAATTTTCACTAAACTTTATTTTAGATTTTACTTTACTCTTCCAACACGCATATCTACGTACAACACATTTCCTGTAACTTCACAGCAGTATGAATCTTGTAATTAAAAATTACTTGACACAAAGTCTAATTCACATTATACGAACGTATGTTAGTTGTTATACTACATCAAATTATTATGAATATTATTATGTATAATATATAAGGTATGTTATGTACTAGTATATAGTCTGGATAGATTCATGTATGGTATAAATGTGATGCAGACCTAGATATATAACAATGTTACGTGTTATTTCTAAGAAATATATTATAGCTATAATTTTGCTGATATAAAATTTGATTAAAATTTGTATCTTTATCAAATACCGTGATCCTTTACACAGTTGCTAAATTCATTTTTCAAAGTATGTTGACGAAAGAGATTCGATTTTATAGTCATACTTCTAATTAATAAACTCGTTTATAGACAACGTCTTGCAACAACGCGAGTTTTTGTTAGATCGAGAGATTCAATCACACGTAACTTCTCGAACAAAAATTGATATTTCGTATAAATTCTTCATTATTTATGGCCTTATCGTTGATCATTCTATTTCTAATAAAAATATTTGATCAAACACGACGTCACACCGTAGACACAGGGATTAAAGAACGTATTTATCTATAAGTATTCAATATATCTATACGTATAGAGGGTGAGTCAGTTTAATTGAGACATATTTTGGGAATGGATTTGTTATCGAAATAGAAGTTCGAATCTCCTACACCGAAAATTCGAATTGACTAACTACGGAGAATTGGCAGTCGTTCGTCTTCAGAAAAAGGCACAGCTGCTGATTTGGCAGTCGTTCGTCTTCATAAAAAGGCTCAGCTGCCGATTTGGCAGTCGTTCGTGTTCATAGAAAGGTTCACTGTAGATTTGGCAGTCACTGCTTCAGCCTTTACCCGGCTAGTCAAGCCAACGGGGTGACAAATCGTATCGCCATCTCGCGGTCGAATTGACAACTACTTTTGCCGTAAAACATAGGTACGCCCTACTATATACTATCCTAAGTTAGAAATCACAAGAGAGTCGCGCGAGTTGCGTACGATTAGGCGCACCTATCTTTGTGGCAAAAGTGGTTCATCAGTTCAATCGCGAGATTGCAATAGGATTTGCCGCCCCGTTGGCTGAACTAGCCAGGGAAGTAGGAGCACTGACATGGAATCAGTAGCCCTCGTAGCGTCAGAGAATACGTATGGGTGTTACGTAAACGACATGCGACCGTAAATTGTGAGAGACAACTGAATGGAAGTGCTCCGAACACGAAAAAGTTGTCGCAAAATGCACAATGTACTCATCAGAGTCCATACATCTCTGCCCAGCAAGGATTTTGTTCCGATTGCACCGAACAAGCGTACAACTCAGTTTTTGTAAAATTAGTTATATTACGTAATTTATCATTGTAATGCAAATGTAGTTGAGATTATAACTTCCATATCAGAGAGCAAATAGAGAGACTGGATGTATTGCGATATGGGACATTTATTTTTAGAAACAATCATAAATTGTACATAATTTTGACAATTGGTAATATTGTATAGATTCTACATCGAAAAATTGCCAAATATACGAATAATCAATTGCTTCGTCATTTTCCACTTTTTCCTCCCTGCAACTCGCATTTCAGTCATCAAACAAGCGGTAGCTATTCCCGTATGCATGCATATACATCAAATCGTTCTCCCGACGAAAATTTCAGCACATCTCCTCGGGTCAGGTGCTCTCCTGATACCAGGTACTTTTCGAAGTTGGAAAAATTTGGAGTAGAAAATGCTCCTGGTATCAGGAGAACATCTGACCCAAGGAGGTGTGCTCAAATTTTTGGTGGGGGAAAAGACTAGAGTATCAACACAGACATGCATACGCTGCTTCGTACAGTCGCTATATAACTTATCTATACTAGCATTTTTAAGAGTTAGAATAATTTTAAGTCGAAAAATGCTCCTGGTATCAGGAAAACATCTGACCCGAGGAGGTGTTCTAAAATTTTTGAGTACTGTGTCGACACAGGCATACATACGCTGCTTCATGCACGTCGCTCTATAGCTTATCTATACTAGTATTTTTGAGAATTAGAATAATTTTAAGTCGAAAAATGCTCCTGGTATCAGGAAAACATAAAACCCGAGGAGGTGTTCTGAAATTTTTCGTGGGGGAAAATAGCACTGTGTCGACACAGGCATGCATACGCTGCTTCATGCAGTCGCTATATAACTCATCTATACTGGCCTTTTTAAGAAAATGGAGTGACTTTTCTGGCAGTTGAGACTTTTGGTCGAAGCGCTATTTCTGGCAGTTGAGACTTTTCCGGTGTCATATTTCTGGCAGTTGACGCCTCAAACTTAACTCCCAAAAATGAGGTACCAACTGCCAGAAATATCGCCCCGGAAAAAAGTCTCAACTGCCAGAAAAATCACTCCGTTTTCTGGCGGTTGAGACTTTCTCCGGGGTCATATTTCTGGCAGTTGACACCTTATTTTTAGGAGTTAAGTTTGAGGTGTCAACTGCCAGAAAAATCACTCCGTTTTCTGGCGGTTGAGACTTTCTCCGGGGTCATATTTCTGGCAGTTGACACCTTATTTTTAGGAGTTAAGTTTGAGGTGTCAACTGCCAGAAAAATCACTCCGTTTTCTGGCGGTTGAGACTTTCTCCGGGGTCATATTTCTGGCAGTTGACACCTTATTTTTAGGAGTTAAGTTTGAGGTGTCAACTCCCAGAAAAATCACTCCGTTTTCTGGCGGTTGAGACTTTCTCCGGGGTCATATTTCTGGCAGTTGACACCTTATTTTTAGGAGTTAAGTTTGAGGTGTCAACTGCCAGAAATATGACTCCGAAAAAGTCTCAACTGCCATAAAATTTACTCTGAAAATAAGGCATCATCTGTCCGGCATACGCTGCTTCATGCAGTCGCTATATAGCTTAACTAAACTAGCATTTTTGAGAGTTAGAATAATTTTAAGTCGAAAAATGCTCCTGGTATCAGGAAAACATAAAACCCGAGGAAGTGTTCTAAAATTTTCGGTGGGGGAAAAGCGTACTGTGTCGACACAGGCATGCATACGCTGCTACATGCAGTCGCTATATAGCTTATCTATACTCGCATTTTTAAGAGTTAGAATAATTTTAAGTCGAAAAATGCTCATGGTATCAGGAGAACATCTGACCCGAGAAGGTGTAATGAAATTTTTGTCGGGAAAAAGCGACCGTATGTATACATGCATACGTGGGTATCTACCGCTTGTTTGACGACTGAAATAGAGAGTTGCAGGGAGGGGAAAGTGGAAAATAATGAGTACATTAATTATTGGTATATCTGGCAATTTCTTGACGTATAATCGATACAATATTACCAATTGTCAAAATCGTGTACAATTTACAATCGTGTACAATTTATAATTGTTTCTTAAAAATAAATATTACATATTACAATACATCATCTCTCTTTATTTGTTCCCTGGCATACAAGTTATCATAATCTCGACTGCATTCGTATTACAATGATGAACTAGCTAATATAACTAATTTTCCAAAGACTGAGTTGTACAGTAATGTTCATCGATGGTGTCTCCGTGTATGAAGGGTAGAGATAAGGTTGATGCACTCCCCCTCTGTGCGCGATGCCAAAATCTTGACTTGAATTGAAACAGAATATTTGCTGGGTAAAGTCCATATGTATAATGCAGTACATTCAACTGTAATAAAAGGACATATGTTACAATATCACCATCATTCAATAAGTTTCTTCAAAAACTACATAAGAAGAATGTTTTCTCGTCAATGGTTACATGTGCATTTTGCGACAGCTTTTTCGCGTTCGGAGTATTTCCAATTAGAAGCTTGTCGCAATTTACGGTCGTATGTCATTCACAGAGCACCCATACAAACTCTTTGACGCTACGAGGGGGACTGATTCCACGACAGGTGCCTATACTCTAGGTCAGTGTTCCTAGTTGCACGGCTAGTTCAGCCAATGGGGTGCCAAATCGTATTGTCATCTCGCGGTCGAACTGTCGAACTACTTCCGCCGCAAAAATGGGTGCGCCTTATCGTACGCAACCGACGCGACTTTATTGTGATTCGTAACTTATGATTGCATATGGTGAGGCGTACCTATGTTTGCTTTATCTGCGTCCTGAGATACGAGTTATCATAACATAAACCACATTCGTATTGCAATAATACCCCACGTAATATAACTAATGCTTTAATGAGGTACGGGTGTGTATTAGACAAGTTAAGAACTAAATCTGGCGAACGTTTTGGTATCCGATTCTGATTAGCGAACGATTCCTGGCAACGATACAATCAATTACTCAATTTAGACTTTCTGCAACTCGGAAATTATCGGTCCCTCGAATTTCTAGTGAAGGATATTCTATCTTAAATTTTCATAAAGAATCGAGCCTAAAAATATGGCTCGGTCGAATTGAATTATTGCACAAAGATTAACAAACTTCGAATTAGAATGTAGATGCATTTTGAGAAAAAAATATTTTTCGGAGCTTAATAAGCTACGGTACTACAGGTTTATATATGAATAGTTTCGAATAACAAATTCTCACTTAAATAATAGTATTTATTCTTATTTTAAAATATATACTATAATGTATAGCATAAGTATTTACAATAGGGTGGATTTGATTCATAAACTCTTTATATATCTTCACAAGTTACAGATAAATTAAAAATATTAAATGTTACCGATGTATGCTTTAGTCGAGTGTATATAATCACGAATTGATAGGAGATGCAAATTTACGAATTATAATCTCCAGAAGATATAGAAAGGTCTTGTAGACCTCCTCGGCAATTATATACCGTCATATTTGGATAAATTTGATCGTATATAAATCTTGTTGCTCGTCATGCATAATAAAATTTGCTGTTTACTGCGTAAAGTAATAACGACTGATTGTAGTGAAAGAAAAAGAGAAAAAGAAAAAAAATAAACTAAAGAAAATAGTTTATTGATCAATAAATGTAATTAGCACTTGAAAAAAATCTGAATAAATGAGAAAAAAAAACTCACGTCTTATTAAAATGGACAATATTTATCGTATATTATATTATAGCTGTTATTTTATATTATATATCCATTATAAAATACGGTGAACGTGATTATTATTTGATAATTTATAATAAATAACGATTTTGTGCAGTCGATTATTGTTAGAATCTCCATTACATTTCTATATTCAATTTGCATACCAGTAGTCATTTTAAATCCGACTGACTAGCGTACAAAATATGTATAGTTACGCAGGTATCTGAAGTAATATTACATATCTAAAGATAAGTATAGTATATAGGTATATAAAGTTTGGTAATTTTTAACAATAAATTTATGTTATGTATAAAAGCCAACAGCGATTATAGGTATATTTATATGTATAAATTCTGCACTTACACGACGGATTTTGTTCAATTTTAAGATAGCGATATATAGTGAAGTACAATATAACATATGTATGTATGTACATTTTATATATTATATTTAAAATTTAATTAATATATGTATATAAAGTAGAGACAGAATCAAGCGCCTCAAAACATCACATGAGACTAAATATCATGATTGATTTTAAACAGTGCAGCTGCCTAGAGATCGTGCTATAATAATGCAAGCTTGAATATTTCGTAAATTGACAAATCCTATCCCAGTGTTAATGCCATTTAAAATCGACAGAATTAATTTTTACAGTTTTACTAATATATAAAATATATTCAATCAAATTTCTGAGGGCCTTGAAAACTGGGAAGCTTATTTTCTTAAACAATTCTCTCTCTAACAATTAGTAGCTCAATATCACGGATACCATCACTTTGTGTTATTTCTTTATTTTCACTCAATCACTCGATTGACGTATGAAGTTGTTAAATTTCTGATTTAGCATATCGTCTTTTATCGTAAACTTATCAGTAAAATAATCTTTTCTTCTTACCGATTCATTGCTATGCTCTGTGATCGATTGTATACATGCAGAGCTGATACTATGCATGATACATATATACAATATAACACTGCGCGAATTTCCGCATATATCTGTATATACACATTGATATAAATGTATGAACAATGTTCGTTAAACTATCTATAGCTTCTATAAGCGTCTAGCACTAGCATTACTTCGCAGGATTTGGCTTCGTCGATACAATCGTTTGATTATACCTCGGTAAACAAAGGCCAAATTTAGTTTCTATGCCAGTGAAGATTGGCAGTGCAACTTGGTATCCACCAATATGGTCTGGGTTTGTCGATCGTATTTCATCCGCCACTCCTGTTGTAGGAACCTTTTGCTCTGAGCCAGTCGGTCGACTGTGGAAGATACAGCTTGTTACAGGCAGTTCAAGCAGTGATGAAATGATTCAGTAATGATTAGATACAAGGCATAAGAAGCTTTACTCATTGAAAATACTCAGTGCAGATCTGGAGATCCGATAATGATTGAAAAAATGTGTATCTATGAATGTGTTCTCAAGCGGTAATAAATTGATTACAATAACAAAGAGCTCGATATTTAGATGAATTTTTTACTACTAAATATTGTTGTACTTACGATCCTCCAAAATCAACAACGAACAACCTCTGGAGACACTCATAGGTGAATAGAGTCACACCGAACTGTGGTGATGACCTCAGTACTCGAGCTGGAAATGATTAAAGCATGAGAATGAAGTGTTTGGAAGAGATATTAACTGGTATATAATGCCGATTCTTGCTCATATGTATGAACAAGTTCATCAGTAAACTTCTGATCAATAAGTCTGCGATTAGTGTCGAGTGGATAGACACCTGATATTGATATTCAGCAGGGTATGAATTTTTTTCTCAATACCTTCAAGAACGATTGATTTAGTTAGTTTTATGCATAATTATATAGTTAATGTCCGGTGCATGGTCCTTTCTCAATGAAATATAATGGCAATATTGATAAGTTTTGAGCAGGGTTAAACACACTTGAAAACATGTTGCAATACCTAATCATTCACTCTGCACACTAACATAAATTTATTCAATAAGATAATTGTTAGGCCACGAGCAGTCTCCAAAGAGAAAGGGGGTATACTCACTCACAAGTAAGTCGCCGGGTCATATTGGGAAGAAACATGGGCCGATGATGCAGCGGGCCCAGCCCGAAGCATTCAATCGACCACGAGAAAAAATATTACTAACTAATCGTCATAATAAAGTGTTTTTATTCACACTGAGATTTACTCAAAGCTGATAACTACAAGGCCAGCGGATGCGTATAAGCCGTTAAAGCTACTTTACGCTTAATTTATGTATACTGCTTGAAAGCCAATATTCACATATGCATAGTTCAGCAGATGAATCAAAGAATTCAGAGCTGAGAACTATAACTCTTCGTCCAAATTGAAATGAATATGAAACATACCTGTGGCACCCTTCCAGAAAGCTCTAGCACCTTCCTCATGGTATATTTTACGAGCGCAATCGGTTACACCAGTGTAAGTTGTCTGACCTTGCCTCGCTACCACCTGTAACAAATTATAAACGAGTATTCAAACTATTGTCTTCAGTTTTTTATACTTGACGACTAAATTTAGTGATAGAATTATCGAATGAGTATAAAATCACCTGTAATCTTGTCTTTATAACATCAGCTGGTGTGACCAATGCAGCCGCTGGAACACCAGCCATAGCTCCTGCTGTGAGAAGAGATACCGGTGTGTTGTATCCTCCCTCATCGGCCATTTTACTTTTAAGGTGAGCATAAGTAGGGAAATAAATTGCACTGAAAGGTACATCGCGCAACAGGCAAGCCCGCGCTCCCTAAAGTAACAGAAATAGTCGCATTGAATGTTCGCATTGGTCATTAGATCTGTTCTATTCATCAAATTAATCCACCATACCTTGTAGAGACCAAACAATCCCAATTCCTTGACAACTGAAAGTGCGCTAACTTTTGTACCTCCAGCAATTTCGCCAGCGACTTGTAGTCTGATTTTGACTATTTCCAGCGGGTTTGTAAAGACTACTTGGGAGCCTCCAGCCTGTAAGAAAAGGGCAATGTAATAAAGCGATAATGAAAGTAAATGAAAAGATTTTTCGATAAATGATGCTTACACAAGCTCCAGATATTATTTCCCCAAATAGCGGGAGGTTCCCATTTTTGTCCATGAATTTGTCTCTGACAAAATCATTGACTGTCAATTTAATTGCTTTTTCAGGTGCTACTCCCATAAGTTGAGGAACCAGCCCACGATACAATCCGGTAACACCTTCGTGACGAATGACCTGTCAGACAAATTGTACCGACTTCATCATTAATAATGCAGGAAGAGTTATGTCGTGAGACTTTTTCATTCCAACCTTTTTGAAGCAGTCAATGCTGTTGCGATACATTAATTCACCGATGAACGAACCCGTTCGCTGATTTTGCATACGAGTCTTCACTAAGTCAACTGGGTATACTGCAGTCGCACCAACGGCTATTGGATAAATTTAGAGCAAGACAATCATTTGCATGAAGAATTTTTTCAATATATTATTTTCTATCGATCAAATATATGGCAGACTCTTCAATTACCTCCACCAATTGAACCGAGTATAAATCTGTATCCACTCTCTAGTATTTGAGTAACAACTCCACGCTCGTCGGGGCTCTGAAAAATCCAGAGATGTGTATGAATAATAAATTCACATAGTATATCAAGTAATAAGAATAGCTGTGATTGATTTTTACTTTAATATAAACAACATAATAATATGAAATATCTTATTTTTATACTTGTTTTTTTTTTTTTAGTTTCCTGAAAAATGATTTCATTTATTTTCTATTATTTCTAATGAGATTAGTAACTGATTGCGTGATGAAAATGATAAAAATTCTACTTGAAAAATGTTTTTCAATTGAAGAAGTAAAAGATATTTAAATAAAATTGCTAATCTAATTTCATATGAAATTTTTTTGAGACTTTGAACTCACCGAGACTGCCTTGATTTCGGCAAGTCGCTTTGAGATGTGTTTGAAATACTGTTCTGGTGTAATGTCCACTAGATCATTGTAGACTATTCTCCTGAAAATATAGTAAAAGATAATAAATTGTAACGGATTATCGAAAATTTTCATAATAATGGTTCGAAGAAGCCTATATTATAGGTATATGATAACTAAAGGTGAAACGTTAAACATCATCGCCTCATGATCGATACCTGCTTCTAGTTACATTGAAATAAATGTAAAAAAATGACAATCAACAAATATTGTATGTAAATTACATGTAGAATGATTATAATCATCGTTATACAAGGATTATTCTCGTCTCAGGACGGTTGCTCCATTGTTGTAGATAAACCACGTGTATATGCGGATAGTAAATTCCTATATAAAAAGAACGAAAAAGGAAAAAAAAAAAAACCATCCCATCATTAGAAAGAAAGAAAGAAGCGGTCAAAATTTATCCTGCATGTATATAATATTCATTATTATAGTAGGAATAACGTACTATAGAACAAGATATTCGGAAATAGCAAAGACGCACCCAAACCATGCCCTTGCCTCTGAATCTTCCGTTGTAGAACTGATATCCGAGCAGCGTAAACACATAAACATTCATTCACAAGTCCAATTATAGTATATACTGGTTCTAAAGATTAACTATCGGGAAAATGTCATTGTACTGTATATTTTTTTTTTTTTTTTTTTTTCATAAATTGTTATTATCGGCGCAGTGGGCTCTGGTCCCCTCATCGGCTCCTGATGAGACTCCGAATTTTCACCGTGCTGCTATGTGCAAATACTAACACCGACACACAACACCGATATTTAAGGAAATATAAAATACGATGTAACATAGGAATATCCATACATGGAATGAAACAATTGAGTTTGAAAAAAAAATTCTACTACTACTTTACGCAAAAAATAAATTTCTAAACACTCACCCAGTTTGATGGAGAAGATCACAGAGTTGGAACAGAATGTCTACTTCCAAGGGTGTGATCTGAGACATCATTTGAGCAGAGTGAAGGAATTCCTCTGTGAAGGGAAAAGAAAGAGGAAAACAAGGCGTTAGGCGGATTTAGATGGAGAAAAAAATTTTAGAGAAACGAGATTCTTACCTTTCGTTACTTCTTGGTTCCTGTGACCATTGGTAGCATTTAAATATATGCGTTTAATGAGCTCCATGTTATTTAGCAAAGAGGTAAATGCCATGAAGTAAGGAAAACTAACTTTTCTTCCTCCTTGGCCAGCCCCTGCAGCCTTTGAAGTAAATTGGTCGATTATAATTCATCAAATTATATCGATCAGTCATTAAATTTGTAAAGGCAATGAAACTTACCGCAACAAGATTGTCTTTGATCTTTTTAGTCAACAGGTGACTTTTTATGCTAATCATAATGTCTTGGAAATCTAAGGCAGTGATGAAACCCGCACCTTCGGTATCGAACTTTCTAAAAGCTTCCATCGCATATTCTTCGTGAAAATCCTGTTGTTATATAATTGAACACATATTTTTATGAAATTTTATCAAAGAACGAAAATTATAGGTGTATCCAATTATAGCCATGAAAATTCTTTAACTCACGTGGAGAAATTGGCTGAATTCGGCGTAATTGATTAACCGTTTTTTATCGTTGCCGAAATAAAGCTTTATGAAACCACTTTCCATGTTAAATGGCATCTTCTGATGCAGCACAGTTTTACGCATCACCTCAGCGAACTCATCTGAAATTTTATATTCATATGATGTTCAAGATACGTACGGCATCAAAAAAATAAAATAAAAAAGTAACATTTTTAAAAACAAACGACAAAATTTACCAAATGCAACCATTCCGTTTCCATTAGTATCAAACAGTTGGAAAGCCGTTCTATAAAGCGCGTCCGGTACGCAAAGTAGACCTTCAAACGCCTGGAATTCGGCGAATGAGATGAGCCTGGTAAATTAATAGCAAATTGGTATCGGATAAAATATTAAGACAGATTTATCGCCGACATTCAATTAGGCGAAAACCATTTTTATTTTTATTTTTTAAACTGACCCATCTTTGCTAGTGTCGACGATTCCGGCAAGCAATCTAACAGATTCAGGATTGAAATCAGCATCTGTATAAAAGCCCAAATAACTTCGGACGAAGTCAGTTGGGGTCATAAATCTCTCTCCATTTTTTTCCTGCGTCGCATACTGAAATTCAAAGTAATACGATTTTTTGTTTTTAATATGAATAGATTCAAGTATTTCTAAACTAAGAGTTGGAATTTTTTGTTAATCAATTTTCAGTCAATAAATCGATCATAAAATTTCATTTTTATTTCTCCTTATCGCACTTGAAGTCTTCAACTCTAAATATTCAAGAATAATGAGTGAAATTGTGTCTCATGATTTTATGGTGCGGAAATAATAAACAAAAAATCGTTGTTGATAAATTTATTACATTTAATTAAGCGCGCCTTATTGCCGGCAACTTGTAAGCCACGTTGTCCGACTAGAGCCTGGTGACGAATTCAAGAACTACTTTTGCCGCAAATGAACAGGCGGTGAAATGCAAATCACAATGGGAATTCCCTGCATCGTTGAATTTGTAATTTGTTTCATTGCGGAAAAAATGATTCCACGGTGACTCACAGAGAGAGATATCCGTAGTTAGATTAAGAAATGATGATTTATCATGATTACTGTAAAACTACGAACAATAAATATTCCCTCTCGTGAAATTCTTTACTTTTGATCTCAAAAGTCCAATCTAATCATTTGATTATTTTAAATTCAATAACGAGTCGACTCTGATTATCAATTCAAATGAATTTTTACAGTTATGTATGAACCCAATTTCGATCTTACAAATGAGTCAACGACATCCACTCATGACTGCAATTTTTCAACGTACTGGCATTTTAAAAATTGATATTTCATGCTATAACATAAAATAAATTTCCACAAGGAATGATTACAAAATCAAAGTGAATTTCAGACTTTATAGTCGGCTATTCGCGCATGATTATTTCATTCAATAAGAAAAAAATTGTCATTTATTAAAATAGATTGACGCAAGATATTTGAAAAATTATTACTATTATGAATATATATGAATCCGACCAATAATTGAAAGAAAATTGAAAGAAAGAAAAAAGAAAAAAAAAACTCTTTACAAAGCGGGTAAACGTTCTGTCACATGGAACTAAATTATAACGCTCGTAAAAGTGATAACATTGCTTGCTGAATGTGTGTTATGACTGTGTCAAGGTTCCACTGATTAAATCTGACTTACCTGATTGAAGATTTCATGAAGTCGATCAGTATTCGCTCGTCTGAGATACCCGGCATTCTGTAAAATCGATATGAAATGAAATTGCGATTCATCATAAAACCCATTTCTATAATAAACTCGATGAAGTATATAAATATGTTACATAAGTTAATTCGACCTGAGTTATACCTTATACAATACACACACTTTTTATCTTATCATCATAGGATCGTATTCAATATAGGTGCATATATATATTTATAGAATAACTATTATATCACGTACTATAGTATATGTTATAGGTTTATAAACGCCCTTGATTGTTAATAACTAATGAAATATAAACTCGATTCGATTATCCGAGAAAATCATAAAAACCCATGAACTGCGACACTAGCACAATTGTACATTAACAATTCGAAGCTGATGCAGCTGTTATATAAAATATTCATTATCTATAGTGGCAAGGTCATTCGCGGAGGCCAAAACTTACTTACTAACTACAGTGTATCATCAGCACAGATCACTATAGTAGATACAAATCTATATTTAGCAATCGAATTATATGGAGATAAATAACTGATTGAATTAACCCGGCGGGTCGACTATTTTCATGACTTCCTGAATATGAATACGCACAGTCCCTCCTCAATGGGACCGTTCATTGATCTTAGGACCACGTGACACTGTGGTTTCATTCACCGAGAATATAATACCCAGAATATATTTCCGAAAGCTCTTTTCTCTTATTTTATTCAAACTGGACGAATTATTCTTATGGTATCTATAGACGTTATATTTAATTTATACTCCATCTCGTACTCTGGTCAAAGACATGCTGATGAAGTAAATTGACGGTTTTTTTCTTTCTCAAATTTTTGGTGAACGCGGTTGACCGCTTGACCTTGGCGATTTTTCTTCTTCTAATTCACCCGAATATTTTCCGCAACACGGATAACGGAATTAGTTAATAAACGACGTACTGTTCAAGAGGGGGAAAACCACACGCGATACTAAAGCACATACGATCTGATACAACGTCGCGTAAAGACTAACTGTAAAATCAACGACCGTAGCTGTAGGTACGACGATTCTGTACCTACGTATACTGTACTATACCGAAGTCGTTGAGTTTCAGCTGATTAGCGATATCATACCGAAAATATATTGCACGTATTCGAGTGGGTGCACGCACTTGAATTTTCGCAGTTGCGCAATCGTAGGTATGAAAAAGAAAAGCGAATAATAATTTTTTTTTCTTTTTTTTTTTTCATTCTATAAGTATATTCTTGTCGTTTTTCTTGGATATGACTTTTTTTTCAGTTAGAAAAGATCACAGCACGCAGTCAATGCCGTCAATCGACATCAAACGAATTTTTTTTTGCAAAAAATAAATAATTCAAATTGAAGGGATAGAGATAAAGAAGAAGAAGAAGAAGAAGATATAATAATAATTAACCGAGAGGTCTTCAATTACGTACACAACGATTTCATATATCACGTGTCACGTAATACCTTATTCCTCGCCTCTGTTCAGGTGTCAAGGTCTTATCGTCGCAGTAAATTATCAGCCATAATCGAACTGATAAAGAATATAATGATGTTCGGAAAATTTTGTACAGCAGGTCCTGAATTAATCCCATCTTCACACTATTATCTTGATATTTGTTCTTGGTCTTTTTTTTTTTTTTTATTGCTCCATATTTTCATTTATAGGTGTTACACGATTGATTATTGAGCAATAAAATTATACAGGAATCTAAAAATATTTAATAAATTCCAGGCTTATAAGTTATAGCATTATAACTTATTCGACGTTACGCAATTTTTCAATTATCTATTAGGTCAACTATACATATGTATATAGGTACCCTTGATACATAATTGCGATTGTATACCTAATTGCACTGATAATGATTAGTTATTATAATCGGTCAATTTATTGGGCTACATTTAATCGTTGCGCATTGACAGGTAAATGGTTTATATATGTATAATGTATATGTATATAAGTATACATTTAAAAAATTCTAAAAAAAAAAACCAAAAAACTAAAAGTAAACCAAATCGCTATAGATTATCAATAATTGATGTAAAGAAACTTCAGTCCTTATTTATTTCAACTCTTGTATCAAACTATGCGCATATTCAACCACCCAAAACTGAAGGCCATTACGAGCGAGCGATTATCTTTCACGATTACTGAACCCGTGTATATAATATATCACCGTCATGTGATTGCGCGAACTCTATGTGAGGCGCTTTTAACTGGAATCTTGAGTGGCAAAACGGTCGGGAAAATTAGCGAAATTGTTTCCTGAGGATATCGAGGTCGGGTGGGGATCTGCGAATTCAAAGTGCATATCTATACCGTAGAATCTAATGATGAAGGGAAGACCGATTAAAATTGATCTCGATTTTATGCTAGTTACATTTTTTTTATACTATGTGAAAACACAGGTCGTTGACCAGCCCTATCTCGCCTATATATATATATAGCGTATAGTTATCATTTTTCGCAGATAATTCCCATTTCACGGTCGCAAAATATTTGATAACGATCAACATATATATATATATATATTTTTTTTTTTTCACTTCTAACACTTGACCATGTTGAATGATTACGTTTAAAAAAAAGACACACATATACACATACGTTATGTCATAAGACAGAAATAACAAATTGTTCGTCTTGAACATCTCAGCAATGATTAATTTTATTTTCTATTTTCTTCTCGTAAATTTCCTCGGCGGAATAATACGTCGGAAAGAAAAAGAAATATTAATATCGGTCAATATACATATGACCATTAGGCGAAGTGGTACTCATCTGATTAAAAGCAAACACGTAGTGGGTACCCGCTTGTGAGCTTTTTTAGTTAATGATCCATCATAATTTATCGCAAACGGTAATTTTTTTTATTCAAGTAAAATGTTTGAATATTTGCACAACCTTGCCGCAAAATTATAACAAAATTGAATTGGAAAATAAGAAAAAAAAAAAAAACCAACAACAAAGTGTTTGATTTCCACATAATATTCGTATTGCTAAAGAAAAGTTGCGAAAAAAAATGGTTCCTCTCTATCACGTAACAATACCCTCTCAGTGACCTTGCGCGGTATGTTGCGTGGGCGTGATTTTTTGGGAAATTTTCTTATATGATCGTTAACATAGAGTCATCGATTCGCGAACACAGAGTTTAGCGAAAAATCATTCATACCCGAGAGAATGATAATACTAATTATTATTATGTATAGATGAATATATAGACATGAAAATCGTATATATCTCATATATCTGTAAACAGCATATATATCTTACATCTTGCAAGTAACAATAAAATAATCATAAGGGACTGACCTCTCCGGAGTTATTGTCATCACTCAGCAGCATCCTGATTGCGTAATATAATTACTCGAAATCGATTTTAGGTGTGTTCTTTTTTCTATTTCTCTTTTCGGCTTATTCCGTTTCTTCGCAGTTTTTTTTTTTTATATATTTATTTTTTATTGTTACATGTAATCAGAGTGTTACTACTTTTACATTCCTTTCACTGTGCACTAAGAAAAATTGATCATAAACCGATATTGCTAATTTTTTATTTATTTCTTATTTTAGCAATTTTTCTCAATTTTTTTTCGATTTTTTTTTTTTTCTTTTTCAGTTTTACGAGTAAAGCTTGATATTTAAATTTCGGAGATTCGAGAATTCCGTTCGTTATCTAAGGGGCCACCGTGATTTGGCCTCCTCTGTCATTGAGGGCTGCCCTACTGCGGTGACCGTCGCTTCTATATAACCTCGGGGTTCCCGACGACTTTACTATACGTTACGTTACGTCGCGCAGGATGAAACAAATATAATCACTTCGCGAAGCTGCGAAATGATTCTAGGTGGCAGTGGTGGCCTCTTTCAACATATATACATATACATATATTCATATAAACTGGACGGAAAGAAGAAAGAAAAAAAAATGAATTTCCTATCACGAACAGATAAGAACCAAAATTTAATTACACCTACGCCCAATAAACAGACGCGTACTATACGCTACCGGTCAACAGTTACTATAATTTATTAAAGTACGACTTCACGACTAGACACATATGCACTAAAATCCCCC
Source organism: Tenthredo scrophulariae (assembly GCA_963978835.1). NCBI lineage: Eukaryota > Metazoa > Arthropoda > Insecta > Hymenoptera > Tenthredinidae > Tenthredo > Tenthredo scrophulariae. The sequence continues at coordinate 12,764,447 of OZ022234.1, forward strand.
CTACACTGTTAAACTTTCTCTATTGTTCTCTCTCGCTCTCTTTATCTCTTTGGCTTATAGTTGATTGAAGCTCCCGAACAATCGAAAATTAACGATAAATTTGATTGCCAATTACCATAGCCGAACTTGTGTGTGTGATGCCGTATATCAATTATGCTTGACCATCGCTAATAGCAGCGTTAAACTCGTTATAATAATTATATATATTCAACGCGGGGTCTCTTGGCCTGAATACTACCAGTTTATCGCAAACGCTTATTGTTATAGTATATTTTTTTGACCAACAAAAAAAAGAAGAAGAAACAGAAAAAAAAAACTAAATCTGATTAAGATGAAAAGCTCTAGGATTAAATGATGAATAAAATTATATTCGGAAAATCTTTTATAGATATATGACTGAAAATAGCAAGATCAGAATAGCCACTTGTTGCTTTTGTAATCGAGATATGTATAAGATGAGTATAATATACGTTCAGCAATTTTGAACTTTTGCGAAAAGATGAGTAATAAAAATCTCATATACACATACGGCAGATACTATATATCTCGTGGAATTGTACTCAATATAAGATATAATGAGAAAAAAATTAATATCATATTAAACAAATAATACGTAAGAACAAATAATCAATGTAAGATAAACCGCAATTGACGCAATTAACGTCACGAGTCTTGAGGATTGCGGACAACACTCTGACCTATAATATATACGTATCACGTAGAACAAACTCTTCGATTAAATTAAGCAAATAACAACTTTGGTTTGAAACACTACATCGACAATGAATTGGCCTACTTTATATTTCCAATTTTAGTTTTCGTTTTTTAGTTGCCAGAATTATATCTTCATTATTCATCGACTTCGGACTTCCTGAATTACAATAACAATTTTATTGGTCATAATTTCGAGGTCTGAATTACAATTATAATAATTAATTACTCGGACTATGATTTAGGGTAAAAAAATAATCGCGAAAGAAATAATAGTTTTTTCACATTTGCAAGCTTATATGAAGGAAAAATAAATCCCGCTGAAATATAATGAAATTTAATGTATATTATGCAGCTTATTAAAACAGTCATAGCACAGTCATAGACGCGTACTATTACTCAATTAATACATACCGCTGATTTGTTATATTTAGAGATGGACCATATAGCCGCAGTGCAACAGTATAAGTATATCAAACTATAAACCGGACGTAACCGGACGGATATTATCTCTTCTCCATATATATACGATATATTATATGAACAGTTTAATAAATAGTTATAATAAAGTATATATAACAGAACATATATACCTGTGCACGAATTCTTATTATTAACTTCTCTGTTTATATCTTTGGAAAACTTTAAGAAAATTTAGGTACTACATAGGTATATACCTATCTGTACATGTATATCATAAATTTTTTATCTCGATAGGGCAGTGTGGCCGTTCATAGATATCACCGAAGTATCACGTAACAGGGGATCCCTGTGACCCTCGTAGACACATAACTTACATAAAACAATTATTTCTACGAACAATTACGCGTCTTATTATTTTCGTAGTTGACTTCCATACTCGTATGCCTATACTATACGTAACTTCTTCAGGATTATAAAATGTAAGAAACTCGATAGTGTTTACGCGTTTCAATGCACTATACTATTTACTGCATGTAATATAAATTCTGTTTAGCTGTATATACGTTGACTTGTAGAAAAATGTAGAAACAAAAAAACATGCATTCTATTATTGCGAGATTATTTCATCTGCTGTATAACAATGATTCATAACTTCAACCGCACGTCTGCAGTTATATTTATTTATTCATTATCAAAAACATTTTCGAACATATTTATTATATATACTTCATCGAATAACAAATTTCACCATTTATAGACGTCAATATATCGGTTATCAAATGATATACATAATATTTTCATGCACTTGAATACCAAGGATAAATAATTCAGACGCGTGGTTTTATAGAATGATATAATTTCGTTTTATTGTTAAAATTGAAAATTTTATTTCACACCTTTAGATCATTCGTATGTAAAAAGACCGACACTCCAAAAGTCGGAGTTAATTTTTCAACAATCTCGGCAAAACTGGGGATATAAGCGCAAACTTACGTCCGCGACCTGTAAATATAGTCTACCTATAAACCTACATTGCAGCAGACGATGCAGATTTACATAATACTGATCGGGGAGCTTCCTAAGTGTAAAACATTTATAACACACACGTATACACATAGACTAATATAATTATGTGTATAGATATTTGTATAAATGTAGACACACGCATTTAAGACGGACTATACGGATCAGGCGGTGAATGCGTGCTACCTGACCTTGGCTTAACATGTGAGAAGACCGCTGCTCGCAACGCGCGAGGGTCGGCAACCGAAAATGCCAAAGCCACGTCACATTTTTACGCGCGGGTTTTTAAGATCGACGCGTGATCGAGCAAGCCGCGGTGGGCCAGGGCAAGACGCGACGTCGACGAGAATTTTTAGTCTTTTTTTTTTACTTCTTATTTTTCAATCCGGACTCCCAGGCCTGAGTTTATCTTAGCTCGAGTATATATATCTGACTTAAGTAGGTGTACATGCCGTATACACATACCTATATCTCATATGCTAGCCAACTAGCACGCGTTAAGAATTATTTGCCACGTATTGATCTTTTTCTTGAGAATAATAAAAATGCAGGAAATAAGAATTAGACAATATCGAAAATTAGATATGTATTATGTTCCTCAAAGTCTAGACGGGAGATGTTATTCCATTTTTATCATATTTTATTTAACCGATTACGGAGGATTGATGACATATGGTATATCATCAATTTCACTTACTGTTATAACAAAGACTGAATACTAGTTGATTAGAATTTCAAATGCCGTAATCATCACACATGTAATCTCATAGCAGAGAACATGAATAAAAAAGAAAAAAAAAAAACCTAAATCTCCTTAATCCGCTGACAATATTATTAACGACCGTATAAAATGTGCATTTATTTTTGCATTAGGCTGATTACTTTCTCCGTCATTTAATTCGTTGTTAAAGACCTTTCAAGATCCGCGATTACCGACATCGGTACTGCAAGTTCAAGGTCAGCCGGTAATTCCGGGCATCGGTATCGTAGGTAGATGATTTTTAACGATACATAAATACGCACGTGTTACTCCATTTGATCGATCAGCTTATCATCTCCATTTACAGTTTCTTTTTCCTTTTCATTTTTTTTTTTTTTTTTCTTTCTGTTATTCCCATACCAAATAATCATATCGTATTGGAATTTTAACGACAAAAGTTACGAGACATATTAGGAAAACAAGAGTGACCCCAATAACGAACGATTAATGTGTTTGGTTCTTTTTTTTCCACTTTCATTGCTACAGAGATTCGATATTATAGAGATGTATGAAGTATGAAAATAAGTATAGTTCGAACGTTTAGACTGGAGCTTAAAATACCGAAGGCTATATTACCTAACAGATGTTATATTAATATTGTTAAAGAAAAGGGAACTGAAAATGTCTGGAAATAAGCGTACTGGTTAATACGTAACTAGGGAACGGGTAAAGACCGAGAAGCATGCTAAACGCGGTTTGCGAGACCCGGTGACCTCGAAATTTTCTGTTGAATTCGCCAGAGTAGGTACTAGCGAGTCAGTTAGATCGATATTTGTTAGTTCCGACGTCGAACACGAGCCGACTTAGTTAGGTACTATGAGCAAAGCAGGTGAATTTTAGTATCAGTCGAGGCGTGGGACCCTCGACGCATGCACACGCGTCATTCATTTGACGAGAAAAATGCGAAAAATCACATAATTAAATACATAGGATCCTACCGATCAATGTCACGTTTATTTGACAGCTGTCAATCAGATTAAAATAATTGAATGCTATGCTTATACTGCCTTATTATTATATCTAAGGATAAACAACGGAGGATTAAGATACTATTCGATATTTACAAGAAATATAACGAGTAACAAAACGCATTTGCGAATAAGAAATATGGAAATAAATTTAAAAAAAAACTTACCCACCTCTTGACTACTGGACGCGTGAACTGTGAACCAATCCTTCAGCATCACCGGGGAGAAATTCACCTGAATGTATCACATAATATTTGTAAAAATTAAATTATATACGTAGATCACTTTTATCTCTCGACTAGGTGCGGTAGAGAGGGTTTCTCTTCTTTTATATTTGTTATAATTACTTGATATGTTTTTTGATTTATTTTTTATTTTATTTTATTTTTTATCGAATTGGATTCTTGTATACGATTTATTAAAACTATAACGTTTACCTGCTCTTTGAAAACACTGTCAGGAACGGCGGCTGCCATGCTACTGTACTGCTCCGGTACGGAGAAAATATTTCACTGTGGACATCTCGTGGCATTGTTGCGAATTTAAAGTCTATCGCGAATACACGAGGTGGCGAAAACAAATGAGTAGAGATTATCATTCATCACTCATAAGATCGAGATATTAACGGCGCGAAAATATTCGCGCATTCAAAATAGTTGAGATCAATTTTAAAGCGAAGTCCATCCGAAGTCTCTGTCACCGTTATTATTGATAAGGGATGAAAAATTGATTATAAACTATAGATCGATACATATCATGATGAATATAATTTTTTTTCTTAATTTTAAGTCGATTAGATAGCGCTAAGATAACTTGTAAATAATTTTTACTTCTTTCTTTTTGTTTTTGTTTTTTTTTTAATCATTGGATTATTTACTTCTTTTATTATGATTGTTCAGTTGTTGTTATAACTTCAATATGCAAAGGATTACAATATGATGCTGAATATACAATCAAAATTTGTCTAAACTGTTTACAACAGATTTCTTATACAGTACAGCTTTGTTTTTCTTCTATATATATATACAAATAATATTATTTAAACAATATGATGAACAATAGTGATCGATATATAATATATTTTATGTATGATTAAAAATTTTCAAACCTTACATATTTTGGTCAATAATAATAATAATAATTGAGAAGATAAAATAGATAAATAAAAACTTATAACGAGACACAAATAATTTAAATACAATATCTGACTAGAAATCATGCTTGTGCCTTTATGAAAAACAAAAGGAAAAAAAATTCAAAATATATACGAAACAGATGGTTATTCATTATTATTATTATTATTATTATTATTTTGTCAAAGAAAAATTATTTGTGTGCAATTAATTGATCCCCGTTCTATCTGCAATAGATATATTAGGTGGTTGAAGTTTATAATTATTATACTATTATACTATATTTATATTCACAATCATGGTGAAAATAAATATAAATAAATATCATTTCTACAATAGCGTTTTCCTTTCAAATGATTATACCTATGTATATATTATGTAACAAATAACTGGTTATTCAATTGTAAGATTGTATTTTTTTTTCTTTTCGTTTTAATCTCGTGCGGTGATTATATCTTTATTGATGCCTTGCACTGTTCAAGGATTATCTATTTTGATCAGCACGTTAATAATTGATACTAATTGTATTGCCAATATCCAATCATTTCTCTTTAGCAATAATAATAGACAATATTGATCTGATTACAATGTTAATTTGCTTCTTCTTCTTTCTTTTTTTTTCTCTTCACTTTTTTTTTACACTATTAATCCTGCATCAGGTAAAACCATTTAATAATATATCTATACATAAACACGTTTATCATATATTTGGCTATTAATAAAGTTTTAAATAATATATTCTATATTCACTGAACATCATTTCATGCGTACCTATATCCTTGGCCAGTCCTCTTAATTAATTCTAATATACGAACCAAAAATTCGAAAGCTTTCAATGTATCAAGAATATTGTAACATAGGTATGATTATACTCATCTATATAGAAATTGATAAAAAATAAAGAGCAAGATAATTTTTAAGACTACAACGTTTACACTAAATTTCATTTTGACAAAAAAATCATTTTGTTTTGATACTTGCAATGTAAGATCTTATTCCCAAGTTTATTAATCAATTAAATTTCACTTAAGTAAGTACATGTTCATGATTATGGTGTTTGTCTGGTTACAGACAAAGCCAAATCGTTGAGCTGCCTTCCTTGAAAAACTTTCATATGTCTACCGGAGTAAATAGATATAATCATATTCGTTTTCATACGTTTTTTATATTTACATTCAAGAAATCTAAGTCCAAAATCAATTTCATTAAACGAAAAGTAGATCTTTATCATTCCTCGGATTATTTTTATAGCTCGAGTTTTTAGCGGTTTTTTTTTTTCATTTTTCATTTTTTCATTTTTTTTCAAGCAATACGAACTTTTCGATATTTATAGATATGAATTAAGAAGCATCAATATAAAAGAGATGTTAATTATAAATTAATATTGAAAGATTCCACATTGTTTGGAATATCAAGATGGTTTACAATAATTTGTGAGCGCAAAATAATGAATTATTATCTAAAATAATGAGACCGTATTTCAGTTACATTACATATTCCCATCTATCCTACCTTTTAGAAGCGTAATTTATTTAACTAAAATTTAATTCTTTCTATAATGACTAAATATAGTACGCGAACCACTTTATGTCTATCTAATGATGACCAATAACTTTACTTTTCAAAATTGTAACATTAGTCTTGTTCTCATTGCAGTCAGCTAAATTATTGGTCATATAAATACTAAAGCACTAGATCTATGTTTGCTCTAGTAATTGTTATTTTTCTCGTCTTCTGAACATACGATGAGAATACAGTATCTGTGTGATCTATTAATTCACCAAATACATGAATTTCTGTATACAGAGTTGACGCAAATAATCATTCTGCAATTAAAATAGTAAATAGTAAAAGTTTTTATAACAAAGCAGAACTCATATATGCTTTGTAACAATTTACAATTTCACGTAGTATATAATATAGGCTACGAGTCTTCTTAATTCAAGTCATACACAAATTGTCTACATTTATTTTTAGCTATAGTATCATTGCTTGTAACAGTAACATTATCACTATAATATTAATGTTTTCTTTTCTTTCTTTTTTTCATCTTCTATTTTTTATACTTATGCAGATACGGTATTGTCTATTATGTAGTTGTATGGCTTGCGTTATAATAATCGTATCACGAGCCAATGAGTGTAAATGTTTTTTTGTTTTTATTCTTTCAAATTGATTTACTGTGCCCGTACTAAAATATTTTATCTTTCTTCTGAACCGTAATAGTCAAAATGTGAAAAACAGTAACACGCATCAGCTCAGTAAACGGAAAACCGAAGAATTGACCTGATTTGAAGTTGTATAATATAGTTGTATAAAACGAAATTTTCTTATAAAATAATATAATACAAATGTCACGTGATTCAAAAATCATCAATATTCCATTGCGTAATATCAAGAAAATAATTATAAAAAAACTTATAAACAGTTAATATAATAATTGTCATCTCCTTAATTTAACACTGATCGCTATATTATTGAAAGCTATAATTCTCTACTTTAATACTATGATCTAAGTTCCAGATTATAAGGGGTGATTATTGCAAAACGAATTTCATTGCTCTCTTGCTTTTCCTCACCAGTTATTTTTGCTTCCCGATATAGAAGTTAATACCTATGAAATCCAATTATCAATTTATAGGTATATTCACCCTTAGTACATTTATTTTATTCTATAATGACAGCTTATGTCTGACCCAGTTGCAGGAGAATGTTCTGCTTGGTTTACACATGGCTCATCCGGTATAATTAAAATATCATCGATACTATTCTTAATTCATTAAATAGTTTAATACACATAATCGATAATGCCTGTACTGTTCTTGAAATATTATGATTTCGAGTTAATAAAGTTCACAGTCATTTAGTACATAAGAATCTTTAGTAACTTGATTTTGATCGCAGATGTAAGTCGCAGTATTATGTATTGCGATAGTTCTTTTAGTTATTGTCAATTTTGAAAAAGTTACATGCTCAATTCACCCTGCACATGTGTTTAGTAAAACGTTATGATAAAAAATTAATCCTCTTTACTTCTATTTGAAAATGTGTACGATTTAGTGCGTTTATAGTAAATAATTGCCATGCGAAAACCCGTGCTGCATTCGCTATTAATTGAGCATATGAACACTAATCAACAGCGCAAAATCTGGTGTAGTATGATTGCAATAAATTCGTTGTGCAGGATTCTGGGCACACTTATACAAGTCTAGCATGAACTCCACTTCTCGATAAGCTTCAGAGATATTCATGACTATTTACAAATCGTCTAACTCCAACTCAGGAGCGAACGGTATACACGATAGAAAACCTCGTTCAACTACATTAAGTGTTGGAGTCTAGTGAATGTTGCAATCGCAGTGAAGAGTGACAGCCTTGACAGACTCTCACAGGTTTCAAGATTCCCAATCTCGAAATCTTAGATTCAAATCTACTGCATCTTAACATAAGGAAAATTTTTCGTTACTCAGAAACTCAAATTTTCCTTTCACCAAATCTAGTCTATTTCCTAAATTATTAAACAATTCCCTGTGAATTTAGGTCATTATTATACTACTTACTTTGAGCAGAAGACTTGACCACAATTTCGGCAATGATGTCGTCGTTCGTAAAGATTGAATCTTACTCCGCAGCCGGCACAAGAATCAGCTCCTTCATCTTTGAGCCAATGATCAGCGACTGTTCTCCCCGGTTGTTCGCATACACTCCAAGAAAACACACGTCCTCTGGTATCGCCGACATAGACTGCTCTGTGGTCTCTGAAATTGAGTTTTTTTTTTTTTTATAAAATCATCTGTTCAATTGCCTCAGTTACAAAAACTAGACCATATACAGAATAAAACATTTCTTATCTGTAGAAACGAACCTTGATACAGCGAGAGCAGTAATAGATGCAGGTTCCGCATTATCTTTACGATCGTAGGCAGTATGCATGGTCAACTTGCTCCTAAATACTAATTGTCTTTGCCACTTGAAACCGTCCCTAAGGATATTCTGTGGATTAATCTTTTTCGGTTTTGTGTCCGCTTCAGTAACCATTACAAAACTGTCTGTAAGACTCGTGTCGCTTTTACTAGCTCTCAACGCACCCTCCGTAGTATCGCCTGCACCGACGACAGATTCACTGCAAAAACACGCTTTAATTAGATACTGAAGTCTCCTGTACTATTGATGTTATTCTACATTGAAAATCTTGAGGATATTCTCAACACTATCAAGCTGCAAGATCTGCTACCTTATTTGAGCTCCTTCGCTATCAGCTCTACCACCACCCTCACTTTTCCTGAACATTGGATTGCAGCGACTCTTTCTTCTCAGTACTACAGTAGCAGCGTGATTACTCTGATGCAATGGTTTGTTGCTAGAACCATTGCTTGATTCATTGTCAGAACACTCTTCTTTTTCCTCATGAAGACGAGAAGCTTCCTTAGCATTCTCTGTCTCAGAGAGACTGCTTTCCGACCCACTCTTGACCAGCATACCTGTAACAAGACAATAAAGTAATGAAGTGACGGGCAAATATATTGATTCCACATTTCGCATATGATTACTAAAAATAGAATACATAATATTACATGCAAGCAAAGGCATTTTTTTATACCTGAATTTTCGGTAGACATACTTATTTGCTTGACAAGATCATGCACTCGTTTCTTAGTATTTTCACTGTCGCTTTTGATGTTTGTTGACTCTGCTTCTGAATCTGTTTTAACGTCACCGTCTTCTGCTTTGTCTTCCTCGGCGGGGACTTGGACGTAATCCATTGACCACATCTGTAAGAGATAAGGAATTCATACAATTATTTAATTTTCGAGTATCACTCCTTTAATCTACTAGGGAAAGGATTTAACGTACTCTTGCAACTCCGTCGGTTGATCCAGTCATCACAACATTCTGCGAGTCCCATTCGTGAGTCTGACTAAACGCCACACAGAGAATCTGCTGCATTCGATCTGCTCGGCCAACGCAAGTATTCACACTAGCCAGTTCTTCGCCATTAATACTCCAGACGTGGAGCCAAGTAGCAGCGCAAGTTGCAATATCACCCTGAGATAGAAGAGGAAAGAAAATTTCGCGTGTGGTAGAGAGCTGAAGAGAATTTCTCAAAGCATATTTCTTACAGCTACAAAGAAAATTTTTGAAATAATTGGTGTACAAGTTTCAAGAATTTACCGTTAAATCGTTAATAGCAACCGCAGCAACTGGCCCTGCGTGACCTCTTAACTGTCGAACAAAGAGGCAGCGCGAAAGATCCCAGATAATTGCAGTACCGTCTCGCGAGCCAGAAACAATAACGTTGTATGCCGGGCTTGATGCTAAACAAGTTACAGCGTCTGTGTGTCCATACAAGCATTGCTTGATTGAGAGTTGTCGTTTGGCATATTCCCAGACAGTTACGACCTTAAAGAGCGATGAAAATTGTCAACAATTGAAGAATTACATGAAGAATGCAGATATTAAGCCCTAGACTTTGGATTGTGAGAATAAAACGCATACCGAACTCGTTCCTGCAGTGACAATCTGTTTGGAAGATGGACAGACACATGAAACTATCTCTCCGCTACTCTGCATCATCGCCTCGCAAACAAATATCGCTTTATCGCTGTCGTAGTTTCCTATTCTCAATGAATGGTCAGCAAATCCCCAGGCAACGTATTTGTTGTAGGAAGGTGGTATCAAAGTTTTGTTTTGCTCTACAGCTAGCACAGCTTTATCTAGATGAAGTATTTGACCAACGGGTCCTTTTAATTCTGTAAAACGAAAAGAAAAACTAAATAATCAGACTTTCCAAACTTGCATAATGTCTTCACATGTCAAATGTTGAACGAATCAAATATATACCTTTGATGGGTTGAAGCGAAGGTTTCAAATTATCAAGATTATGGAAGAACAGTCTATCGGAGGTGGTGATACTTAGGCCTGGAGTAATAGGTCCGGGATCAACAACGCTGGTTCTTTGCGTCATTTTTTTTGCTGGATGAGGTTTTTTGAATAGCTGCTTTGGAATCTGGCCAAAATTATTAATGAATCCAATGGTCGCGTTCTTTTTCAAAGGATCATCGATGCTAGGAAATACGTAAATTGATTAGAATTCAAACTCGAATCTAGCTAGATCTCCTGATCGCAAATACTTACTTATAAATATCAACATTTCCTTCATAAAAGAGATGATGGAATACGTTTACCGCGTCAACAGCGGATTGACCATTTTGTTTGTATCCAAATATCAAATCTATCCACTGATGTAAATGTTGTGAGATGTAATCACATTCCAAAGCGAGTCTATGCACTCTGATGAATTCACGAGGATCTTGTTTAGCCCAGGGAGGAAGAACTATATCGCCTAGCTGCACACCACTTTGCTTGGAACCTGGTAAACACGTTATGAAGTGAGTTCCACTGAGTATTTATCCGTTAGTTCAAATAAAAGTAGGAAAAAAAAAACATTATACGAATACCTAAGTCGAAATTGTTCGAATTGATGAGAAACTCTGGTAGATAAAAGAATTCTGGTATAAGTTCTTTAACATCTGCCATGTTATGTTTGGATGCAGAAAGCCAAGCTTCTTTAACGCTATTGAACATTCTGTCAGCCAAATCAAAGTGGCCACCCTATAAATATAAAAATTTATAATCACTAAGTGATATAATTTAGATTATTGTGATTATAAAACGAGTACTAACTTGCAGCCTTAAGAAATGTTGCGTAAACGGTTCCATTCTGACTAAATATGAACACACTATCATCGCTGAAGAATAATGAGTCCCATAATGATAGGGTGGAGTTTCTCCATGGGGATCATCCCATTCTTTATACCTGAAATTATTTCCAGAATTTGTATAAACTCATATACATACATTCTGGATAAACTTACCTTTTCTTGAACTGCAAAAGTCGGTCAGGACTTTGCGCCCCCATAGGTTTACCAAAATCCCTGAAAGTCGCGGGATCACTTAGATCTAATTCTTCACTATCATAGTCAGCCAATATCCATGGAAATATTGGGTATTGCATGAGATCATTGTAGCTACGACCAGCTAAAGTATTGAGATGCATAAGGTACTGAAAGTTGGATATTTCTCCTCTCTGAAAGAATAGTAATCAGATTTACTATCTAAGAATATAATTTCTACAGCTATTCATATTCGATTTCACTGACCACCCATCGTTGAGTGACGGACGTTTCACCGATCAAATTTGAAAGCAGACCAGTAGCCTGCTCAACATTTGCCGTTCGTTTTTGTCCTGCTACAGATTGTTGAGCACTGTCAGCTATCGCTGTTGCAAAGGTCATAAATCTGAAGAGAAATATGTTAGTTAAAAAAATCATGTAATAGCTGTGGCTACTTTCTACCGAATTCCATATAAACTTACCTTTGGTATACTTTGTTTCTGACTTTTCTTGGAAATGCTAATAAATAATTTCGCCCATCACCGCTGAACACTTCTAAGGCCATTGGCTGTAACAAGTATCTTCTCTTGTGTACTTCCCTGTAAATAAACGTAGAGAGTTGATTTTGATTTCAATCATACGTTTGATAAGTCATCAACATATACCTTATGTCTTCGTAATTGAACTTTGAACACTGTCTCATAGCTCTAGATCTTCTTGGCGAACCTGGCGATGGTAGTATGGGTTCGTAAGCCTCTGGCAGACTCTCAATGTCTCGAATTTCTCGCGATTTTAACAAAGTGAATCCGTCTATTACATAGAAGTGTTCTTTGCCAAATAGAAGCAGCCCCTCAGTTGTATCTAAGCCTTGTATTCTGGCGCATCTGAACATATGGCTTATCTGAAAATAGATTAGTTAGTTCTCAGTCTCCTTTATCATTCACTTTATAAAGACAAGCCTTCATACCTTTTCGTGCTCTTCCAATAATCTAAGCAAAGTCTGATTGTCAGGAACGGTTTGATTGTTCTCTTCTTCTTGCTCAATGTCCTCAATCGCTTCATCAGGTTCGCTAGCATGGCGTTCTAAAGTGCAAGGTACCATTGGCACACTCTCTGTTGAAGTATCATTCATATTTAACGGAGTATCGTCTATAACCGGATCACGCTCTCGCTCGAACATTCCAGCAGAATTACCCAATTGCTTTAGGTAATAATCTTTGCTGTCCATGCTAGTTGCCACCTTATATTTCAGTTGTTTCTGTGAAAAGAAGTGCACCAAATTACAAAAATATTATCAGTTTTATGTGGCTTTAAAAGTCACAAGATGTAATAAGGACTCCAGCTTCAACTTACATTGTCAGGATGCTCCAGTTCAGGTCTGTAAGGATAATGGATATAAAATAGATCATTTTTCATCATCTTTTTACGCATTCTACAAGGTCCCTCGGTCATATCCAACATCCATTTGTCGAGTCTGGTGGGAGTTGGAGGTCCCCAAAGACCACGCTCTCTGGTAAGCTCTGTTTCTGTCTGTAGCCATTCCTGAAATGAGAATAATGATGAGTGAGCATCGTGCTGGTAGGTGTGAAGAAAAAAGTCATCATGAATCATGACTCATAAACCTGTAGTCGTAAAAAAAAGTAAGACAAAATACCTGGTAAACATAACGCTGAGTATGTTGATTGGTATGCTGATGTTGAAGTCGTCGCGAAGCAGCGAGTTCTCTGACCAATGCAATGTGCTCTTCTGTCCATTGAGCAACTGTGTTTTGATGGAGTCTTACTCTGACACGAACAGATTCTTCCTTTCTGACTTTAGTTCTGCTCGCTAATCTCGTTAGTCCGCCAGTGACCTTCTGAATTTTCTGTTAACGATGAGAAAAAATGTTGGATAAAAGACTATAATTATTACATAAACATTTCACCAAAAACATTAACTACCAATGCCGACTTACAGACTGTATTTGATTATGTAATTCCCAGGGTACTCTGTACGAAGCTTTTCTCTCCAAATCGACGTAATTGAGCCAGAGTTTAGTCGCTGCTTCGGAAACTTGATCTCTGACAATAGCGAGATCTGGTGCACGTTCATTACCAGTAGGAGGAACGAGAGTTACTTTAAATACTTCTTCAATAGCAGGTTTTTTGCAGACATATAATTCCTCCCATACTCTCATTGCAGCTACAGCCATCAAATTATGCCCTTGATGGGATGTTAATCTGTCGTCACTTGCCTCAACTTGAGGATTAACGTGCCACGTAGTTTTCATGTTTGTATCCAACATTATTTTCATATCCGCGGTAAGCTGGAGCAGGCAGTAGGTCAAACAGCCAATAAATTCTAGCTCATGATTACCCGCGCCAAATACCAACAATCTATAAAATTAAAATAGGAGTAAGTATACCTTAAAAGTTGAAATTGATAAATACGGATAAAAATTCATACTCAAGTATGTACTAGGATTTAATAATATGAAATTACCTGTGGTTAGTCAGTTTATGCAATGCTTCTAGCACAGCCATTTGATCAGCGATAGAATCAGTTGCTCGAGAAAGAAGAAAAAGAATTGTTCTATTGAGACAATGATGAAGTCCTTCCATGCTGACTACACCAGGCCTTCGTTTAGCTTGTCCAATTAGTTTGACAATAAAGTCAAAAACTTCGTGCGGATCTTTAGCTAATGCTCCTGATTTATTAAATGAAATAAAACGTTTTTTAGTAGAGGATAAGAGTAATAAAATTAATTTATAGCCAAGCATCGGATATGAATTACTCACCTTGCCACAATTTATCCACTATTCTAGCAGCGACGTAGCAAACATTACTAGTTATGTTATTAGCCGATCCTCCAGATACTACAGGTAATGCAGCTTGTTCACCGATCAATACATCTGCTGCTAATAAATGCTCCATTAAAATGGATAGCACTTCTGTCTGGTAGCGAGTTTGCTGGCTGGTTGATGCATGTTCTGGCCATGCTTCTAACACAAGATCAATTGACGGTGGAGACTTTGCAGTTACTGGTAAGGATAACGAGTCAACAATAATTACTCGGAGAAAATCCATGACAAATTTCTTTGCTAGATGATTTGTTAAGCCAATATCCTTCGATGGTGATCTTACTAATACTGGTTCCTGTGGAAGAAGTGATATTCTGAAGTCGACTTTCTCATAGGTTTTACTACTGTACTGAAAACTTAAATTGTTGTATTACCTCATCTGCAGGTGTACTAGCTCCGCTACTATCCTGACTGCAACTAGTTGGTTTTGGGAACAATGTCCCTGCGAGTGCCCCCAGTACTTCAGCAGTCATAAATACTTGCATAAAATCATTAAAGTTGTGGTAAAGGAAGAATAGGAATTGTATGATTATGACTGGATAGTCGTTGAGCCATTCAGGCAGCATATCTGACCTGTAAAGATATTATTAACAAAAAATTAAGACCGGCTAAGATTGTGTTGATTATGATGTAATTTTAAAGAGAAAACATACCCATTCAAATGGCTGTTAAGCATGGTGCGAACCATGGCCAATAGGGCCACAACAGCATCAGGACATAGATTGATTTTCCCAGTGAGCGCAGAGAGGGAATGATTAGCTGGCACTCCAAACATAAAACTCCAGACATTGTCTAAGTCAAGCTGAAATTATTACAGGATAAGAATGTAGTTTAGTTTAGCCCTTTTCCTCTGATAAAATGAATTTTAAAGATTTCATGATACCTTTGAATCTGCAGGCAAAAGTTTAACGGGTTGTCCCATCATTAGAGCTATAAATAAGAAGTACAATTCTGGAACAAGATCAACATGCTGAGGAAGGAGCCATCCAAGATGCTGAAATCCTGGTACATGGAGACCAACTGACTTTATTTCTCCGCTAGGCATTTGTTGATTACACCCTGTAATGATGAAGGGAATTTAGCTGCGTTAGTAAATCTGTTAAAAACTAAAATTCGTAGAATGAGAAACCAGAAACACTTGCCAAGTGCTAATTGCATTCTGTTGTGATCCGTGTGCCTTAACCAGCCACCGTTGCTTGTTCCGTCTTTAAACTTTTGGAGTATAGGCTGTACAGAGGTAAGGGCTACCAGAATACGCAGTCCCCATACAACGGTAGTGCTATGAAGTCCAGATTGTAAAAATAAAAGTACCCAATCCAGCCCCAAAACTTTGACAACATCTTCGCACATGCTGTGGAAAGAATTGATAGTTAGTATGTGGTGGATTAATTAAACTAATTGATGTTATCAATGACTGAACAGCCTGCTTTCACTTGGAAGTCCTTTATGATGAAACGTTATAGATTAAGAATTGCGCACCTATTAGTCACTTTTAATCCGTTAAATAGTAACGAATGTAGTAGCTGCAGGCATCGATTTCGCAACAAAATATTCTCGCCTTCTCCTTCTTTCCCATTATCACCTTCTCGTAGAACTAAATGCTTTTCTGATCCAACTGGCAAAGTGGCGACAATAAATTGTCCAAACCTGAAGTATGAGACAATAGTTTTAGAAACGGGCATTTACACATAAAATAACTTAATTATTTCATTAAATGAGCTATAAACTTTACCATAAAAGATCAGCCTGTCTGGGCTGACCCAAGAGGATACTTAGTAGCGCCAGAAGAACCTGCCGTGTAGTATTTTGCTTAACATCGCTGAGAATGTGTAATAGTTTATGAACTAATTGTAAATCCCTCATTATTCTAAGATTGGTTCGTTTTTCACTAGACTCTGCGATTAATTCATACAAATGTTCAAGAAGAGAGCGAAGTAGTTCTCCGGGCGCTTCATGCCACACCTAAAAAAATAAGTATCATCGATTAGTTATTGGGAGAGAAATAAGTTGAAGTTTTTAGAAAATTAGTCAATGATTTACTACCTCCAAGTCACATAATAGATCTTGAAACGCCGTCAAATTAGGAATGGCACTGGTTTCTCTGCCGCTATCAACTGTGCCTACCAAACTGAACGTCAGATGCAGAATGTGACTATTCAGTAATGGACATTTTCTCCTCAACAACATTGCCAACGTTTGGTACCCCCTTCTCCGGTCCATTTCTTGTTGAGCAGCTTGATTTGATCGGACAACACAAACCAGGGCTTTCACAGCTGCGTAAAGGGATTCGACATCTTGAGCCATGGCAATAAGCCCTGTGAAACAATTTTTGTAGTGTTTAAATATCACAGAAAGCTTTCTTCGTTAATGTTTAGAATGCTGATACTCTTCTATACATCTAAATTGTTTGATAGAATACAATTTACCCAGCAGAACAGAGCAGCCACCAACATTGTCAATCATTGTGGCCACAGGTCGAGGACTGAATACTCTTACTCCAAGATATCCCACGACAACACCACCAAGTGCTCTTGCCGGGCCACTCAGATGCCCCGCAGAGTTATGAAGCACACGAATTGGTGTAGCATTCTCATGAGATGACATGCCCAACTTTTGAAATCATAAACAGAATATTAAACTACAATGAAGAATGAAACGGCCTGATAAAAGCATAGCTTTTGTAGAAGATGCTTTCATTTTGTATGAATTTATCTATCTAATTTGTATCTAGAACGATACTCCAGTGAATCTAATACCTGTTTGGCTATTGATTTGTTATCAGCGCGGCTGTAGACTTTTCTGATCTTAGCAAGGGTCAGTTGCGACATGGCTTTTGCATTCAATCCAAATACAACCTTTTCTTCAGCTACTAGAGCTGGCAATGGCTCGGGACCTGTTCAGGAGACATTATAAAATTCAGATTCATCGAAATGTGAGTATTAATGTCTCACAGTGCGATAATAAATGCTGTAAGTACATTATTCTGTATGCAATATTGAATCAATTTGATTTACCCAATAACTGCGGAGCTTGTAAACTACCCATGTAATGTGGTCCAAGTTTAAATAAAGTCGCTATATTTTGAGCATTGAATACTTCTTCAACAAGATGACATGGTCCTTGCTTCCAAGTCAGTCTAGAATACCTTCTCCAACAAGGTGGTGTACCGATGTATCCATAAACTGGTGATGCGATAGTTAAATTCGCCACACCACCTCCGGGAGTTTGTGATATATAATGCAACTGGACAGAGAAAGTAGATTTATTTAGTAGAATGTAATAGATTGAAGATGCATGTTTTCAGTCTTCGGTGGCGCATGAACAGTTGATACAAATCACTAATAGCATTTATCAGATTTAGAAAACCTGCCTTTTGACTGTAGATGTGTTGGCCATCCAAGTAGAGTGAGAAACTAGAGTTTTTTAGAACCGCTCGGTTTAGTACAATGGCAATGTGATGCCATTGACCCTCGTGAAGTAAGTCTGGGCACCATACTCTCGCTCCGTATTCACTTGTTACTTCTGGTTCCCATTCTCCTACGTCTGTGTTAAAGAATATTTATTTATAATATACGATAGGCTTCAAATGATCATAATTTCAGTTTTTGCAGAGATGCTCACTTTGCGGTAGAGGAGTTTCGTGTGTTGATACAATTATAGCTTTATCTCTTGCACTGAGCACTGCTGTAAAACAAATGAGATCCCTTGACGATTGAGGACTGCGAACCAGAGTTAGTAATCTCACACAGTGCGGATCGGTTCTTGGATCACTAAACTTGTCCACACATATCCAGGTGCTGAACGTAAGTCCAGTTTGTGGTGGAAATAATCGATCACCTGATAGATAATGATTGAAACGATTTTGAGTCAGCTAATGATCATTACCAAGAAATTTACACGCTATTAGATTGGTTCCTAAAAAAGTTTCATCTCCTTATTGGAAAAACAGTTAACAAATGTTGCCGATATCATTTCTTAACCAATAAAACCAATCCAGTATCGAATATCAATGTTCAGTTATTCGAAGAGCCAAATGAATCCATTTACCAGATCCAATCCCTCCAAGAACGCTGTTATCAGCGGTAACAACTGTAGGAGGTGTAGTACTTTGAGGAGCAACACTAGGCAAATATAGACAAGCAAATCCCTCAGCACTCATGTCCAATTCAACGAATGGCGGAAGTGTGCAAGATCCATGAGCTCTAAAATCTTTTGGAGTTGTCATAGAGACTAGAGTCTTGATACGTGTCAAGGGAACAGGGCCCCCAGGCTTAGGCTTGTTTGGTTCAATATCATCTAGGGATATGCAGCATAACGGCTCTCCAAGCCGTAAGAATTCCCTGGAATAAATAAAGATCAAAACCTCTGAGCAACAAGATAGATTCATTTATTAATACCTTAAGTCCGTTGGTTCTAAAGACTGCGCAGCGAGTCGTTCGATTATATATTGCAGGGGTTGATGTAGAGGATGCGTTTCATCTTGCAGTGCAACTTTTCCCATGGTTAATAGTTCCCCAGCCATTCCAGCTTCGCACATTACTTGCTGGTTTCTCTCCGACCGTACTAAACTTTTGATCACTTCAGCTATGTACAATTGTAAGGCCAGGGCAATCTGGTTCTCTGATACGTCTGTTATCGACGGTAAAAGATGTAGCATTCCAACTACAATTCCAGGGTGTATTACGATCGGTTCTGGAGTCGGAGGGTTCAGGTTTAACGAATTAACACTCGATCGTTTACCACTGCCAGGCGAATCGAGGGACTTTTGATGCTGGAAGGAAATTGTTATTTAATATCAGGAGTTTCACTGTTATCAAACTTTCATTTTCCTTTTTCTTATCTTACCTCAATATTCACATGCCTATGGCTCGGAGATCGAACTCCAACTCCGGTCATATTCGGTTTATCAAACGCGTCTAATGCGACGTCGTAAAGCAGCCTCATCAATAAACATGCGTAGCCAAGAGCCTTCGGCATCTCGGAAGGAAAAGCTGGATCCAAAACATTACTGGTGAATAACAGATGCAAAACGTTGTGATGATTCGAGGTCAATACCACATCTGAATTGGTCAGTTTTGTTTGAGAAGAGAAACAGCCTAGGAGCCGGAGAGTATCGCACAAACTTGACTGGCATATCTGTGGATAGAGTGAAAAGGAAAAGTAATTTATTTAGTGATAAATCCTGTTATGTATTTCGAAGGATTACCTCATGATGGAAGAACTTTGCATTTGCTGGTTCAAATCGCATAGCAGTACTTATTGTGTGAAACACAACATGCAATAGTATCAATAGCGGAGATTCATCGATAAATGATTTTTGGGATACATCATTACACGGCTCATTATTTTCCACAGATCTGTTGCCTAGTCGACCTTCCAAAGAAACGAGAACGGACATTACGTAAACAAATCCTCCCACTTTACGAAATACTGTTCTCGTCCTGTGAGACTCCCGCAGGCAGGCAAGCAGCGACTATAAGAAGAATATAATTTGAGTAAGGAAACTGTCAGAATAAAAAGATTCATCCATTCATTGATTTTTGTGAATCACACCTTTAGAATGTGGGTTTTCAGAACCAATGCGTTTGGTAGGGCAGAATGCATCACACCAAGTAACGTCGCCATGTCGTCATCTCCCCCAGCACTTATCACTAATTCTCTAACTATTCCAAGTGCTTGATGTCTGCAATCGGTATACGGCACAAGGTTGTGAGAACAACGAGCTCCTCCGCATTCCCTGAACACATTGGCATTTTGAACATTGCCTGCTAGCAGGGTGGTGAGAGCTTCCATTATTAAAGCACCCAATCGCTCTTGATCAGCGCACATTTTGTACTCTGAAATATTGAGAAGATAGTTGAATCGATCGAATATTCGTGGGGCAGAATAAATTTAATGTGTGTATCAATATTAGCCATCTTTATACCTAGTCCTTGATCTTCTGCAACTTGTTTATCCTTTAATAGAGTTGCGTACCGATGGAGACATGTGACAAATACTTCGAGCATTCCAACTTCTCTGTATACTTCTTTGAATATAGCATTGTGCCTGATGAGATAATATTCATGATAATTTAATAGAAAATAAGTCAAGAATGATTATGTAAGATCAATGGACCAGTTGATATAATTTATCCATCTGATTACCTAAGTATATTTAAAAGTGTTTCCATGCACATTATACTGCAGTTGACCGAATTGTTAGATTTAAGTAATATTGAAAGTGATATAAGTTCTTTGCAAGGCACAAAGTTCAGTTGAAATACTATAAATTCAAGTAGCTGGAAGAACTTTTCCTGTATTTCAGGATTTTTCAGGTGAATCTTTTCTGCAAATTGAGAAAGAGTATTTTGTCCTTCTAAAATGAAGTAGTTCGCATTGTCGCTGTGATAAACACTTGATATCGCATCTAATATTGTACAGCATAGAAGCGGGGAGTTTGATTTCACAAACACAGATTGTAAGACTTGGAATGCTTGTATATTGCGAACGCTCCCACCTGAAAAAAGAATCGCATAAAAATTAGGGAATCTGAATGACAAACAGGTTCTTCTAACATTGTACCAATAAAATGGAGACCGAATTTCACCTCTGTTACTTGGTTGAGGTAAAGTGAAGCCCAGCATTTGAAATAACGATCCCATACTGGCTTGACTTGGTTTAAGTTCTGTGTGACCGCACATGGTTAAAGAAGCTAACATTAGGACTAAATTTCTTATAGCATCTTGAGCCTCTGCTCTGCCGTCTTGTTCTAGTCTAGACGGCGCATGTCTGTAAAATATTAAGGATATGTAGATTGGAAAAAAAGGCTCTGTATCATTGAATATACAAATTCTTACTTCAGCAAAAATTCCGACAAGAAAATGTACCCCTGGCATGCTCTGAAATCATCTAAGAGAGTCTGCGATACTTCGCTAGAGTCTTTTAAGAAGCAAAATACCGTAACAAACATCTCAACAACTTCTAAAGGCGCAAGTTCAGGTACTCTTTGCATATTATCTATGCAAAGTGCGATACACCCCTTGTCTGCAGAGGAAAATACAAAATAATCGTTAAATTTATAAATAATTTTCAGGCAGATTAGACTCTTCATCAAATCTATACTCACTATGGATGTAGGCGACCACATTCTGTGTTAGGCCGTGACGTGATAAAGTCATCAAAACTTCGGCAGCGCTTTTACGCCACATAACGTTATATTGTGGACACCAGCTAGTTATAGCAGAAAATAGCAAAGTCAGATCATCTTTCCTTGCCAATTCTTCAGCCGGGTATGGATGACTGCACAATCTGACCAATACCTGTTTTCAAGAGGCGTCAATGCTTAGTCGAATTTTGGATAAGAATGGATTGGTGTCTCTTTGTTTCGTTTAATCATGAGTGTAAAATCAGGTTCAAAAAAGAAGCCTGAAAAAACCTCACCTGAACAAATATCTTTTGTAATAAGATCCTGCGCTCTCTTGGAGTAAATTCACTATTGGTATCAGCTACGTCAGCCTCAACTTCACTCATTTCAGGTAAATCAAAGAATAAATAAAGACATTTCACTAAGGTTGATGGTACTGAGGCGGTGGTCATCACCTGGAAATGAATATTAGCTTCATTAGAAGCCGAGAAACGGCTGAAATTTGATAAAGCATTTAATATCTTGCCTGTATAAGAGAAGTATCTCCAGCGGCTAGTAGATTCAAAGCTGAAAGTAGCATCCATCCATTACTGGATTCTTCGCTATTTTCAATTTCAAGAAATTTAACAATTGCGCAACTGGCTGTCTCCGTACTCTGGTTACTCGCTCGTCTTCGAATTTCAGAAACCATTAACTTTGATACTTGTTGACTGAATGCCAATATGTCCCAGAACTTTTCGTTCATATCTCCAGAAGGACTAGAGCCGAAGACCTTATAGCGAAATGAAATAAAAAAAACTATCAAACATGAGTTGATATATATTAGAACTAAAAATGAGTAATAAAAATTATGAATAAAAATTAAAGGAACATCTAAACATCTTTTTCTAAATAAAATGACATTACCTTACAGAAAAGAGGCAACATGTTATAAAGTTTATCATCCCGTTCAGCCTCAGTAAGAGGATGCGGAGGATGCGTATATTCTGAGAATAATTTTTTAAGGTGCATTAAACCGAGCGCAGTATGCTGTGGATTAGACCCAGCAGCGGCATCGTCGATACTGCCACTTCCTCCGGATCCAACACCAGCAACGCTGTTGCTACCTCGCAACTTGCGCATTATGTTCATAGTTGCAGATTTCCTGAATGTAAAATACACCCATTCAAGTACCGATAGATAAATAAAATTCCGATACACATGATCAGGATAATAATTTATTCAAATAAAGACTTGGCTGACCATGTAAGGTAGCTAGTAGTTGATAAGTCGTTTATAAATACATGTATATATGTATATATGTATACATGTATATGTATATTGCAGATTAGATCTCTTCGACCACAAAATGACTTATTACGTTGTATGAGATCAGCCATAGGATCTTTTAAACCATTGCTATTGCCTATATCTCATTTTATAAACGACTTAATTGATATGTGAGTCAATTTGATGAATTGCATTTATAATTTTTTTTTGTTGCCAATATCATAAACCGACTAAGAGAAATTAGTTGAAATATCATAATGTGTGACTAAAAATATCAACAAACGCAATTGATATATCAGCTGACATGGGATTTTTCAAGAGTAGTATGTATGTGTATCAAATTACCATTAATCTTTAACGAATTGTTGGTTTTTTTTTCCTTTCCTTCTTTTTCTATGTTTTTTATAATATTTTATCTAGATTTCGAAAAAGTGTAATCAATGCATTAATAAATAATCGAATTATTATAATTACTTTAAAAGACCGTAGTTTAGTAATAATTGATGGAATTTTCTATCTTCGAATTGATTGAACATAACCAACGGCAAGTTTATTTACATTAACTATATTGCTAACTTAATATGATAATCGGTGTTATCTGATTAGGAAGTATGATTATGATTTAGAAAGTTATCGGCTAAATATTTACGTCTGCCTTCTGTCAAATAGCCGTAGAAACGTCATTGAGTAAAGGTAGTACATTTCTAGGATCGTATCGTGGATATGATTATTATAAATGACAGATATCTTTTTCCTACATAAATACTAACGGGTAATATATATAAGCGTTTTATTTTACCTGTGATTAGTAATGGGGCAGCAAAAATCTACATTTTCTTGCGTAAAATCACTTTTCCTTCGGCCGATTTTAACGTTTTACTGCTAGCAGACATTTTGACATTTGATGGCCCTCTCCGCTCTCAACCAACCGCTATACGTCGATACTTATCACGTGACTTCTGACGTACTACGATAAAACGCGAAAATTTGAAATTCATATTTTCATGACAATATTTCAATATCAAATATGCAGAGAATTTTATAAGAAAACTATAATTTCAGACAAAAATGCATCACAATTATCAAAGCTTTTTTTTTTCAAATTTATTCAACAATTCAACCTCCAACCCCATAGCTATGCTAACGAATGTATAAATATTGTTATCGTATTAGTATAGCATTAGACTTGCAATAATAATTAAGAATTGTTGAATGATAATTATAGAGGAATATGTAGATAGATTAGAAAAACTCATAGAAACATGTAACGTAAATCGATATGTTGGTTGAAAATTTTGATTACAAATTTTCAAAATCTATTTCGGTCACTCACTCTCTCTCTCTCTCTCAATTATACAAATCTTAATTTATACAGCTTGTAGGGATATATTCAGGTTGAATAGGATTAAAGTTAGTTATTCTAGATTAGTCATTTATCAGTATGAACTAGAAAGACAGAATATTCAAGTTTATTTACAGAAGTTTTTGAAGACAAAGGCGCATACAAATGGTACCGCTTTTATTAAATATTTATCAAATATGTACAAGGTGAATTACACCGTATAATTTTCATTGGTACTAGTTAGAAAAGTCGATTTTTCCTCTATGTAAAAAAATCGGAAATCTTTTTCTGCCTTTTTTTCGTTACTTTTACACCATCGTTTATGTTATTTACCAGCGATGTTAATTCTTCAAGAGTTTGTTTTTCCAAAGGCTTGGAATCCTTCTTTTTTCCCATCAATTCGAGACCAGATAATCGAGGCTTTTTAGCTCTATCTGTTTCCTTAGTATTCACATCTTGCAGGAACAATTGGTTTCTCAAATCTCTTTCATTCTTACATATCTTTGATCTAGAAGATAAATCAGACTGCGATTGACTACTGTTAACACAGTTTTCACTGTCGTCGGTTTCATTTTCGTCAAATTTTTCCATTTTCCCATTCCTGTTGCCATTTATTATTTCTACTTCAGACTTATTCAACTGATCCTCTCCACTTCCGGCAACAGAGGCGAAATTCGTACTGTCTGGCTTGGTTTCTAGTTTAAAATCCGTGGAGAATTCAGCTTCGATAACTTCGTCATCAAGCCATTTTTCTATATCCTGTTGTTCGATATCTTCTTTAATTTTAGCCTTTGAGGTATAGTAAGTCGAACCGTTGTCGTTATTTCTAGTGTTTTCTAATTTGCCGAAAATTTTTATCGCGCAGTTTTTATCAGCCGCAACATCCCCCGTTGTTGATTTGGTACCCAATTTGCTGAGGTAGCTGGTCAGCGGTTTCATTTTGCTCCGTTTATACAAGGAATGGTAAAAATCCAAATACGAATGCTCAGAGTTCGAGGCACAGGTCTCGTTTTCACACAAGAGAACAAACAGCTGGGCTGTAAAAAATAGTCCATACAATGACATGAAATGTTAAAAGATAATCATTCTTGAAAAACTGAACATCAAATAGATAAAAACTTCCTCACCAACATCAATATTTCGCTCTATCAAATGCCAGTACATAGCAGCTACTTTATCTCGAAGATCGTCATCTCCGAACGTAAAATATACCATAGAACGTCCAGCAACAGCAGCGGCCATTAACTGCAGTAACACCTTGAGTTGCGGATCTCCTTTAAAAGCACCGCAGCCCCAATTACCAGTAGCTATTGCGGACAGATTGTCCTTCGGTATATCAGGAGAACAAAATCCGACATAAGCCTGTATCCAAAAATCGAATAATTGAGTTCACTTGCAGAGTATTATCAGATTTGCGAGTATAATACCTTGTTCAGTTCTCTTATTATGTTTGTAGTCGTGAATTGAGTATGCGATTGTTTGAACAACAGTGCGTCGATAGCAACGATTGAAGTACGACGCCTTCCGCTATTATCTCGCGGTGTGTCATCAACGAAATCTCCATTCCATTTGAAAGTGTCGCTGTATCCCTCGTAATCGCTGTATCTTTCAACTCCGCTGATTATGAGCGCCTCCGTATCATCTAAGGCTTCCGTCACCAGCATACTAGCCATAAGTTCAGGGCAAATGACGAATCTTATTTCTTCTTGAACACAACCCCAGCCCAATACGCCACCACCAACATATCTAAAGATGATTTTTAAGAAAGGATTCAGAAATATTTTTATACTAGTTTACTTCGATTAAAGTGAAATTTACGTTTCACGCACTTGTTCGCAAAATCAACTTGCAAGAGACCTGCTCCTTCCGTTTCTATCGTTCCATTGCTCGTGATGTGTAAAGGTGGTAATCTGACTTCTTGCCTATTCCATCTAGGGCAATTTTCCTTTGGAATATACCGTCGTTGAATTGTTATCACACCCTCCGGGGCTACTCTATGGAAAAACCATAAAGGATTTTCATTTAACGATAATTCAATAAGCTATTTCATTTCTTCATCTAGTGAACTATAACTTAAAATCTGTATTTAAAAACGCTGCAAAGTGGACAAGCACACCTTTGAATAAAATTCTTCTGAAGTAATGAAAAATGCACTTTAATTTCTCCATTATAGCTTCCGATCTATCGACTCTCTCTTTTTCAAATGCTCCAAAGAGTCTGAAATATAATATAGATCAATTTTACACTCTGTATTCAAAAATCAATGTATAAAAAAATGTATCTGATAATTAATGATCTGAGCTAATTACCTGTTGAAATTTATTTCTGGATACATAGCGTATTCAGATTGTGGATTTGTCGAATTCCGGCGAGGAAATGTGCAGAGAAAAGCATTGGCCAACAGACAGCCGACTTGCAGCTGACTAAGACTTAGTGAGATGTTTGTATGACGTTTCAAAAGCGGTATTGGACCAGTAACTAAATCCGGTAGCTGGAGAGCTAACTCTACGATTTTAGGAAGTAATCCACCGCAGAATAGAGCAGCTTCGTCGTCGTCTACGACCTAAAAACATTAGAAATTAAGTGGAATTGAAAAAACTAAGAAAAGAAACAATGTTTATCAACAGATTTATACAAGAAGCTTGACTTACATCAGTAAAAAAATGTCTAAGAGCTGAAAAGTCCCAACGCTGAGCGTATTTCTGATTATAAGATAATATAGCAACCTCAAGTTCGTGGCTTGACATAAAACTGCTTAATAAAGCCTCCTGAATGACTTCCCATCTTTGTCTAAATCCGTTGCTTCCATTCGACTGTGTGAATAAAAAAGCAAAATTCTTCACATTATGAGAAAAACGGATTGAAACTTTTAATGGTTACCAAGATAATAACATTACGTGATTATTCGGATATAAACTGTGCGTAGAATGTGGCATCCTGACGTATCCCGGACTCCATTTGTCCTTTCGATGTTTTGGGTAAGGTTTCGGCGGTCCATGACCAGAAAATGGCAACTGATTAAAACAAAAGTATATAAAAGTAATAAACAAAATATCACAAGATATTGCCGAAAAAGGAATATCGTATGTACTTACCGAAAATAAGACAGTGTGACGAGGCGAAGCAATTATAGGATTCACTTGTTCGTAGCCATATTTTCCCAAGCGTTTGTAAATCTTGTCCATGCTAACTCCCTTCCATTCGGTCAGGTCACTTGTTGATTCCGTCTCGTTGGGACCTGCTGAAACAACGTTTCTTCTTTACCTTAGTTTGGTTTAAATTCATTTATTTATCTAGGTGAATAAAAAATGGGGAAAAAAACCTCCGCTTGAATTAGAAGCCTCGACATTCTCATCCGAAAACATGTCCGGAGATAGTTGATGTTCTTCTGAATGAAAGTTGTAGGCTGTTGTACTGGATAGGTTAGTGTCAGACATGTCGTATTCTGCACAAAATATTAATACGATATATTATTCTGTTATCTAGTTCGTGACTGATGATAAGGTCATTCAATTTCTAATAACATGTATTTGTATCTATGCATGTGTGCGATGTGTATGTAATACGATATTTATCGAGCGAATCGAGTTAATTTAACCTATAAAATTGTAGAAAAAAGTGTTATGCTAAGTTTGTAGGTTTGATGTAAGAAATAAACCCGTTGATGAACGAGACTTATTATATTTGTGAAGACATAAATAGTGTCCAAGGTATAATTGTTGTTATATTGACACCGGGGAAAGAATTCGCTATGAAATTTATAGTATGCGATGTGTTTGTCTACTTACGTTTGCCAAAATGACAGCTGTCAAATTGTATTTCATACCGTTGTGTCCATACGGCATGAAATATTCTTCGAATGATGAATCGATCTTTCAAAACTAATGACAACTGTTCGTCGAACGATTTTTCAGAAACGTCGCAAAAGGTGATTATAGAGAGGGTGGGAGGGGCCTTATTTGTGTTTTAAACGGATGGGGCAAGCAGGGGCAAGGTAGGAATCTCGGTAGGGCCATCACGCACAGTTTATAATATGCGCAAATATGCGGGTGTTCCAAAACCTATGTACACCGTTGGCGTGACGTCACTTCTCAACGAAACCAACCTAACGTAACAGCTCGTGTCGACCCAAGCTCTACCGATGGAGTATTACCACAGCTAGAGCGCGCGGACAAAACCAACTTAAAACCTGACCTCACCAATGAGTTGGCGATACCATGTTTGCGCCTGAATATGTTGTATCTGGTTATATCATGCATTGCCGTAAAAATCAGATGGGAATTAATTTGAATGCTCTGTATAGCCGAGACTGCTAATCACCGATGAATAAAATAACAATTGTTCAAATGTATTTTTATCCATGTTTAATAAAATTAACATTTTATATATGATTGTCTATTTATTAAAGTAACTTAAATTACCTATCAGGAAATAACTAAATGTAAATGCATATAAATAATATATGTATGATAGTAATTAAGAAAAGGGATCATAATTTGGATATGATAAATAAAAAGGGTACAATTAAACAAAATTAAATTTATTTCTAATATACCGGAATTGAAAAACTATAAGGATAATTAAATATATACAAAATGTACAAATAATAGAAAACGATCCTTCGAGATTATCAAGCTTGAATGCACATTTTTCTGTTATGATTAAATACACTTTATTCAATTTTTCTTTTCAATTCATGTCTAGGAGGTGCCGAGTGGCACCGCTATATCAGTGCTACACCTCGTAATAGGGTAAAATAGGACAGTTTGCTTTTCATTTTTATTACATATTACTTTAGTATTGGACATTTAAAGATGGAATACTTTGATTTTCTTATTATCAATTAGATATTATATAGCATACTGTGATTCCCAACAATTATGTTGAACCCATACCTTAAATCTGATGTAATCTATTTTCAATCAAATAGTAATATCCTTTACTCTTCTTTACATATAAAATTTGTTCAAAACGATTATAACGTTTGAGGATCAATATTTACTGAATCTAAGTTATTGTTGTTTGTTTTTTTTTTTTTTCAATTTTAGAAATGGTTAAAAAGAGTCTTTTAACAATCGCGAAAGGACAGTTTCAAAATATAGTATACTTATAACAAAACAATACCTATGAAGAATTATATGAACAAAAGAAAATAAAATAATTACATGTTGGAAATCACTTCAGGTGGATTAACTGGAGTTAAACTTAATTTATAAGTGACATTTGTAGATTTAATATTCCCTTATCTATACTCCTATATGTATGTATACATATAGTTTATATCCACCTGTGATACTCAATATATGGCTGTTAATTTATATCCAAATTTCAATAGTTATTATATAATTATTATCGTTATATAAACTGATCTATAGAACGTTTACAAAGATGTTGATATTTACTTTTGCCCTTGCACTTGATATTTTGCAATTAATACCTTATACTTCGCTTCTGTGGTGGCAAGCTGTGCCGCTTAGCTATATACGTTGCAAAATTCTTACCCCCAAATAATCTTTTTATCAAGTAAAATCTTTGACCCTTATTGTTTTTTTTTGTTTCATTTTTTTCTCTGAAATTCTGTGATTCGATCATTACGATTATTAATGAAATAACATAGAAAGTAAGAATTTTGAAAGTATTATTGCATCTGCAAAAGCTAAGAAGCATTGCATTTAGCTAGTCATATACTAAAGTTAGAGCCGTAACTAAAGCCTATTGTAGGTTTGTACAAAACTTTATTTTCTCTTTATCCTATCTCTTATCACTGTTTTCAGATATCAACAATCGCTTGAGACCAATAAGTACAGTAATTATCTAGCTTCTCCTGACCACATAGAATATGATCATTTGTATTCTAGTTGAAGTGACTGCGATTACCTCTAGACCAATAATCTGTAATCTGTAGTCGTTACGTAAATGTAACAATATCCGAAGTCCTGTTACCTGAAATTATTATTCCGTAACTGATATATTTTTACGATAAAAAAAGGAGAAAATAAATTTTATTGTCAATATTATGCCGACGATTACGTCCAATCAGATAAAATATTAATTTATAATATTATATAGTTGTGAAAAATATTACATGAAAATATTTTCAAACACCGTTGTTTTTTTTTTTTTTTTTACATACTGATCTAAAATTGATATAAAATTTTTTTGGGAGAAGCTAGATTGAAGCACCAGGAACAATGTGCAAAGACAATTATGACAACCATAAGTTATATTATGTTATGTTATGTTATGTTATGTTATTTTATTTTATTTTATTTTATGTTATACTGAAATCTTATTAGCTGCGCATATGATAGTTGGAGGATTAAAAATCATTCAAGATTAAATAAATTATAAATACTAAAATAAACTAATAATGATTTTGATTCATAATGATAATGATGAAAAATGAAAAGAGGATTGCATTTGCCCCAAGAAAATATATAATATATGTACATATACATGTAATCTCGTAAAAAATGATATAATGAATAAGATTAGATTTAAAAATTGCTACTTGAATGAAATAAATCCTACAATGGAACCCAATTTACGCAATTTACACTGCCAGATAAGAAATCGCTTGAACTTGAACGGTTTTTGATCTCATTGCTTTAATATATTTTTCACTAGGTTCTTTTACCACAAGTTTAATAATATATTGCGCATCCGTGATGAAATACGACAGTATATATTAAAATATACGTCTTGGATGTAATAAGATATATTATTAAGGCTCGTTAATATATTGCAATCGTATATTGTATATAGTATTATGTCTCGAAGGATTGTAGAATTCAGATTTTTCAAACATTTACCGTTTGTGTCCCTATTAGAACATTCAATTCACGATAATTGATATGCCGATGTTGAATACTTTTCAAGTACCGTAATTATTACTCTTTCAAATCTTACACTTTAAGCCTTAACAAAAGAAAGAAAATATTCAATATGCCTTACAATGATTGATGAGATCACATAATAATTGAATACATGTATTCAAATCATAAGTAATACATAAATAGACCCTAAATTGATACCAAAATATTCCAGGATTACCCAAAACTCAGAAATCTTTTCATAGTTCAGTCGATAATTATCAATTTTGAAAAAAGAAATGATCTTTATAATAATAATTTTATCTAACAATCAAATCTTTAAAATAAATTTAATTTCACAGCTGCGTATCAATCAAGTATTATATACAAGTGTGATTCAAGTGCAATTTACATATGTCTGTATAGCGCTTAACTACATGAGAAAATCTAATGTTTTCATAGGTTTATCAATTTCTTTGAATGTATATACCCATGTACTCTGAAAAAATCATTCTATCAATTCAAGAGCTGTTAATTATATCAAGGAATGATTTCAACCATAGATAAAATTGCAATTTCTTTGACAAATGAACTTTGGGTTTCCCTGTGATAAAAAGGTATGGATAAAATAATTTTGACGCCACGACGCAATTAAAAAACAAAAACAGAAATACTCCCTAAAAATGGTATCGTTAAGGGTTGTGCGATCGGCCTGTTGCAGAAACAGCTCTAGCTGCTCGTGGAATGAGTGTCTGTTGCGTATGTCTTCTAGGCATTGGGATAGATGATTTAGATGTTGTTGTTGTTGTTGTTGTTTCAGGTTTAATCTGTGCTTCTTTCATACTACTGTTCGAATCTGAAGATCGATTCTGTGCCAAGTCTTTAGATTTTTGTAGCTTCTTATTAGGCGAACTCTCTGCTAGTGGTTTTTCCATATAATCGTTACGTGCTTGATCCTGCCTTGACTTGATTAAGCGTGGTGAATGATCGCTGGGTTTACGAAGAGTCCTGAATGCATTTAGTACCGCAGGTGAAGGAGGGTGTGGTTGGTTCCATAAGTCACTCCAGCTGAAATCAGGAATAAATATTTGAATTCCAATAACTCATCTGTCTAATAGTTACAATGATATACCAGTTGGAAGGATATGAGACCGAACAATGGTTCTAAAATTTGTGAAATATGATAAATGGATGATATTTGAAGAGTTGAAAGATGGGATAGTGAAACTCACCCCACATGGCTAACCATTGCAGCATGAAACATTGTCAATAGTGAATCGGTTATAATTTTATAAAATAAATGCAAAAACTATCTACAGTATTAAATCTTGATAATCGGTCGTACACATACGTCTACTCTCATTCCATGCTGGGAAAAATATTATATAACGCATTAAATCGCTGTATCAAATTTAAGCATTTAATGCCTTTAGATATATTTGATTAAAACACATGTTTATATTATCTACATATAGCACCGATGGAATCTATTATTTACGTATTAGATATTCTATATTTGCTAGCTAAACACACTACACACTACTTTAATTCATTTAAACATTTGTATAAACCTAGTTATTTTGATCAGTAAAAAGAAAGCAATCATGTTAGCACCATCAATTAAATAACTCGACGATTTTTCATGTACCATCATGGTTGCATATAATTGTTAAAGAAATAATCAAGGAACTTGAAGCTCTATTTAAGTATCTTAGTGATTACAAAATATTCATCCATCGCGAAAAATTCACTAATTTATTATGACATTCTAAATACTCCCGACCTTAAACAAATTATTGGTATCAATCATTTATAGAGATAAGATTTAAGTGAAAACCTGCATTGATTTTGTAAGTTTCAAATGATATCTCGAAAATTCCTTTCTCAATTTCCTTTGCGCAACTATAATAACGAATAATAGAAGTTATTTATTGACTCAAGTCAGCTGCTGAGGATGGCATGCGTACTACAACCGACTGCCCAAAGCTATATCAAAGGACAGACGGCTTGGAAGTAAAGGAGATGTAAATAAATAAGGATGTAGAAAACGCAGAGAAGCAGGCATCCCAAGATTAGATCACACAGACTGACACACTCTACCTTCCCGATCCTGAAGCTGTGGGTTTCATATCACCGGAGAAGAACGACGACCAGAGCAGCAACAACAACAAGTTATTTACATGTCACGTTCGTGGGATTATATGTGAAAGAAACGTGTGAATGATGAGTGATTTCTTTTTAAATTACACAAGCTTATTGCTCATTTTAATAATCATTATTTTCATCGTCTGTAGCTGCTAATTTCCAAGGACCTAAGCTTGTATAATTCAATAGTTTAAAGGTGCAAGAGAATAGATAATGAAAGAATGAACAGTGATAACTCCGACATGAAAATGATTCTATTGATGTTTGTATATATATATATATATATATATATATATATATGGGAAGTTATTATTTAGAATAGTTTGCATTCTATGGAAGATAAAATGACCATTAATATTCAACCATAATTAGAACTTATTGTGATAAAGTGAAGAATTACACATTGAAAACTGGTGAAACAATGAAAAATGTCAACTTCTATGTACCAGAGGTATGAAATAATACGTTACTCACCTAACTAGAGGCCCCACGTTACCATCCTGTGGGAGTGACTGTAGTAACGAAGGACCCGCCGACACCGGTCGAACCTAGATATTGAAAAAAAGTCAGTAATCTGATGATGCGAGAGAATAGATCCCTGGTAGTATTCAATATACTCACTTTATCAGTCTGTGTAGCTGCATTGCAAGTTTCTTTGCTGATATCGTTGATGTTGCAAGATGAGGACGTACTGCACTGTGAATCTAGTCCATTGATTCCCTGATACTTAGTCATTTGAACCTGTGTAACAAATATGAATAATAGTTATCTTAATAATCTAATCATAGATTTATTACACAGAGATTTATTTCACAGGAAAGCTTAATATACGGTAATCATTTCTAGGTAAAAGGAAATGAGTGTACCTGTAGTAAATGTACCGTTCTATCCCTATCTTCCAATTGTCCTTGTAAAAATACAACTTGTCTACGCAAATCAGCCAATTCATCTGCAACAGTGTTTCCACCACTACCTGGCGACGTGCTTGCATCAGTCGTTCCAGCTTCGTTCAGGTTGTAGAAGAGACCATTCTGTTGTTGAAATGAATATAATTAATATTTGATTTATCTGAATGATTATTATTAGAGAGTATAAGTGTGCAACGCACCTTCATAGAATTATCGAATGGGTTGAGAGTTTCTGCCTGAAATTTAGATAATTCATGATTTATATTAGATAGAATGTATTTCATTGAGTAATTTTATTAGGTAGGAGTAGTATAGGTATTTTTTAGTAGTGAGGTAGATGTATGTAGGTATGTATGTATTAGAGTGTTTCTTGAAAGGATGGTGTTTTAAATTTTCAGGGTCTACCTCTCAACAGATTTCAAATAGAGAAAAACAAATTCTCCCTTAACTTTAGCTCATAATTTCAACATGAACACGTACCACAGAATTTTTTATTATTTTTTTTTTTTCTTCTGTATTTGGAACCGATTGAGAGTCTTGTACTATTTAGGTGTGTGTGTGTGTAGTTAGGTAAATGAAAGAAATGATAACATACCCTCGTCAAACCGTTCTCTCCTGACTTCAAATGCAAAACGAAGGATGACCAAAAAATGAAATAAAAGTAATGGAATAAAACAGAAAATAGCGTGTTAATTAAACAACACAAACGTAAAATAGAAGCATTTTTAAAGTATGCAAAATAATATTTTATATATATGCACAACTTATTACAAACTATATGTATATGTATAATGTATATAAGCAGCTCCTGCACATATTAAATTATACAACGCATTTATTATCACGCGATTTGTTAATATCAAATAAAAACACATTCAGATAGTAGAAGAACGCATTTAATATTTGTATTATATGTAAATTTATTTTTCGATTCTTACCTCCTGAAGAACCCGCTTCAGCTTCAGAAGCATTGTCTTTATTGAGACTATGTCCTGAAACATGTATTGATACGTGCCTCGTTCTAGTCTTAGGCTTCCCTCATCTCCAGAGTCGAGACTTGGAGATTGAATCTGTTAAAGATGAGGAAATTTATCGTTTACTAAACAAAGTGCAACAGATTATTGCATAGTTATATAGTTGTATTTTTTCGCGTATTATATTATAGTGATAAGAATTACTAGATGTAATATATACGCGATCATTTATACGTTATATATGTGTGTATAAATTTACAATACGAAAAAAAAAAAAAATAGTTCTCATTATTATTCTGAATTAATTTACGTTTCTGGGAGGCCTTAGAGGACTGGAAACTTGACGAGTCCGCACACTATCCAAAGAACGGGGTGAATCCGTCCCGGATCTGCTTCGCAATAACCGGGACGTTCTGCCGCTGCCGATTCTGAAAAATGAATAAAATTACACATTAGGATAATCGGTGGATTGATTTTTATTTTCTTTATTTGTGTAGTAAAATTCGCAACACTGATTCTATATTAAATTGCAAATATATCTCCGCCTGTTTCTATATGCTCGTTTCTTTTCTTTCCTTTCTTTAATTTTCTAAAAAATAAGAAACACTACCTTCCGCGCTCGCACATGGCACGGATCGCTAAAGAATTCGCCAAATTTGGGGTGAGATTGTTTATAGAAATGGTCGGTTGTCTTGGAGGTGGTGAACCCCCGGTTGGCGTAGTACTTTCCGAAGATAAACCAGAATCTTCTGTATCGTTGGCAATTGAAATTGAATTCTCATTAGTTCGAGTTCTGGTAGATGAGGTAGTCGTTCTTCTTCTGGCTCCTCGGCCTGCACTCTCCAGAGACGACGCCATCCTCAAGGATTTTCAATAACTTTAAGAATAAGCCGCACGCAATTCCCAATACTGTTTATAAGTTTGCCAGAATAAGATGTAAGGCGGTCTCAAGACTTGCAGAAGATTTCGCAAATAGTTAATTCACTGCTCCGAGTAATTAGGCTCGCATTTATCGGTATAGAAGATAGAATCGCCTTTTACGTGTAAGATATCGAAAAGATAAGAGCAACGGTGATTACATAACGATTGAATCGCTGGTATACTAATTACTGATTAGCTGAATATGCGGTAGATGCGTGATTTTCTTTTTAATTATTATAAAAACGTTGGACTTGGATAGTTGCATATCGTTACTTCAGGCTTATGTGTAGATCATCAGAATATCTAGATAAACTTCGACCTGTAGACTGTTGCTATAATATTAATATAACCATTGATAGACTAGCATCGTCCATATAACGAATATGACCAATTATTATAATCCAAACAAGGTTCGGCGATGCGGAGCAGCAATCCACGTTAATTAAGTTCAAAATTTGAAGGAAATTGTTTCTACCATAGTATATGTATAATAAATGAAAAATTTATTTATCCAAGTGTGTTTATAAAAGTAAATGAGACGTTCAGAAAATATTTATTACTATTCAATTCAATTCACTGCAGGAAATTTTTCGCATATATGATAACATACGCGTGTATAGATAGAGGTATGGGTATGTGTACGTTTGCACTTTTAGTAATATTATTATAGCACCTCGGAGTTTGTTGATATTATATACTTGAAAAGTGTTTAAATACTAAAAATTATCTGTTCTTTAAATTTTCGAAAAATTAAAGCTAGCGGGGAAAAAAAAATAATGAATAAAAAGCACACCACCAACGAAGAAAAAACTCAACTCTTCGCGGGTTTGAAACGCGATAAAAACATCGCGATAACACCTGTTCGATGCGAATCCCTATTCAATTAGACATAATTCTTCGAGTGTCTATGTTATAGTAAATATTTGACGTTTGAAGACATTGATACGTGTCCATCGAAAACCGTAACTGACAATGATGACAGTTGAACGACACGTGGATCGAATGAAATTTTTACAATTCACACATCGGCCTCGAATGAGGGGAGCCGACGAAGAAGATGTCACCGACGGAATGGACTGCGGGTATAACAAAATCGTAGAATTGTATGGCTATAGCGAACGTCGGTTTATCTGCGCAAGCGTTCGTAGCTGAAACAGCCGCTCGATAACGGCTAGCTGTCTGCGAATGAAGCAAAAAGAGGGAAACGCAGAAACGGAGGAATTTGTTCCTTTCAAGGATAACTGATAAACGATCCGTTCAACAACCGTGAAAACAAGATGAGAACAAATCTCCACAAAATTGAAAAATAGAATCAAAATTTGAACAATTTTGAAGTCAATCGCGAACAAAATATTTCTGTTCGTTATCCTTCCGGTGCATAATTTATACAACAATTTTCGATCTTGTAACAAAATAAAAAACCGTGACGGTCCTATTTTAATTTTTGATTTTTTTTGTTTTCTCTGGACAAGAGATGAATTTGCGATTTCTTCACCGAAACGCGAGTGAAGGACTCTGCAGTCTTGAATGAGTTCACGAACAAAAGAAGATTTCCCCTCGTAATTTTCACCAGTCTAGAGAGTTTTACCAGCTCTTTTTCCACGTATAGAAATATGTTTCTTTTTTTCTTGTTGGTTTTAACAATCCGGCTCAAGAGCGCTTGGTACCTACTTGCTGGAGCGTATACTACTGCAGTAGGCAGATAAAACCACACATGGAAAAATGATTAACGACGAGTAGCCTACTAGGTAGGTAAATTATTTAAACAACAATCGGCATGAATTCGTGGGATGAATAAATGACGAAACAAGAGGAGGCCCAGAGGCTCATGGGAAGCAATTAAGCACGCTTCTCCATGTCTCAAGGGTCTTATTTTTTACGTAATTAAAGTGGTATCATCACACCGTGTTACACTCCTTTGCATACATACTGATATACCTATATAAGCCAGTTTCGTAACTCGTGAGTTAAGTCGGCTTCTAAACCTTGAGAAAAAAAAAAAGGTGACATCATCAGTCCTCCGAAGTTTCAACTCTACCCAACTAATACCAAATCGCGTTTCAATGCGGGTATAACAACGGCTGAAAAATTCTTCAATCAATACTAGTCGACCCTTTTTATTCTGTAAAACGTGAGTTATTGATTATTGGTTTTTGATTAAACACTCGGGACTAGAAACTCCAATTTCAGCTCTCCAATCAACGTCAAGTTTAGCCAGCTTCTAAAACTCGTGACTCACCGTTTGGCAAGACTCGCGATAAGCGAGCTGTCAGCCAAAATTCATTTCCTCCTAGACCAGATTTCCTGGTATAAACAAATGCTTAACACTACGCAATATTTACGGAATAATATGACGTCATGTGAGCCCCACGTATCTATTTCTACAATCCCTAGATATATCGAGCTGCCTATAATAAAATTGGTTTCAAAATCCACACCCCACTACTGCACATAGTTCATATACGAAATCCCGACGTAAACTTGGCAGCGTTTCCTCTTTATTCATGATACTGCCAAAACTGAGTTTGCTTTACGTATTGCGGTATAAGAGTAAGGTGTTCGAAACGGCTGCCAAGAATGTAGGGTTTGTCTGGACCCTAAGGGCGCTAAGGGAGGAGAATTTCCAGCGGAGATAAATTGGACGAGAGTCTATTTCCTGCATCGAAATGGGCAATGAAAATATACCGAATTTAACCAGACGATTTTCCCTCCCTCTATTTTCCCCTCGTTTTCCGCATTTCGCCATCGTTTGGCTCGCCAATGCAGTTTGCAGTTGCCAAAAAGCCCCGTCCCTTCGGCCTTTCCCCATCAACTCAATGCACACTGGTATAATTTATTATGGATACGCAGACTGCCGTTCACCGTTGGTCTGCTACTGTACACATAATACATAGATAGATGGATAGATACACGTATACCTATGTATATTTATGTACTACATCCTCTCGTTACGTAGTTTGGATCCCAAGGGAGAAATGTTGGCTCATGCAGACTCCGGCGTTTTCGCTTTTGTTTGTTCAATCAAACGCACTCTGGCGAATAGAGCTACGCAGATGAATTTTGTTCCGATATGGTATAAAAGATTTTTTTCAAAGGGATATATTATACGCATGCATTAAAGCTCCGATATAAAAACTTTGCGTAACATATGGCGAGTCGATAAAACTTCAAAAGCTGCATTTTCTACCGCGAAGTTTCGATGATATGTTTACGTTGTTTTCGACTCAGCGTAGATACAGCCTCTTATCGATCAGGCAACATTTTTTACGAGTGGTAGAACCGATAACACTGATTTATGTCTTAACCTGGACGACACGGTTGATAGATTTGATATTCAGATCGTTATTTATAGCAAAGGTAAATCAGAGTTAATGCAGTGCGCAAAATCTGCCTGACGATCTTAGTCTGCACCTTTCTTTTGAAATGATGAATTTTTTAATTTTGTAATTAGCGTTTATAATTCACGATGAAATCTCATTCGCATATTATACAAGCATACACAAATAGGCAGCAAATTCATACGATAAGTACATTCATAATATATCAATTACAACCGCATGCAGGATGCTGTAAGACGGTATCATCTTCCTAGCCCAAGGACTAACCGCGAGATCATCTTCAGGAAATTAATACCTGTATACCTACTCTCAGTTCTTACTTCTTTGAAAGTTTTCAATTAAAATGTCTTTTTTCTAGTATATAAGCGCAGAGATTAAGATTTCTACAGAATTGGATTTAGTTTAGTGGCTTTTCCGTACCTACTCAGCTAAGAATTTTGTCAAAGCGTTAAATATTCGTGGATTCTCGCTCACGATGAACCAAAATAAACCGGAAGAGCTCTCAGCGAGAAGATTAGATTTCGACTAGTATTATAAAAATGGGACGAAACTAAGAAAAAAAAAGAAAATTAAAATAAGATTCTAAAATAAACAGATATTTGTAACGATAATCGGAATTATTTTCCTCGTATTAGATTAGCGGACCGTGAAATAGGGGAATTTGATTCCATTCAATGACTTTACCAGAGCGACCGCGAATATCTTTCGCGAGTGACAAAAAAAGAAAAGAAAAAGAAAAAAACGGAGAATAAAAGCGTCGCAACTTCGGTAGTGTGATATTATAAAGTGGCGATTGCCATCTAGAACCACTAACTAGTAACGCTCTGAATAGCTCGATAAAACTTCGAAACAATGGGTTCGCAATGTAGGTTCAATTTCGTTATCGTTTTTGTAATAAGAGGCTCTGGTTTCCGCTCTTGCATAGTCTTCAATTTTTATATAAATATACAAAATTCTCTTTAAATAAATCGCGATTTCTGAAGCTTTGTAAGATCCTTTCGGTGATCTGATCGCTTCAAAGCTAGACATAAAAGTGTTCGAATTGACCAGCCGATTTTATAACGGTCAATATCTCGTTCACCTTGATCTAGATAAGCCTGAGGCTACGAGGTGAGACGAAGAGGTAGAAAAGACTAGCGTAATTATAAATGAACCGCAAATAAGCCGTGTTGGAAAAGCTTAGATAACTGCGAGTATGAATCTGAATGATTTTGGTGTTCGCGGTATAGGAAGCTGCAGTTTTAGTCCCGTTAAAATTCTCACTCAACTACAACAGAATGAGTAAATAAAAATGAAAAATGGAAGCTGGATGGTTATTTTCAACTGACAGAATTCAAAGACCCGTAGTATAGGACAAGTCCATGGCTATTTTTATATACGAAATTGCAGAGTTTATTGTTAGAAACTTG
Organism: Tenthredo scrophulariae; assembly: GCA_963978835.1. Classification (NCBI taxonomy): domain Eukaryota; kingdom Metazoa; phylum Arthropoda; class Insecta; order Hymenoptera; family Tenthredinidae; genus Tenthredo; species Tenthredo scrophulariae. The sequence continues at coordinate 12,805,441 of OZ022234.1, forward strand.
GTAAAGAATAACCGAAGAACCGACGGACACGCTCTCTGACCTCACATGAAACTGTTGACGACATCCACTCCGGCGTGACCGCGGGAAAGCACGGAAGTAAAGAAGCCACCTTAAGTCTAGACTGCGTAGTGCGATACGTACAACACCTCAGCCAAGGCGAACAGGTAGAATTATTATTTCAAGGAAAATCCGACTCGAGATTAAAGAAATTCATTCATTTTCATTCAATGCGAGAAGCTTCGACGAATCTCATTTATAATTATCACGATTTAATGTATTATATTAAGACATAGGAGAATCCTGGGATGAAACGGTGCATGTACGACCCCCGCGGTGTACAGGTGTGCCTGATAATTTCACCCCGTAATTACGCAAGCCATATAGATTACGTAGCGAATTGTATTTTGCAAATAGAATGAATATGAAACTTTCAACTATGATCGAATGGTTACGCATGGCGTGAGGCAGTCGACTATCCGCATTTATACCTACAACGAAATTACAAAACTATTGAAGAAATTCAAGGCTCAAACGGAAATAGTAGCGAAATTATTCTTTACGGTTTTCTAATACGTCGATAATAATTAACTATGAGACGATATATATTTTTTTTGCATATTGCATGTATCCAAGTCTTGCGGTAGTCCTCAAATATCTGATATACTTCGAGGCAAGGGGTAAGACCACGTAATGGTCAGACGAGGTGGATTTTACTTGAATAAGGATGCAGTTTTCTCATAAGAGAATACAATTCTTCATCATTATTTTACGATTGAAAGATGATAATCTAATCTATGAAATATCTGACAGATAATTTCGCTTTGGTATCAAAGTGAATATAACGTGAGTATATTTATATACCTGTAAGTTTGCGTATTTTGACGGTAAGTATACGATTTGTCAGGAATTACAGAGATTTACTGGCTCGAGACGAGTTCGTCGATCTTTAAAATCGGATCATTGCATTTCAAAGACATTCTTTATTTACAGCTAACAATAAATTTTACCTTACGACGGCAGCGTTTGATTAGTGAATCAGCTAGATAGGTCTAAGACAATCCAGATAAAATAATTCACGAGATAATTCCGCTCTTCTGATAATACCTAATTTTTGGAAATTCTACTAGTGTTCTTTACCCCAGATTAATCTACGTCCTACGCGTAGGAAGTCTCTAATCAAACAGCACGCGATATACTCGTCAGAAAATGAATTTGTGTATAATTAATGTATAACAAGGAAAAATTTATCCGGTGAAGAGGTCAAAAAAACGACAAATTTACGTTAACTTGAATCGTAATTTTTGTACATTTTTTTTCTATCATCTTCGTGATTGTACTCATGCCTTAATTCATCTCTCGATAGTTGTTATATATTTTTTGTTAGTAATATAAGAACGTGACATTTCACTGGCACGCAAAGTTATAAATTGATCATGCAATTGTCCTGTCAAACTTTCTATACTTTTTACTGACATTCATTCCATTTTATCTAACATAAGCTTGAACACGCGATTACATATAAGTTTGCCAATAAATCATTGAAGTTTAGGAATTTGTTCGTCACATTTCTCCGTGAAATTTTCTTCGTAATAATTTGGTTGTAAATAATGTAAACTTTTTTGTTTTACACTCTATTATTTTTTTTTGCTTTCGTCTAGGTAGGACGGTGTAGAAAGAGGTGATGTGATATAATTATAAAAACATTACGATTCTACGGATATAAATTTAATAATAATAATAATAATAATAAACTATAATCACAATATGGAAGTTAATGATATTTAAATATTATTTGGCATAATAACAAAGTATAATACTTGTAAGGTAAAATAAACGGATATCAATTTAAAGTATGCAATAATCTGCATGCTTCGAATAATATTAACTGAGGCTATTCTTTTTATATATATATATCAGTATATAAATATATTAATAAATTAAATTTTCAACAAATTAAACTTAACAAGGAACATATACTATACGTATACGTATATTGTTCACAACGAAAATAGTATCATACCTATATGCATATACCTACACGTATATTATTGTTCGATAACAAGAAAACTGCAAACAACATGCTTGTATGTATGTATTGGTGCAAAATTAACAATTTATAGTCAATTACAAATATAGATAACAGAAAATAAAATAAAAAGGAAGCCGTGTCCGAGGAGAAGACAAGAAAAACGAGAAGAACAAAAATGCAGTCGGGACGTTGATACACGTTAATTCCCTGCTTTGTAGCTTGTATAGATAAAAAATTTCTTCAATAAATGAAAAACTAATAGAAAAACAGTTTCCTAAGTAACTACATCCTGATTAACGATTATGTTTTACATATGTGAGGAAAAGAGTTTGAAATTCTGGGTTTTGGTTAAATAGCTTATAATATAAAAATGGTATATATATATATATATATTACGTAAAATATATTTCGTGTATTTCCTTTAAGGATGGAAATTTAAACGTGCATCTGGCTTAAATATATCTGCGTAAGATATCGATACGATTTCGATTTCGGACACGGCGACCCTATGGTCTCTCTCGGTTCGTCAACATTTCGTACGTTCAAAAAAATTTTGTTCTATTGTATTTTTTTTTTTGTGAATTTCGGAATTTCACAAAACAATCGACGAAATTAATCTACTATATTCTTGGATGGGGATGCAGATATAATTTACATTACAGAGCTATTTACCCGTTGGACGTTGACGAATTTGTCGAATTGGCACTTGGCCCGCTAGTCGTCGAAGCTGGCTCCTTCATTTCAATTTTTGACAATGTTTTCATGTATAGTTATAGTTTTTCGTTTTCGTTTTCTTTTTATTTTTTATTATATTTCTCCTCTTTTTCTGTCTTTTTCTTTTTCCCTCTTTCTTTTTTTCTTGCAATATTCCTTTTCCTTTTTTTTTTGGCACTTTCAGTCTACGTTCATGTTCTATTCCTTTTCGTTATTTATTTATTTATTTATTTTTTTTGGTTTTTCAATTTTTCTTCATTTATCGTATGTATAATTAAAGTCCCTTTAAATAATTACACGTATCGATATAATTCATAACTATTCAACATATATTCCTCTGTCATTATATTATAACACCCACTACATCATTTTTTCTGACACTTTATATTAATACGAGGATTACAAATTTATATCGGAATATTATAATTTTTGTTACATACACGTTGCTATTATTATTATTATTATTATTCATATCAAGGATTTATATATAGTCACTGCAGAGATCATATGTATATATATATATATATACATATATATATATAGATACACATACATAGATTTTTTTTAAATAGATTTCGTGATGTTTTATTCAATTTCCTTTTTTTTTTTTAAATATTTTTATTAGTTATTTTTTTTCCTTCCCTATCATTCAATTAATAAATGAGATAGATACGATTAAGTAAATAATTTACGTAATTTAATTATTACTTGGTTCGTTTATAGAATATTAGTCAAAGATTTGTATATTATATTCATCTAATATATGTATAATATTTTGTATGTAATACACGACGCGTCTATAGAAATAATGTGAAATACCTCGTTTTTTTTTTATTCATTCATTATTCCCTTACTAATCACGGTTTAATAATAATCAAAGAATGATTTTCCCTCTGATTGATCATTTAACATATATATTTATATATATAAATATATAAGTCGCAATTATATATGTATGCACCAAAGTTAAATTTTAATGTATTATGTATCATATCTACTACTTGTTTGAATAGTTCAAAAATTATGCCAATAAGCACGTATCATATGTAGACCACTACTGGTTAAATAGACACAAAATACATACTCGTTTCATTGATATTTTTATATAGGTATACTATATGTATTTATATGTATATATGTATATGATTATATACGGATATTGATTTTTTTTTTATCTAAACAGTCGTAAACCCTGCCTACGAATATTGTGTATATATGGATATAGTATGTAAATACCCCGCGTTATATCGCGTAAATAATTTTATATTTAAATAATTATAAATAGACAAATATACGTCCTGTGATATATAAATTGATGTTATATCATAGTTATAATATATTTCATATTAGATTATGATAATAAAATCCGCGTGAAATCTTTCATAAGGCTATAGATAATTTTTTATTTATGGAAGGCTAAATTATCATGGAGAGTATAGTATGGTATCGATTATGAATAAATCAATTAATCAAATACCGTAAAAAAAAAAAAAAAAAATAACAACTATCTGGCACCGTAAATATTTCATTTATAAGCAAATATGCATATATAAAGACCGTGATTTGGAAGTCCCACTACTCAATTATCAAGACAAGTATTTAGGTACAAGGTTATTACTTTTCTTTTTTCATTTTTTTTTTTTGTTTTTTGTTTTCTTTCTAATCTATGGTACGGTACTGATTAGTAATTTTTGTCAGCTGCCCGCGAGTCACTTTTTCCCTATATCCGTTCGTTTCTTATCAAACAGATAACGCGTCCGTCCCCTCCGTTTTTATATACGAAATTGGAAAAATACACTCTCGACTATCCCTGTATAATTATTTATAATTCTGTTCCACTAAAATTTATTATTTATATTAATATCTATTTATCAATATTATATTAATATACTATATATTATATATAGTATATTCATATTATTTATATTGTTATTGTTATTTTCTTTTTTTCTTCTTTTTTTTTTTATTTTCTGACTTTTTTATTTTTTTATTTTCTATTTTCCGAGTTTTACGTATGTATGCACTGAATTTTTGTACGACATTGTTATTAATTGTTATGACTATTATTATTATTATTATTATTATTATTTTTCATTCTCTCTTTTTTTATATATATCTTCCCTACATATATTTATTATACTATACTAAGCACCGAAATTCTGTTATTAGAAGAGATGAAGAAGTATATAAAGACGAAGTATATAGATAAGAACAAGAAGAATAAGAACGGAGATCAGAAAAACGAGCGTTAATAATTTATTTCATTTTTTTTTTTTTTGTTTTTTGGATTTTTTTGTTATTTTTAGTTGTGGTTTTTCTTTTTTTTTTTGTTAAATAGATGGCTAAGCTATAAGCACTATAGTGAGACGGTTAGTTTTGTTAGTTGGCAAAGTAGCACCGTGTCTTATCCATTTGCTAGTTAGGATAAGTCAGCTGGTAGTAGTCCCCACCCGTCGAGTCCTCAGCGATTTGCATTTGCTTCACTCGCTTTATAAGCTCGCTAGAACACAAAACACTCCCACTGAATGATCCGCTCACTCGTAACACCATCCAGAACTAATTAAAAGTAGATAGTAGATAGTGGATAGTAGTAGAGTGGAGTAGATTTATAGGTGAGTATGATATATGTATATATATATATATATATAAATAAATATATGCATATATTATATCTTCGTATACGTGTTAGTATTTATTGTACATATGCATGTGTGTTGTATGCCTGTATATTTAAGTATAATAATTAAATACTTCTGCAATGTCCCATATATATATATAATATATAAATATGTATATATATATATACTATAGTATATATTATGATACCCTGATCCACACTTTACACACAAATCTTATGAAATATGTATAGAGGGTATGTATATACATTATACAGGTATGATCACAGATAATATAAACTGTATACATATAATGCACGAATAATAATTTGAATATGAATTCACGTATATATCTTTCGAGGATACTCATATCAATAAAATAAAAAAAATTAAATTGAAAGAAAAAAAAAAAAACTTCTTTTTATCGTAAAAGTATATAGTTCGATGAATCGTTTTGTCAGATATCCTTATCTGTTCGAAAGCTATTGCTCTTCAAGGCTGTAGGTATCTCTTTATAGCCTCGCATTGGAATAATGTTTATAATCATTGAATTGAATAGTTTCTACAGATTCATAATGAAAATAAAACGTAGATAATATGAGGTGTAAATTTTCTCGAAAGATATACAATTTTCAGTCAATTTATGTATAGTTATACTATCGACGTAACAAAATGCAGGTATAGATACACAGGTATATATGTGCTAATGCTAAAGACAAGGAACAAATTTCACGACGATTGCAAGCTATATATTGAATCATCTGTCTTAGCCACCAATGCTTTAGCTCAAATTTTATTAAACTATATATATATTATAGATATATTTTTATACAAGTTGTAATTTTTTTATTGTTTTAATAAACTGGCGAATATTTTAGCCTAGTCGTATAATACGTTACCATCTATTTATACGTTAGCTAATAAAAGTAAAGAGACGTTTTTGATTGAGTTATAATTTGAAACGCAAATATATCGATCGCTGATCGAAGAATCAATAAATCAATCAATCAATCAATCAATCAATAATAATAATACCGAAATGTTCGCAATAAAATTATATACCACATTTTATTTAATGAAATTTTGTTATTATATTATACAGTGTATATTAATTTTTCGCACAGGTGTAGTATAATTAAAACCCGAAACTTTCGATTTAAATAACGTATATTTCGATGATGGCCAATTTTATAATAACCGGATTTAAAAAATTAAACGATCAGATTTAAAGGACAAAATCTCGTTTCATACATACACATCCGTACACGATGACTGCTCAGAGCCAACTGTAGGCTGTTGGCTTTGCGAAGCAAGTGTTCCTGACATTTAAATGCGCGGTTACGACTTTCGCACTATTTTTAAACCCAACATTCTTCCGTCGTTTATGTTTACCGGACAAAATTAAAATGGCAAGATAGCTGCTTATACTATATTAAGAAAAGCTACTCCAATCGAGAGAATATCGTTCAATAATTATATAATCCCGTTTAATTGTTATCGATTATAAAAATTTTCAAAATTAGCAACGATTTGTTGATTTTTTAGTTTGTTTCACATTCTTTTCCTTTTTAAATCACCGCGTTAAATTTATATTGATTAAAAAATTCTCAAGATTAGATTATAAAATGTTATTAGACTAAGATCTAACACAGACCTAATCGTATACCACCGCGTATTATTCTACAGTACGAAGAGAGGGTCGTCGCTGGTCGGTGACTAAGCGTACCATGTGCTTGTTCGATCGTAATACTTATACGCGTCTAGTCTCTATACTGCGTCACTGATCGTTATTAGAATTTCGCGTGCCAGGAGCTGCACGGGTCTCCCCAATTTTGGGGTGTCCTTTACCTCCTCTTGTTTCTCCCTAGGCCCTTAGTCGTCGTCAAGGAACAATGAAATACTAGTCTATGTATAAAATACATGTATATTTATGTATATGTAGGTGTACGATATGTGTACAAAAATTTTTCGGGGAGAGACGACGAATCGTCGAGGGAATCCAGAAAGGGCAAAATGCGAAATTGCTTTTATACGATAAAGCGGCAGCTGCATCTAGCTGCAGTTGCGAATTTAGTTAGACGCAGAGAGAGTTTCGCGTACTCTCGAGTGGTTTGAGTTCAGCATAAAGTTTACAATTATTGTTGAAAGAGAAGCCTGTTCACAGGAATTTTCACAAAAATAATTTATTCCTTAAGCTGTTTTGATTTTATCAAATATGACATTTCGCACGAGATTTCGTTAGCAGATTTTTTTCTCTACTTTGATGTAAAATTTTTTCAGAAACATATGTAAATTAAATCGTAGCTTTTTTCAGGGTTCAACCCTTATTCCCTTCATTAAGTTATCATTACTCTTCTATCGAATAACGAAGGTAATAAGAAAGCGTGGAAAAGATGATCGAACTTATATTCTTACGTAGAATAAAAATAAGACGAAGGAAAATTGAAAAAATAAAAGGATATGAAAATTCAGAAGAATAAATTTGTGTTAAACTAGGAAAGTATAATTTGAAGTACTGCAGAATCTAGTTAAGTTTAGCTACAGAAATAGCTAGTCGATTTATCGAGCGACAGAACTAAGCGGTCACTTGCCACACATGCAAGATATACCTACCACAAATATTTATAATTCCAAAGCTTTACGTGCCCGACTTTTCCGGCTTCCGTAATTAAATATTCTAGAAAATATGAAAACCACAAGAAAAAAAAGAAAGAAAGAAAGAAAAAAAAGAGAGCAAAATAAGCTGTAAAAATATTTCATTCAGAAGTAAAATCCAGCTTCCCTATTGGATTTAAGTTCTTTACATAGATCATGGCGAAAAAATTGTTTGAGAGAACGGGGACTGACGAAAATTATATCTTTAGATCCTTAGATCAGATCAGTGGGCAAGTAGTAAAATTTTATTCTGGAAGTTAATTAGATAATGTTTAAAGAGTTAATTAATAAATAATTCGATCTGTTTACCGTGAGTTAACGAATCCTTGCCATCCTTTCAACTGGCAATTGTAATTGGAAATTATTCTCATTTTATCTACCTGACAAATTTATGCAGTTATAAAGAAAAAAAAAATGTTCAATTATATGTACCGTATATAGAAAATAATTAGCCGGATGTTTGATCTGCGAGAAGGAGATTTCGGGGGTTTAAGAAAGGAGGTGAATTATTAGTACACTTTCACCTCTTTAATCAGCAATCAACCTAATTAACTCGAAATTATTTTTGGGAATATCATATTTCTAGATCGCGTGCTTCTCTTTTTATATACTATAAATATACATAGCTGCAAGAATATGACTCAATTACACATACACGTATATACGTTTCACGTTTCGCTTTCGTGACGATCTGTCTCGTTGAGCTTCCGCCCCTCTACATAAATCGACGGGAAACATCATGACGTCATCCCCCTTTTACAATCATCGCATAAATGGGGTCCCCCCTCGTTAAATTCAATTGATAACTGCTTACGACGCTTAATCGTACTTACAACTAGGTATAATGTAGAACGATACTGATTTCGAAACTCCACCTTTCGTTTCGTTTCATTTCGTTGTATGTATTTAGTTACGTGCGCCCTTAATGCTATCGGTTTCATTTTCAGGAGTTTAAAACAAGAAAACCAGGTGATTCGGGGGTTGCAAATTGCCACGATCCATACTGTAACAATCCCTTTCACCAAGCGCACTTATGCGTGAAAATAGATGCGTGATAGTCGCCGAGGTGACTCATCGACACCCTTTCATTTGAGCTTGCGGATATCGCAATATCGAATGATCCCGATTTTTGCAGAAAAATGAATAATCATTTTCTCAAATTTTCTGGTTTTAACGATGAAAATTTTTCGAGAGCTTCACCAGATTTTATTCAGATATTTATATACCTATAGGGAAAGCTCAAACTCACCCCCATCGCGTCGTTCTTTAGTAATTCGATATTGGTTCAAAACAGAAGAAAAAGGAAAAAAAAAGAAAAAAAAAGTAGAGAACGCTGAATGGTCCCAAGATTTCTTTTCATTCTTTGAACAAAAATTTATAAGATTTTTATCAAAATTCGAAGACTGGTTGACTGCAGCTTCATATCATTTTTTTCTTTTTTTTTTTGAATGTAGGTATGCAACACGCATTTTTTTGTATAATTTCATTTTTCTAAAAAATCAACGTGAATTGTCATACCCCTAAGTAAGCGTACATATACATCGTGTATATATAATATATGATAAGCTTTGGTATGCAAATGCCTAGAATTTTCAATGAATAGATAATAATGACACGAAATTTGAATGAATATGAATAAAACATTTTTCCTACCACCAAAATACAATCAGACAAAGTCTGCAGTAACACAGCGCATGCAGCACAATATGAAAATAATTATTTAAGCACATTGAACCATGTGTTTGTTGAAAAAAAATGAAATATAAAAATTTCTTCCTTTTGCCATTTTTTCGCATATTTTTTAAGAATAAATTGCGTGCCATTTTTTTTTTTTTTGAAATAAGTATAATAGAAAGAGAGATTCGAAGAAAAACGACAGCGTAATATAAATGCAATTGAATCCGCAACCCCCTTACCTCAAGGGTATTTTTACGGATATAAATCGCTACTCGAATTCAACCATCACTCTTAAGCGAGAAAAAAATCAAATCGGAATAAAAAAAATATGCTTTATTGCTCTAGTTACCATTCCGAACGTTGTTATAAAGAAAGAATTTATCTAAACCATGTTTTCGACTCTCTGGATTCGAATGAACATACTTATTATTCAAATCTTCATGATTCTTCTATTTTTAGTCCTCAAATGATGAATTTATCAAATAAAACAACTTGAAGATGATTCTCACCCTTTTCTTTGAATCATTTGTCATTTTCTTCCAGGTATTTCGTCTTTTATCAATTCAATAATTCAAAAGTACATGGTTCTGTATTAAAAACATGCGCTTGTACTAAAGCAATGACTAATTTGATAAGGCTTTTATTATCCAGTTATCATTAGCTTGATCATAAAGACATAAACAATCATATTTACTCAGTAATGAGTAAGAATACATAGATTCAAATAATAGTTCATTGAATTTGGATTCAAGAAGCTTCAAAGAACGTTTAAAAACTCGCCGAAATACATTCGAAGTGGTAACTTTGCCAAGTATATAAAAACCTTGTAAGTATACACACCCTGATTCTGTTGTGGTGTTGTGGTTGTTGTTATTATTCGCATTAACATTGTTGTTGTTGGAATTGGAATGTGATTGTTGGATCGGGTGATGAGCTCCTAGCAAACAGCTCCATTCTCGCATCACCTCCTCCCCTTGAGCCTCCAGTTCAGACAAAATTGTCGCATCGTCTAGCTCGTGCAAAGCTGGATTTGAATCTAATCTGAAACCCAAATGAAACTGAACATGAAACTAGATATCGATATAATGTCATACCGTGAGATTTTTTTCAAGCTGAGGTATTTACTATTTAAATTATCGCTCAAGACAATATTTTTATTTTTACCGATGAGTAGATTCTTCGTAGGAACTTGCGTCGCTTCTCTCATAGTCTAGCATCAAATCGTCAGAGGCAATAGATTCGCAAGGTGATAAGGTATCTACGCTGCCAGCATGACTCAGTCTGCGTCCATGCATCGGACTATTTTCAACACTTTTTCCCTGCAATCTTGTCGCTGTAAATAGAAAATACAATCAAGTTATTAATTGGATTTTACCGCACTTAGATAATGAGAAGAATTGCTCGATTATCTCCCAGTTGTTTAAGTTATGTTTAAATATTATCCTCTTATCTTATCTCTGAGAAGAGAAAAGAACTCGATTAGGAGTAAATAATAAGAGTAATGAGTCTATGGCTTGAATGAAAATGTATAAACCAAGCGTGAGAGACTATCTTCCAAAATTCAGAAGCAAAGGGACAAAGTAAACGCAAAAGAACTCACTAGTTTTAGGGTGTGACTCGACGAGAGTGTAGCTATTCTCGTTAACTTGATTGGCCAATCCAGCCGGTTGTAAATCAAGTCCAACCCTGAGAGTATCATCAAAAGTGAGTCCAGGTTGATCAGCGATTTCATCATCGAAGAATTCTCGCCCCTCGGAGAGGCTCAGAGAGTTTGAAGCGTTGGTAGGAGTCCCAGGGCTATCGTCATCAATAGTGTTACCAGATTTTTCCATAGCAGTATCTTTCCTCGGTAGTTTACCATCAGATTGAGTAATGCTCGCCGTAGGACTATCGAACAAGCTATCAACGGGAGAAGTTTCATCGTCTATCAAAGTAGTCGAAGTTGCAGCTGCAGCGGCGAAAGCTGGGTCTTCAATGGTCAGTAAAACGGATCTCAAACTGGCCTTAGGCAAAGTTCCGTTCTTCTGCGGGATTGCAGCTGAAGAGATAGACTTCATTTCAGAGTTGTTATAATTTGCCCTACACTCGTCGCTTGAACTGAACGAGTACTCATCTGCCATAGCTTCGCCGTGTCCGTATTCAGGATCGTCGCTGCTCGGAGGACTGAAGTCTGATTTAACAGAAGGAACTTTTTCGTACCTAGATCTATCCTTGTAAACCTTTTCCTCCCCCAATCCTTCGTCGTACCCTTCGGACGATGTGATGGATATAGAATCGTTATATCTATTGTCTTTGTTGATGACCCTCTGGTACTGCGATGTTCTCTCCCTCACCAAACCAGTGTTTAAATTAACGTTAGCGAACGACTTTGGGAGTGTGATGACGGATATCTCCGTCACTGTACTATCGTCGTGTACGTCACGTACGTCAAAACTTTTCCCGCTCACTACCATCCGCAGATTTCTAGGCCTTCCATGCCGCTCTACTCTCCTGTCTATCGTAGGACTGCAGTTATCGAGGTAGTCAACATTCCTGATGCTATCATCAGCCAGACAACCAAACTGACTACCAACCCCAGAATCTTCTGTCCCCGAACCCTCCTTTGAACTTGATGTGCACTTAGAAACTGTTGATATTTTCCTGCTCTGATTAGCCGCTGTTTTTGCAGTCTTTGTATTGTTTGACTCATTCATTCTCACTGCAAATTGTGGCTGAGGTAAATGACTCGTGTGTAATGTGTATTTGCTGATCGGCTCAGGGGTGTAAGACGACGATCTATGACCACCCTCGGTACTCAGAGGATTGTTGTTATTGTAGGGAGAATTTACTGGCGAAGGTCTCAATTTTGAACCAGAATTAGTTGAAGTTGTATAAACCCGTCTATTACCCTGGACTTTGCTCTGACTATAATTGTCGTTTGCTTTATCATGATTATAGTGACTGTTGTTATGACTGTTGCAAACGTCCCCAACTTTATCCGTATATCTTGTTGGCTGAGGTTGTCTGAACCCAAATCTGTTAGTTCTCACTGATATTCCTGCAGATTCTTTCTTGGGTGGTGCCAGTCTGGGCGTTGATCTACCAGACGCATTATGACCACGGCTGTTGTCATCCTCTCTTCTTCGCTCGTGCTCGTGTCCAGCTGATTTTGAACGAGGATGAGGTACTCCTGCGGGTATATCAGACGAAAAGGAACCCGTCACAGGCATTGGAATCCCTGAAGCTGGCCTACGCCTAAATCCAAACGACATTGCTGTTCCTCTTGTATATGGCGTCCCTCTTTTACTTGAACTTCTGTTATCTCCCTGTGGGGTAAGAAAATAAGAATCCTTAGATATTTGCCTCGTGTTTCTCGTTGATAGTCTTAATACTTTGTGAATAAGCTCGTTGCAAGAAGTGAAGGTAAATTGAAAAAAAATTGAAGATTATAAAGTTATTTTGCCGCAATTTTATCACCATAATTCATTCAGGCTAATTAACGTTCATAATTGAAAAAATTCGCAGATATTTTGCATAAAATCAAAAGACCTTCAAGCTGTTTGTCTATCTACCCTGACCGCAATGGGTGTAGTTTTAGAGATAATAACTGTTTGAGGGAAGGGCAGAAAATCAATGATAGATAAATGTGTGTATGGTGGATTTCGCGTGAATGAACCGGACTCCTATCGCACCCTGGTAGATTGTTCTGTAAATTTTTGTTTAAAAATTATATTTTACTTAGAGATAAGACTCTCTGAATTTCTTCCGAACTTCAAGTATCGCTGCAATTGCGTTGCAAAAACTTGATACCTCTTATCGAGTAGCTTTTCCGTGTGTGGTTTTTGTATAAACATTCATAGAATTCATTATACAAACTTGCATACGGATAAAATATACTTTTGCGAAGTTTTTTTTTTTTTCCCAATTTCTATATCAGCATAATTATATATGTTGTATATTTTGTGTAATCGAAAAATAAAGCCTTAACAGTAAAAATCACCACCTCAACCCATTGGGATATTTATACTTCAATCAGATACAAGAACAATAATCAGATATTGCGGATAAAAATTTTGGCCTCATGCGACAATTCTCGTGTCTTACTTATGAATGTTTTTAATATGAAAACCACAGACGGAACGACTGCTAGACAGTATCAAGTTTTCGCAGCGCAATTGTAGGATTATAATAAATAAATTGCGATGATCAAATGATGCAATTTATAATGCTCGATAAAATTTTTGTCTTCACGCCCTTATAATGAGTTGAATAAAAAATCAAAATTTATTGCTGTAGAACGATTCGCCATCCCAATATTTGTTTATGGAATTACCATTATCTATATTGATATTTGATATAAAAACTATGTGTGCATAGGTATAGTCGCAGAGTTTCCATCACTTGAATTTGCGCTAAAATTCAATCATATGTAAACTCTCTGAGTTTTTTGGAGTAGAAAGTGACTCTCCCGATTATAAGTGACTCAATTTTTACTCCAATTGGAATGAAATTCGACGCTATTCAAGTAAACTAGAAAAATTGAAAAAAATAAAATAAAAATCACGTGGTACATGGCTCATATAATACCGAAGGATGGATATATAGAATGGGTGGCTCGTTGAACGAATACATCACATCATTTACCAACTGTCAAAAGCACCTGTGTTTTCCAATTCCTATCCGCTGTATCTATAGTCAGTTTTGACTGTTTTTACTACACTCGCATAAAAATAAAATCCTCAATATAGATCACAGTATAGTTATACATACGTAAAATCGATCCATTCAATTTAATCAGCCTGATTATTTGTTGTTATTTTTTCTTGATTGAGTCACGAAAAATATACCTCGGGTACTCTGTACTCGTTGCAACGTATGGGTTTCGATAAAAATTAATAAACGCCCGAGGAGATATAATCAGTCATATAATAAACAGGAAATTTGTTTTATTACCATTATCTGTATAATTGGTACACATATACTCGCTCGATTTGACATGAAAGTACCAGTCTGTACGATATTTCAACACCGCATATATGCGAGGAACGTGCGAGCATATAATCTAGCGGATCAGTTTTTTAATACTTTCATCGTGACACAAGGTCATATCTTAGAACGCGATTTTATCACGGAACGACATAGGCAAAAATAGCGTATATCGTTATCGTTCAAATTTGAACCCACGCTGCTTCGACTGACAAGACTTTCGACTTAACTGACGCGCTTAACTGACAGAAAATTAACAGGCGAAATGACGTTCTTAGAAAATGTAAAATTGCAATGATTTTTCTTGGGTAAAATATCGAACAAATATTTTATAAAAACTGTGGAACTATTATAAAGCCATTTGTCCCGGTGAGTTGAGCAACTGACCTTGTCAACAAAAGGGAGAGAAGAGATCGAAACTTAATCACTAACCATAACGAGACAAGGACGAGTGTTTCGCTCTGCGACGACGCGCAAGATAATAATCAAAAAGATGATGTCATCTAGACAATAGATAACTATGAGTTAAATACTACCACGCATGGATAAATCTTATACAAGCAATTCTATTCTATTCAACTGTAAAGTAGCGATATAGGATAGGATGGTATACATACGATACTGATAGAAGGTAAATAATCAAAGAATCGTAATAATGATTCCTATATTATATAGGTAATATAGCAAAGCGTTAAAAGTTACGTGTGTGTATGTCCTCGCAACGCGAGTACGAATGCAGATACATAAGTCAGGTTGAAATAAGATCGTTGAGTATATTTCGGGAGTTTCTCTCGTAAAAGAAAACACGACGATACCTACTCTGTATCCACTCCGCGTGCCCATAGTAGCTCTGACTGACTGGAAAGAGTGTCACCGACTGCTAGTGTATACTATTACTTTGATTTTATTTTATTACAAGAATCCGTGATCTCTCTTAGACAGTAATTGCGAACTGACCAATATATTATAGCCTGTGGGTATCTAATCTCCTAATTCTTACCGATCTACTGATTTCTTCCATCTCCAAATCTTCCTCTACGCCGTAATAGTCATACCCACGATGATAATCCATGATTGTTTTAATTATATTCGAGTCAGGAGATGGATTTCAATGGTCTGGCTGCGATTGAGCGTATCGATTCGCGTTATACATATACAAGTTACCGAATCTACGAAGAAAAATGGAATGAAACAAATTTTCAACTACTTCAGATCTCTTCAATATATCGTGAAATGAAAAGCCGGAACATTATCGGCGGTGTTTTATAACGAAAAAATATAATCACCATACTTTATATTTATTCAATCGGCACTCACTGTTTTCTCTATTATATGTCAATTTTTTTTTTTTTTTCTTCTTTTCGGCGTATCGCGACACGCACTGATCTCTAATTATTATGATTTTTTTAATTTGTTTCTTTTTCTTCTTGTTCTGCAAATTTCAGCAAAATTTTTATCGTATTTTATTATAGTGTCGCCGATTACGCTTAACGCTCGATTTATCCCCGTCTCTTCACATCGCTGCGGTAAACTTTCGCTTCAACCTCCTTAGGTTAATCGTTTTCTGAGGTATAGAGCCCTCAGTTTAATTTCGAGCTCTCCTAGGCCCTCTCCTTTCGTCTCTGCAGCCAAGTGCTGCGTTAAAACTTATTTTACAGAAACACTATGTGAGCTCTGCGCGGGCGCCCGCGAAAGAGATTGATCGAACTTAGTGCGCCGGCGTCGCGACGCTCCTCTTCGTCGATGGTTTAGGGGGATACGGGGAAACGGGGGATAACAGGGGCAAGAGCTTCGCGCAGGGAATGATATAATAAGCTAAGCGTATAGAGCGAGTCACGTGTGCCGGTGAAACGAAACTGTCATTTCGATAACATGTGCAATCTGAAAGTCTTTTTTTCCCATTTTAGAACTGTAGTTTCAGTCAGATATTTATGCGATACAATTAGAAGAAAAAAAAAGGATAAAAAAACAATTTCATTTTCCTTAAACTCATTACGTCCTACAGAATTAAAATCCATTAATATTTTCATGCTAATCGCGGATTCAACTCATTTACTGTCAATCAGCAGATTCATTTAACGCCTGTTCAACCGCAACCCATATCGCGGCGGTGTACGTACGATAGAGCTTCGCTTACATAACTCCTGGCCTTATTCCGAAAGCCTTATTCTCTACCTATTGTTTGCTGCAGCAAGGAGAATCGATTCTTTGACTTAATACCGAAGAGGCATCAGCTCGAAAAAAAAGAAAAAACTTCATCTAAAACTGATGAATTTTTTACAAACTCGGCGAAAGACTTTATTACGTGTCTAGGTATATGCCGCGTGTGTAGGGTTTTATGTACCGATCTATATAGACCTTGACAAATTACTGCAGGGCTTGTCGCTCCCTCCTGCAGTGCAAATGCTTTTTTTTTTTTTTATTTATTCCTCGTTTTTTAGCAGCCGACTCTGATAAATTCAATCATCGAAGCTTCTCATCCTCCCTCTTCAGTTTTTTGAAAAAAATGAAAAGATGTGATCCCTTGGCAGCGAAGAATCGCACGATTCTTTTGTTACTTGTTTAATTACAAACCGCGTAGCTGATTGGCGGATAATCAATTCCGTCTAGCACGCGATCTTCGTTTCTTATTTCTCATGATTTAGTAAAAACCGGTAATCTCCTCGTTCTTTTATCTCGTCTCGTTCCATCTGTAACGACTTTAGCGTGAAGTTAGCCTCTGCTTATAATTGCAGCTAAATTAACTTCCGGATAATTTGACGCGAGGAAATTAACCGATTGATAAATAGTTTGACGGAGATCACCGGTAATTTTTAACGACGGGGATAATGATTAATGAGTATAATAGGGCGGTAATAATTCCCCAGACGTTATTATCGGCTTGAAAAAGTATCCAAAGTCGGAGTCTGGTAGTAGACCAATAAGTAGTCTGCAGTTTAACGACAGATTTCATTAACGATTAGATAAAAATTTCATGTATGTATAGCCGAGGGGTTTATTCACTTTTGTTACAAATTTATCAGCCAGTGCTTTCGGACAGGCATTCTCACAAGGTGCAGGATTGGAAAAGCCTAATAATCCAATAAGCTTATTTCTCCTAATAAATAGAAAACAAATTGACTTTTGACATTCGTAGAATCGGATTTGTTGAAACACACAAGATCCACCTTTGACCACCAAACAGCAGGATTCCACAAATTATCTTTATAGGTAACTAATTTGCGGAAGTTTCTCGTGTACAAAGAAAACACTGAAAGATTTGACCCGAAAATTGCGCCGAGTGCGAAAGAAAAAGAAAAAAGAAAAACAAGAACAAGAACAAAATCAAAGAAAACTATTTTCTCATTTATTTCATTGCCTTTTTTGCGAATCGTTTTGTTTCTCTGCACTTGATTCACCCGCAATGTTGAACATATGCAAAATCTTTTCGAAACTCTAAGATATTTATAAAGACGGAGCCTATTTACGTCGCGCAATGTATCAGTGATAAAAAAGAAATAGAAAAGAAGACAGCTTCTTCCTTTTTTCTACGGCAGTTCAACATCCACACATAAAATTCGTGCGTAAAATAAGCCTCGAAGAAACCTTGAAGCTATATCGTACACGTTAAAAAGGAAATAAGAACACGATAAGGGAGTGCATCTACCCCATTAGTCTCTGACTAAAGCAATTAAATATAGTTGGGGGGTTCCGTACGCCATACCCATACATATCTAGGTAGAATACATGCATGGAATACAGTGCTGAGTACAGTATCTATAATAAAAGCAATATATGTAGTCCCAGTCTTTGGTCTGCTGCTGTTATATCTCTCAAGATAAAGTTCATCACCAGCCATTAAACAGACCTCCAATGCCAACGGTGCCGATTATACCCTACGTGCTTGTCCATTTAATTAGCTGTTTCACATTTCGCGTTGTTTATGAATCCCTATCCACACATGATGCAGAGGTACCCTTATCCGAGGACCTTTCAGGACACTAAACTGCAGTCGAAATACTATTCTGCTTTGACACGTGAAAATGGCACGATATTTCATGTTTCAGTTTTAATCATCGATCAATGAAGAACCAGAGAAGATATTTACTTGGGGAGAAAGTTTTATTGTCATTTAATGAAACGGAAAATTTATAGCGCAGGGCCTTTTTCTTCGTTTGTTGGTTCACGTTTGACTGATGAAAACGCGACTTATCGTAAAAGCACCGTGGTGCAGGTCAGGATGTAGTCAATGACGAGAAATACCACATGGTCTAAAACCTAAACAACACTTCACGTGCCAACCCTAACCATCATCGTCGTTGGAGCGATGTTTCATCGTGGTGAAAAAGTAGGAAATTGTCTATGAAAATAAGTTTTCTTACGTTTTCACTGGCAACCAATAGATTCGTTATTAGTTAATTGACATAACTATTTTTCAGTTTTTAATAATCGATTTTTTTAGATTTTTTTTTTCTTATTCGCAGGGTTGATCTACTTAATATTAATTATTTTTGATTAGGTCGATCGATACTGTCGTTAATTTACTGCTAATATAATCTTGTAAATTGGCTCAGCCCTCAATAACACGCGTACGGTTTCGCGAGAGAGCCCTGATTAAAGCCGGCTACATGAAAGTTAAAACTTATCTATACAGTCCGCCTTCACCTATTGACTATTGAAAGTTATTCGATCTGTCATAACGGCACACACCCGTGCTAAAATCTCCACATAAGAAATAGTTTTTTTGATATGTAAATAATTAGATACATAAAAGAATATATTTCCGAATGCATAATGCAGAAAGCAGAAAGAATGCAATACCCCATAATTACTGAGGAAAAAAGAAAGAAAGAAAAAGCTTGATCAAAATGGTGAAAAAAATCACCACAGTATTTTTCATTTTCCGATTTTTTCTTCTTTTTCTATCAAAAATATGATATTTACCGAGGATAGGGTAGAGAGTTGCAAATTTCGCTTCTGCGCTAGTTCAGTAATTTTCTTAGAGAGTACGCTGCAAGTAAGTAAGTAAGAACAGTATAATGTACTACATGTGCGCATAGATAGGTATATGTGTGTATATGGTATACATGTATGTTCTGGTTCTCTGTCTCGCTCACTCATCGCAAGAACTCGAGAAGAGAAGATATGAGGTATATTCTGCGTCAGGAACATCCGAGTGAGTTAATTAACCGTAATTACACGGTTGACGGCCGCGAGAATAAGAAAAAACTCTACTCCTACACGTGTAGCTGCGTAAGAAGCGCGAACCTTCCCTTGCGCACTGCGTTTGTCAATTTTCAAATTCATTAAACCGTGTAGTTATATAGATAGAAAAAAGTACGATCCTTGACCCTTTCGACGAAGAAATAAGAATCAAAAGTCAAAGTCAATTGAAACCAATATACCTAAAAGAATGCACATAGGCATAAAATGATATACCCATATGTTTCTTCTAAACGGGATACGTTGCCTCGTCAATTCTCATTTCCGTATACTAAAACGCAAATTTTCAACCCTCAACCTTGTGGCTTTTAATTTAATGGTACAAGGATCAAGTTAGGTTTGACGTGGGGTTTGAATTCTATACATGAATTAGGGTTCAATATTCAGGGTCAAGTCTCCGTAAAAGCCATCGTTTGACTTTGGGGTTATTTTATTGGCATCTAGGGAGAGAAAGCGAAAGGTTGCGTGGTTCGGTATCGCAGGTATAAGAAGAGAGGTGTATAGTTTATCAAGGGGATGAGTCAGAGAGTCGGGACGCTGGATCAATAACGCTGAAGCGTGTCTATCTTTCCTGCTATATACCCCGTCTTCTTATACCCCATCATATATATTCCACTTGCTCAACCTCCCTTATTCACACGCACGATTTATTTTGCGTCTCAAGTCTTGCCATAAAAATTTTCAATTTAAATATATATATCTCGCTACGTACCCCGGGGTCACTGGGCTCATATATAAAATCTCTAAAATCCTATTTTTGATAATAATTAAATTACCCCACTTCGTTTTAAAATTATATCGATTTTTCAAACGGCACTGAACAAACGGTTCGCTCTTTTCTTTTTTTTTTCTTTTTCTAAAACCATTATTACAGATCTTATCTCTAGGTTTTTAAAATAATAATAAGCGAGGTTTAAAGCCGAGGATAATTAATCTACACTAATTGCGAAAGCAGGATGTTGGCAGATAGTTATCTCACAATCGGTAGTTATAATACCGGAGAAAAATTTAGCGTCCAAATTATTTGTATCGCTTTTAAAACCTGGGATTTAATACAGGTTATTAGATTAATTAAGATATGACGATAAAATGTGAATGTAAATTTTTTCGGAGTAACAAGGGATTAGCGTTTAATTTAATTGAGTTGAATCCGATTTAGTGGATTAATTAATTATAAATTTAAAAAAAAAGAAAAAAACATTTACAAACAATAGTATTTATAGTTCTAGAGCTTTAGTAGGCTCTGAAATTATTGAAACATGATTGCATATAAATTGTGCAAAGTAAAAAGGCGCAGAGTTGAGAATTTTACTGTACTGTTACATAGCATGATAATTGTGGGAACAAGAATCTACCTATCTATTTATCTATCGAATAGAGAATGGCTTTAGAAGATTAGTGTACAGCGTTCAATCGCTAAACCCGAAGCCTAGAAAGTTGAAAAGTCAAATTTGCTTGGTATATTATATGGATTAAAGAATGAGTTTCGTAATATACCGTTGGTGCACGAACTCGCTATAACGAATCGTGGTTCATTCGTCTAGGTATATTGTCTATCTATTCGTTTTTCTATTAAATAATATATAAAAACTGTATGAATTCCGCCTAAATTCACTGCGCCTAACTTATGTCGTACTATTTTATTGGAAATTTAATACACCTGTGAATACTTCGGTACGGTATATTGAAATTCTTCAAGTTACACATACATAACTCTAGACAGAATAGAGAATATAGATATAGGGCCGTTGAACTTTGCTAAGGTATACCTAGAAACTTGGCTAGTAAGGCTGGATTATACACGCGAGGAGTAGTTTGTGCAGCAGTTTTGTACAAATACATATACATAGGGTCACAATCCAACTATATTTACATTTACATTCACATCCTCATTTACATTAACATTGAAGCGGCCACAGATGAGTAGTTTGACTTTAAAGGCACGAGATAACGGTCAAGTCACGATCCTTACCGATCAACTTATTGCTATAGCTAATTAGAATCGGAATTTAGCCTTATAGTTAAAAAAAAAAGTGTCTGATAATAACCGGAGAGATTTATACTGTCAAATTCAAAGTAACAGAATTATTATGATTAAAATTGACGAAGAAATTTTTGGGCAAAAATTGTACGCATAGAAAGAGGGAAATTTCACTGCCACACGTGGGTGAATAGTGGAACGAAGTATTCGCGATAGAAAAATATATAATGAAAGAATTTTTATGAATGTATAACAATATGCAATACGTAACTGAATTCGTCATGGTATCTCGAGGTGGTAATTATTCGCGAATGGAAAACTCTGGTATAGCGATGTGTGGAATTTCGGCGATTTCGATATTCGAGTTATACAGCAGGAATCAGTGACTTAAATAATTGAATTTAGGAAGGAATGATACTTATTTGTCTGTTTTCTAAAATACAATTGCGATTATAATCTCGGCGTACACGTGATCGGCGAGTTCTTTCACGAGCCTAAGTCAGCTATATGGGAAAGTTGACGATATACTTGTACAGGTATATATATTAATTATAGCCGTGAATCGAGCGATGCGTATCTTTGCGTAAGACAATGGTTTCCTGAATGGGTATATATGTATATATATTATCATGCCTAGTGAGTAAAAAATGAGGTGAAATAAAGAATGAGGTAATGTATCGTTATGAGAAAGTTTGGAGAGAGCATTAAGAGCCCGGAGTAATAAAGCCCTGGCACTACCAATTTAATCCAATTTCACAGCTGATCATATGCGATATTCACTTCGAAAATAGTTTCATTTTTTCAAACGAATCAATTTCCGCATTAATGAATATAAATATCACATTATAAATGCATTAATTATTAGCAACTTCATTATTAACTCTAAATGATTAGGAGTCAGATAAATTAAGCAAGAGTAGCGTTTTCCCTCTTTTCTCGCACGAGAATCGATCTAATCTAATTCCTTCAGGTTCTGTTCTCTATACTTGTTAATAATATTCATATGTGACGTACTACAGATCATGTATGAAATAAAAGAGTCTCAACTCGGTTCGGCATTCGGGTTTGAAAGCAGGTCAGCAAGAGAGGGCAGTAACAAACGTAGGTACATATATACGAGAGGCTGGGATGTGCGGACAACCTGTACGTATATAAACGGCGAGCTCGAAGCTTTTCTACCTTCCCTTTTCGATCTTTTTGTTCTTATATATATTTGTTTCTCTTATTTTCATTTATACTTTTATTATTTCTACAGACCGCTTTGTGAGCAAGAAGATCCTCTTACTGATTCGGATTGTACGCGGTAAAGAGGTTTGGCGCCCTCAGGCGTCCTGGCATTTAGATATCACAACTACAGCGCAGCGTAGCAGTACTTGCTAACGTGTTATTCGAATGAACAATGGAATACCGTATATCTTCTTCATATCCAGGTTTCGAGAAATTTTCACAAATATCGAACGTGAGAAATCCCGCTATAATAATGCGGATGGAAATTTACACCTTCTTGTAGGTACGATTAAAGACATGAACTTCCACTTGATATACAGGCTCATGCATACACCTATGTATATAGTATTATATGCCTCAACACTTGAGGTCCAGCACAGAATCAGCTGCTACACCCTCTAATTAGATAAGCTATCAAAAACGTGTCAAGTACTCCAACTTATCTCAAACGCCTTCGCTGCAGAATAGACTGAATATTAAAACAAAAAAAAAGTGTAAAAAGTTTTCGTGTAGGCAGGAAATCCCGAACGACTATCAGTAGGAATTGATTAAACTTGGGATGCAGGTGTTTTAGATCAAGGATCTTGTTGAATGAATTACATAGAGGTTCGTATAAGTTAATGAGTTGGCAAGGCAGCTTCGCAAGCAAGACTCTATAGAGAGTAACTATAACCGTTAGTAAACGAGCCTTAATTGCATCGTGGCTGGTAAGAGAATCGTCTAAAGGAATTTGCGAATGGATTAATGTATGTAATAAAACGGGCTCGAAATTATATCGAATTATAAATTCAGCAGTAGATTTTTATCCTCGTAGATATTTAGCAATATTTCAAATTTTCTGTAAACCTCAATTAAAAGAAACTCATTTTTTTTAAGGATAACAAAAAGTAAAGAGTTGTCGTTTTATTTTCAGTAAAATAAATTCAAACCCCTTCGCTAAATTCTGACGTAATAAAAAATATACTTTGATCGAGGTATAAAAGTAGTATTGTAATATTCATACTGAGAATGACACGTTATGACAAAGATATAGCTGCAGGTTTGATGAAATGATTACGTCGCAATTATGAGTATACCCACGTTTTATATTTCGTGTTTAACAAATTAATTGCCAGCCAAATTACTGTATAATAACAAGACTCTCTGACAAATCATAATAATTGACGTAAAATTATTTTTACCCACCGAAATAGAGAAGCTTTGGTAATTTTTATGCCACAAAAAAATAAACAAAATCAAATTTACAACAAAAAATGAAAAAATAAAAAACTTACGGTTATAATTAAATACATCTTTAAGACAATTTTATGATATTTAACCTGCGGACGTATATAAGAACATAATAATTATTACGCAAATTTGAAAGACTCAAGAGTCAGGTTAATAGTAAATTGTTGAAAGGAAGAAACAAGTAGCTGAATTGTTAAGGAAAAGCCATAATAATACCGAGAGAAACGATGAGAAAAACGCCTTAGACAAATTACATAAATAATCGCACCGTGCAGCGCAAAAAATTGAAAAATTTGAACCAACTATTCGCCAACTATATACCAATATATTCGCTGCTATATTGCAGTACTTGCATATCGATAAGTGCATTATTTATCAGAGCCCGAAAATTGTCGGGAATCAATTTGGAAAGAATATGAGAACTAAATTTTGAGATCACGTAGAAAGGGAAAATTTGATTGATATTTATAGTACTAAGCTGCTAAAATCGTAACGAATTAAAGCTATAGTTATAGTTACAGGATATACTTTCAGGATTAATTGCAATATTGGCGCCGTGTATAAACTATAGCCATATCATTTTCACCCACGTGATTGAAATGGAATTGCAAATAGGTACATTTATCTGTCAGAGCGTGGCGACGAGAGCTGAAAATCGAGAGTAAATAGCGTACACACTATGTTACACGTATAGCTGTGGTCGAGATACGGTCGACAGATCGTATATCGAGTACATACCTATAACCACTACGACGCCTAGTGGAGAAATACCTTTGAATTTCATGAAGAAGAAATATTTATGCAATTTTTTATCCCGAAAATATGTAGAAAATTGCAAAGAATAAAAAAATAAAAAAAATAAAAATGTACCAAGAAAATTTATCTAAAAAACTGTAAAATTTATTTCAGATTTTCTTTTTTTTTTCTTTGCTTTCTTCTTCTTATGAGAAACCAAAAACTTAATGAACTCGTATTTTTATGCTTGAGGAATTTTCTTTTTCTGTTTCTTTTTTTTTTTTTTTTTTCTAATTCCATATAGACGGAATTGGGTCTGTTTAGGGAATTCAGACTCTGCGATTTCGAACCTGATCAATTTTTCCTTGATATTACTGCCACAGGGTAATAAAATGATCCTTTACCATACGGTTTTAGCCCCCGGGCAAAATCTAACCGATCATAAAAGCTCATCATATTGAATATAGCGTGATGTATTAATTAACAAATGAAAAATATGGATTACGTTGCAGTACGTACAGATACGATATCGCGTTTCAATATCAGGTTTCGTCGATATGTAGGTGAATATCGAATATAAGAATTGACTAAATTGTTATCAAAAGTGAGAATATAGATATACCCGTACCAGATATATACCTATAATGCGGATTGAGAAGAGAAAACTTTCCGAGGCTAGTGTACCAGTTTACTCTGTATATAGCTATGAAGATGGCCTGAAGAAACTACCTTACGATATTAGTTCGCTTCGGATTAACTTTCAATCTCCCGGATTTCACCGTAGAGGTAAAAAACCTCAATACTTATCGTAAATTTGCCCCGAGGAGTTTACACGAGACACCCGCACACCACCCATAGTATACTATATGCTGCCAATGTTTGTCACTCTCGATATACCATCGATGTCAATCACAAACTTTCTAATCATTTATTTAATTTGGATTATCAAAAAAAAAAAAAAACGCTGAAAACTTTCATATCTAACGAATCGATATATAATTAAACAAATGGAAAAACACAATTCTCTTTTGATATTTGAATTTTATCTCGAATAATTATAACATGAATGATGAATCGCTACATGGGAGGGCAAAGGCCTCTCTTTATCCTATTTTTCATTCATATACACGGAAGCACGCGTCGTGCTTGCGAGAGGATTTAATTTCATCCTGCCCTAATTAACATGAGTCTAGGAGCTGTTAAAAGGCCGTAACATTGGATCGTCGACGATGACGACGACTAGATGGGTGTAGCCGCTACTCCACTACTATGCTACTACTAGACTAACTACTCATGAGGCCCATAGTCAATTATTGTTAGGGTATTGATGCAATATGCATATGTATATGTGTATAGGTGATATTTTTTTTTATTTTTATTCAATTTTAATTTTTACGAACCTTATTCTTGTTCGGTTTGTCCATGATTCGATACGACGGTGAACCGTTGCTGGAGGCTGCGATGACGGTGCCCGCCTTACGAGACACGCATTGCCCCATATAGATCTGCCAACTTGACTTGAACGTAGCCTGACAATAATCAATAATTAATATTATTTATCAAAGATAACATTAAATGGAGAATGAAATCGAATAAAATAGAATAGAATAGAATAGAATAGAGAAATTAGTTCGAGGTCACTCAGTTATTAGTTTCCTAAATTTATTTTTAATTAATCATCACGGTTAGTTTATTGATAAATTATTGAGAATTATCTACTCGCTGAACAGCAAGCTGTTATATTATATGTACGTATATATTTAAGCAAGCGGTAATTTTTAATATTCAACAAATTTCTGAGTGAATGATACATAGATAGGTACACCTATACACGTCGCGTACAACAATTATTATTTGCAGACTTTTGCAAATTAATTTCATGTATTCTTAGAAAAAAGTGATTTTGTCAGTTTTAGAATCATTGTAATTTAGAAACAATAATTCGATGGTAAAATAGTTGAGGAAAAAAGAAACAAGAAAAAAAAACTAACAAAATTCGAAAAATGTAGATAGGCGCGAATTTCTTCATGCCATACAACTACTATGACGTATACGTAGTACGTATCTGATGTAATTACACGCAGATAAAAACCATTCATGCGTAATGACGCAGCGTGTATAATACTGTATTTTATTGTTGTTCACTTTTACAACACAGCATCATTTATCCAATCACCGAGAAATTCTTTAGGCAGTATACCGTAACCAAGCGATTGGGGAAAATAGACTAATGTAAGATCTAAGATCGATGTGTATTCGATCAGTTTTAGAACTCTATATCTTACGTCGCCTTACGTTCTGAAAAAAAAATTATAATTTTCTTTTTTGTTTTCATTCAGTAACCGATTTGTGGCAAACTTCATTATGAATGAATGAATAAAGAAATTAATCATTCAATTAATCAATGAAATTTTCATTTTCAAAAATCACTGCAACACATTTCATTATTTCTAAATTAGTACATGTATGCCTAAAGACTAAAACTAAAACTTATCATATTATTAGATGGCTCAAAGTTGTACATGAAAAAATAAATAAAAAGGAAGTTCAGTGGTTTTTCTTTTATTATTATTATTATTTGTTTTTTGTTTTTTCACACGGCTTTCTTCTTCATTTTGAGACTTGAACAACCGTTCGTATTCTAAGATGTATAAAAAGTCTGAAAATATGAATAGAGACCCAACGTAGACGTATGTACTACCTATACCTACATACACCGAACTTGTTAGTCTATTTGGCGTAGGTTACGGAGGAGTTGCGGACCTTTTACATTCTATAATCTATACGATCCAGATTCTACAGTTAGCCATTTACATTTACCATACCGTACCATAATATCATGTCTTCATAAACCGACGAAGTAGAGGTATAATATACTAGGACTACGTATAGTATAAGAGAACAGGAGATTGAAACGCGTTTGAAATACTGGTCAAGGTTTGACTGGTACAGTATAGTGGTATAAATAAAGTACCTGTCTATCTATTTATCCATCTATTCTATCTATACCATTTTCTCATTGACCGTAACATTCGACTTTGAAGAAATAATGAAATCGATAGACACATTATTAATACCTATATATCACTCTATATTATATAGAGGGGGTTTCAAGTTAAACGAGGCATTCTTTACAGATCGGAGAAAAATACAGAATTGGTAATAATGGAGCCGGGTTAAATTTCCGAATTTTAAAAGTCCCGAACGGTATAAATTCCGAATTTGAATATTAAGAACTCACAGTTTTCAGAAAGAGTATATCCTCGAAAGCCTCCGTAGCCGATTAAAAAAATTTCCAAACGAAGAACACGACGGTTCAAAATTCCGAGATTTGAAATTTACGCATGTATTCATTCAGTGTTTAATAACTCGGGCTGTATTGATCACATCGAAACCAACGAGTGCTTGAATTAATCGACTTGAGATGTACTTCTCGTAAAAAAAAAGTTTCAAAATCCTATCAATTATTTATGACATCATGACGTTGTCGATTAAAGTATAGAAAATAGAATGGATTTAAAATTGGAATATGAATGATCTGACTTTCAACGTTTTTGAAAATTCGTAATAGTCTGAAACGAATTTGGAATTTTCACCGTTCGGAACTTCAAAAATTCAAAACTCTTACCCAGCCCCACTTCATGTCCACATACTATATTCTCTGAACCGTGAAATAATATAATGAAGTTTGTTCAAAAGTTTCATACATAAAACGTATGGAATGGGTTAGAATAGATCGCTCTATCGTATCCATGAGTACAATTATTCTGTAGTATGTATCCACCTATACACATATTGAACACATTTAACCATACGATGAATAGAATCGATCTAACGTGTATCAAGCCTCACTGCATCTGCTAGTGCATGCTGTTGCACCAGGGAAGTAGGTAGGTACTTTGAACGATGATATGGGCCTGTACAGCAGCAGCAGCAGCAGCAGCATTGCATTACATTGCATTCAGTACATTGTTCCCATTGTTCAAAGTGCTCTGAATTATCGGAATATATAATACATCTACACACTCGTGCGGTAGATAGGTAGGTAGGTATACATGTAAGTGCTTAATATATATTAGAGAGTTATTTAATTGATAGGTGGAAATAAACGGCTTTAATTACCGCGGATGATAAATAGTGAATCAGTTCGTGGTTTACGTGTACAATATACCCGCTATACGATAACCGATATACCGTACATAGTGTATATATCGGTATATATATATATTTTTTTTTAATCGCACAGAGGCTCATCCTGGCATTGTTAAACGATTTACAGTTTTCGATCTCAGCTATAACGTAATACCTAGCTGTGTGAACTCTCGACCTTTAATCCGCGAACTCGGTTCAACGCTGATCGTAGATCAAAGGGTTTTGCTTCTTTTTTTTTTTTTTTTTTTTTCACACGATATGAAAATCTTTTACTATCTAGGGGAATATGTGTATAGCTATACGTAAAGTTTTTTAGTCTCTTTCATAATATCTGAGAGTTTTGCTACTCCGTTTTATCTTATTGAAAGAATTTAGAAATATTCTTATTGAAGATTCGATTCTTGAAAGAGAATCGAGAAGTGAATAACCCCGATGCGGTACTACGTGTTACGGTGGCCAAAGTATACCATAGGCAGTCGGAAGAACAAGATGGAGACGAGGTATGCATAGTAAATAATAGGTAAGCGCCGCATCGTTATACCTATACGAATGAGCCCTGAAAACGACGCGATATATATATGTGTGATACTGCTCAGTGTTCCGTTCAGTATTTCGTCATCAGAGAATAGGATAGACAAAGTCTGTAATGAATATGAGAAGGAAAAGAAAAAAAAAAAAACTAAAAATATTAATAATGATTAAGAAATTGAGAATAGAATACGAGTCTATAAAAGATCCTGACTACGTAATAAATGGATCGAAAAATTAGAAAGTAGAGTAAACTGATGAATTTTCTTATCAACCAATCGAGTGTTTGGAAAAATGATTAAAGGGTAGAAGAAAAAATAAAAAACGGAGCAATTTCAACACAAAGATGCTAATTTTTACAGATTATAACTACCTCGCGGTTGAACCCTTCTCATCGAGGTGCAACTAATGAGTAATGTGAATGCACCTTGAGATATGCCTGCAGGTACCTACTCCGTCGTATACAGGTACAACGAACGAAGCCAAGTATGCGGAAGTTTAGTCAGTCAAGGATAACGCCGAGCGTATATTTCTCGCAGATCTATAACCGTATGAAATCTGTGATCTATCTATAATCTCATGATTTTAATATCCTTAACTTTGAATTTCAAAAAAATTATTAAGGATAGACGAATCATCGATATAAGTTAATAGAGAATAGATATATTAATCGTGAGAATTAAATTCGGAGATCAGATCTTCTTTGTTACGATAAAGAATTTCAAAGGATGAATAATAAAGAGAGAGGATTATATTCGCATTGCAGTTTCAGACTCGACCATAAGCTAAACCGTTTCTTTTTTTTATTTCTTGCACGTTATCTCATTCTTAGCTTCCTGTTATCGGTGAGAATACCGTCAGCAGTATGTATCTACGTCAGCTTTCCTCACAGATATGGTATTCCGCAATGTCTGCGTGTATAGCGATATGAGTAAGAACGGGGAAAAGTTTCTTTTTATAAATAATTATGGAAAGAAAAGGGTTATATATTTTTACTAGCTATTTCGATAATATCATAATCGGCCAATAAGGTGGAAATTATATACTTGACTGACGTAAACGATACGTGGCGTATGGATATATACTGCCAATGCCGAAGAGACGATATGGTAATAAAGTGAATAAACCGACACGAGAATTGATACGCTAGGTGGTGTAGACGAGTATTTACGATTATTACTGTACAGCACGAATGCAGTTTTTATAATTAATGTATATACACCAGGGTGATCCTTGATTTCATCATTCTCGAATTTCAATGCTCCCATGGATCAGGACGTTTCCAAATATATACAAAAAAAATGTAGCCAAAACCCCAGGTTCTTACCTCAATTCTAAATACCGCCTCACAAAGTTTTCGAATTTTCCCATTTGGATAAAACATGATTTGTAACATTTCGCGGTTAATTTTTTTTATTCCCATTGCAGTATATAGCTCCGAAAAATCTCAAACTCGGTACACCCGTTATTTCACGAAAATTCGACAAATTTTCAACGATATAATCTTCGGAGGTACAGCGCACAAAAAAAATTTCTTATCTCCAAATTGTGACGAGTAAAATTTTGTCGTTAAAAATCTGTAAATTTTTTCACGGATACCTACTACTATAGGTAAGAAGGGTGCGGAGTTTCAGATTATTCGAAGCTCCATTGCGATAGAAAGTAAAAAATAACACCGAAGTGCTAAAAATCGTGGGTTATTCAAATGGGAAAGTTCAAAGGCTTTGGGACAGTACTTAGAATTTAGATAGGAACCTGTGGTTTCGGCTACACTTTTTTTTTTTGTATAAATTTGGAGACGTTCTGAGGATTCAAATTCAAATATGATCGAATTAAGGACTCCCCTAATATACACAGGAAGCTTTAAATAACTGATCTAATCTACGCATGGTAGACTAGAAATGTGTATACTAACAAATATTGTACAATATTTGTTATCCATTAACGGTTTGATTGGGTTATCGATCAACTTTATCGTTCGATGAATATTGCGGATAATATTGATACCGATAATGTTTTTCTTTATTGTTGCAGAATAAGAATAATGATGGTGGTATAAAACGTTGAGAGTTAATTATATTATATTGATATACAGTGATTTTTGAACCGTAATAAAAAGAGCGTGTTATTATCGTAGAATTAATACACAAAATAATGAAACCTATTTTCAGTCGTAGAAAAAAAAATTATAAAAGAATAATTCTAGTTATATATTTGAGATTAGATTACATGATATTATTACGTTTCTAACCCACAGCATCGCGCGCATGCACCAAAACCCCACATCACCAAAAGCTTGCAATATGTATATCTATATGTGTATATCCCCGATATATTGAAAAACGATTATAATATATCTACAGTATACTGTAATTCTCTTTAGTTGTTTGTTCTTGTTTGTTTTCAATTTTACTCACAAAAATAAAAATCCTCCCTCACGTGAACCAGATGTTTGATCCGGTTGCTTTCTTAAATACGCTGTAAAAAATAAATGTTGCAAAAAAAAAGAAAAACAGAACGAAAATAAAAATCGTGTACAGTCTATCGATTCTTCTTCGTTTTTTTTTTTTTCCCACCCTTTAATATTATTATTTTATCATAACGCGAGGAATTGTTATAATTCTAAATTTTTTCAACGAAAATTATTCAATTAGCAGATAGTAGCCAGAATATTATGAAACGTACAAAACATGTTTGACCTCTGTAATTACGAGTTTATTGTTAACTATATATCTACCGACGTATATCATGGGCAAAATAAACTGCATTGCCACATAGATATACGTGTATTAGTTTGATTTCCGATTTTGAAACCGTGAATAAATATTTCGCCAATTGTCTAAAAGAGATATCTTACTAACTAAATCAGCCGAGTTGATAAATTTCTTCACACGGTTTTGTCATCGACCTCGAAATCGGTTTGAACATACAGTATAGTTTTTATTTACCAAATAGGAAAAAATACGCAGATAGGAAGTAGTAAGATATCGCATTATGGATTCGTAGTAATGGCGAAATCCACACATGTCATATGAATAGTATATATCGTCGTTCGGTCCGAACGAACTGTTCAACTGACTACATAATTGACTATTAAAGAATTCTCAAGGTTTTAGATGCGTCAGATATTCATCATTTTCTGTTCATAAGAAGTTGCTCGCATGTATTAAAAAACAATATTGACTCCATCTCGAACGTAAAAATCATCTGAAAATTATCGACGGAATAAAATAAGGAAAATGACATTTTTTGGGCGTATTAATGTTCTTTGAAAAACGATATGAGGTAGTTGTTTACTACACACGATTTATATACATATATACCAATGGTGCGCAATGCTCATCATACTCACCTTTTCTTACGGAGCTAAATTTCTTCTCAAAATCGATACAATCCGCGTAATACATTATAAAACTTGACAATGACACCTAAAAACAACGGTGTGCACAACACGCGCACATGTCACTCGACTTTTAATCAATAGATATACACTTCGTTGCTATTTGTTTGATACTTTATTTTTATTTTTTAAGAAATATTACAGAATCCCGTGAATAAAAACCACACCTGACGCTCAGCTACGAGACGCTCTTACTGCCTACACACCACCTGTCTGTCATTCGAATATTCAATAGCACGGAACATGCGTCGTGACGTCGAACAAACTTCAGGGCACAGGGGAAGCCGAAGCAAGCCTGCAAGCCGGCGGTTGGACTGAAAGTAGCGCCACTATTGGCAAAACTTTGAACTATTTAATTCATTCGCATCTCGATCGATCGAATTTTTTCATACGAAGACCCGCAATCTTTTGCGCAT
This sequence comes from Tenthredo scrophulariae, assembly GCA_963978835.1. Classification (NCBI taxonomy): domain Eukaryota; kingdom Metazoa; phylum Arthropoda; class Insecta; order Hymenoptera; family Tenthredinidae; genus Tenthredo; species Tenthredo scrophulariae. Next base: position 12,838,967 of record OZ022234.1, read on the forward strand.
TAATCAATTAATTTATTTATTTATTTGGAACTCGCTGCTTAGATGATTACGATTTTTTAAATGAATATTTCTTTCTACAGATCGCCTGAGAGTCATCGTTCTTTATTTATTATAATATATTGTATCAATGTAACAACAACTAGGTGTAAATGAATCTTATTTCACTACGAAACACGATGTTGGTGTTGGTTTTTGTTTTTATCTTCTTTACCTATTCAATGATGATCTTCTAAACATAAATAATTGAAATTTTACAAACATATTATCTCACTAGAACATTACAAACCAATTTAAATAATGAATTATTATAAGGAGGGTTTATTTCTTCATATATTTACCTGTCGGGATACCTAGATTATTATTTACGAAACTCTGATATATAAGGTGTTGAAAAATTTTACCTAATTAGGCAGGTAAACCGAATGTTATCTATAACTACGGCGTCCTCTTACTGTTTTAAGGAACTAAAACCAAAGTGGCAATATGGGCAAGTATAAAACTGTCGCGATATTAATGAATAATGGTATTGCATACGTATACATATACATACACATACATACATACATACATGGATGAAGATTATAGTTTTATACGCATAATATCGCGTGTTTAAATTTAGTCTTGTTATAGCCACTGCTGTTATACGTATACATAGATAATATACCTGTGAGACTTTAACATTTTAATCATTTTACGTTACGTTATAATATTTCATTTATAAATTATATTATTTCGAGGTATTTAAATTGCTTAGAAAATTTATACCAAGGATATTAGAGATCCTGGAGAGTCATTAGACGATATTTAAGTAATTAAACATCAAAGACTCGTTAGCGTTTGAGAACCAACAACAAACGTACATCTCCTTTTCATATTCTGACATTTACGATATAATACAGAATGCTTCGCTTTTTTTCACGTTATAAAATCAACAAAATCCCGTTTCATATTTTAAACACGATTCATTCTAGGGTATTTCAAATCTATGCAAGAAAATCATAATAAAATAAAAGATTCAAGTTTCTGAAGATGTACTCAATCCGTGGAAGCGAGACAAGCATATTTAAAAGTCAGTCTTACGAAATAATTACGGGGAATTCACGTACAATTATTAGACTTTGTCAACTGCGTTGTTTTCAAGGGGGGCATTTTTAAGAACCACTTTGGCTAAAAAGAATTTATCAAAAAGCCGTTTCTATCACATTAATTTACTACTCTTTGAAATATAATGAGGTGAAAGTTGCCACGTTCAATTGATTATACTTCGAAAGATTAGTAAAGGTTGTATTGTCGCAGAGAACTCTTTTGTGGTAAATTTACCTTCTAAAACCAATTATCACCAAATCAATAGATAAATTATTTATTTGATGATTATTTCGATATTTCTTGAAATGTATTCTACTATAAGTAGATGAAGGTCTTTGTTTCATTTTTAATAGCTAAAAGTAAATGAAAACCTTTAGCTATAAAATTCATGTAAATAAAAAATTAATTCACGCTTTTAAGGACCATTCTATTGTACCCCTTTAAAAAGTTCACTTGTTATTCGGTTTCATACGCTATGGCATTTCTGATAGCTTAAAACTAATAAATAATAATCTCCTGCGAATGTTTATTTCTTTTCTTTATCAACTTGTTCTGATGGTTCTTTTTTAATGTTCATTTTATTGTCGCTCCATCGACTGTCTGACTTAGATTTATGCTCGATTTGGGCACCGTTTATTTCAGCTACTCCTTTTTCATCTTGAATTTCAACTATCTCTACCCTCTTAGACTCTGGTATTGCCTTAGCAGCTATGTGATACACACTTTTCAAAGAAGTTAGATAGGTGTGAGTTTCAGCCTGTAAAAATATCTCTAGTTAACAACAATTTACCGTAATAAAATTTCGGAATGATGAATAAATGAATGAAAAAATTTACCGAAACTTTCTTGAGCTTGTCATCGGTACTTCTTAATTTGTCTTTATATGACTTCAAATCTTCTGAGAGATCTTTGATCGTGCTGCCTTGTTTAGATGCCTTATCGCCAAGAGATCCTAGCTCATGCTGTAGCTCCATCATTCGAGCTTCTGTATCAAGTCTGGCTTTTTCAGATCGTTTTAGCTGGCTCACTAACTTTTCGACGTCCAATAACGAGCCTTTGTATAACACAAAGCCTTCTGGGACAGATTCTCGTTCTCCTTCACCATTTTCGCTGTCTTCTCGCCGTGCCCTTTTCGACGCTGGACCACTACCCACGAATACTGGCAGTAATTTCTTATTTCCTGGGGAACAATGTTTGTTGAAATATATGCTGGGGTTTGAAATTCATTATTCAAATGTAGATTGCTAGGGATTTTACTTACCGAGAGCCAGTGAACGTAGAAGTTCTTCTTCATTGTCTCCTCGTCCACCGGTTTCGAATTTTTCTAAATCTTTATCGTCCTTTTTCTCGTCCTTGGTTTCTTCGTCTTTTGATTTATCCGTCAATTTACGATAGTGTAACGAATCTCTGGTTACTACCTTTTGCACTAATTTTCGAGCCTGAGCTCTGGACAGATTCAATCCAAGAGTATATATCAGCTCCTCTATATCTTTGTCGAAGATGTAGCCGCAGTGAGTTTGATCAAAATACACAAATGCCAAAAGCAGATACGGATCGTGCGTGTATAATTTTGCCTTTCTCTTCTTTTCGTCCTTATCTTTGTCCTTCTTACCATCTTTTGTAGAATCGTTGTCATCCTAGAAATAAATACAAGTGTAATAATACATATATTCCTCCAAAAATTGTATTTCGGGAACATAGAACATGGAACAAAAGGGAGAATGACTTACTTCTGACTCTTCGTCGTCATCTTCTTCATCCTCTTCCATTTTATCCTTGTCTTTATCACCCCGCTCATCTGATTTACTTTTCGCTTCTTTATCGTCCTTTTTATCCTTGCTTCCCTCTCGTTTTTTCTCATCCTTTTTATCCTCCTTCTTATCATCTCTTCTCGACCTTTTATCATCCTCTTTCTTTCGATCTTTATCATCCTTTTTCTCGTCCTTTTTATCTTTCTTTTTATCCTCTTCTTTATCCTTGACTTTCTCTGGAAGACTGCACAAAGATCGATAAATCCGGAATCCAAAATCTCGCATAAGCATCTCGTTGAACAGTTCAGCAAATAGAGACACTTCGAAGGAATGTTCCTAAACATGAATAAAAAATGAATAGAAACTCCAAATTCCCAAGCATTGATACTGCTCAAACCTTATTTCAGGCATATTTTACAGACCTTGGTATCTTCTGGTCTATAATCCAATAAAACGCTTAGCGACATAACAGTACAGTCGAATTTTCCGCTTTTTGCAGTTCGGGAAGGATGAACAATAATGTGAGAAGCTTCAGGGAGAGAATACCGTTTCTCAAGAAGAGTACGCTCGCGTTCATAGAGTTTCTTCTTATCTTCGTCGTGCTGAAAGAACAATACACAGTAAATTAAATGCACATACAAAGATTGCAGCTGTGATAGTAAAGCGAGGAAATTTAAGGTCAACTACATGGGAACAGGGAAGTAATTAATTCCATTGATTAGAATTCACCTCTTTGTTATCTTTGGACTTTTTGTCATCTTTGGATTCCTCTTTCGGTGGCGGTGATTCATCTTTCTCATTCTCTTCCGCTTCTTCCTGTCTTCCTTCCTCCTTTGCCTGTTCAGATTTCATGGCTTTTATCAGCCTGGCTGTTAACTGCGACTTCAAGCCCTTCAAGCTGAAATTCCTCGCCGCCAATTCTTGCCGTAGATCAATGACCTGTTTATAAAGGGTAATTCGTTATTAGATTTCGGCTGCAAGTAGAATTGACGGTTTGAACCAATTCAAGGGAACTGAAAGACTCACGCTCATTGTTTTTGGATCTAGCGCGGAGTAGTGAGTTGGGTCCTTCTTTTCTGGTATTGATTCATCCTGAAAAAAAAAGTATAAGGTCAATTCAGTATAAAGAGAAGCATGGTAGAAAACTACAAACAGAAGCAGCTCCTATAACCAATCAAAACCAATCTCTCATCATTCTTTCAACATTCATGCACATTATTACAACATATAGTTCACGTTGACCTTCAAGTATGACTCGAGTAACTGCTAGACTCTCTTAGTATCCTGGCTCTGGTGTCGGTGTGGTTGGTTGGTTGGTTGGTTTGTTACGGACAAGTAATATCAATAGAATGCAGTAGTATGTATATAAAAAATGACGATGAAATCTTATCAATTCTTTTAACAATCAATTTTCAAATGACGATTCGAGGATTCAGGGAGGGGAATTAATCAGCTGCGCTCATCTCCGAGCTAGGCTTGCTCCTTTGCACTCGTTTATGCAATGAAACTGCCAAAGGCTATCGGGAAATATGCTGTAATCTACCCATCGATCTACGAAGCCCATTATTATGGAAGCCATGAAATATTGTGGGTTGAAATTAATTTCTGAAGATAAATGTGACGAATTGGTTTCTTCAAATTGTTTCATAGACAAAAAACACTTTCCAGAATATCCACCATAATGATGTACAAGTTTCAAGTATTTCATTGAACAGAATATTGTGCAGTATTATATATTCACACAAGGAAATATGGATATTACAAAAGTTTTGCAAATAATAGACACAAAAACCATCGTTTAACTGCAGGAAAAGTTAAAGAAAGATCCAGAAGCATTATAAATATGAGGATTGCTGGACATCCTGTAAAACCTTGATATTTGTATGATTTGAGAAGAAAAGGTTTGGGCAATTATGTGAAAGAAATGATTGAGCAAACTCAACTGAGATGATTGTGGCAATAGGGATATAAATGCTTGATGAACGATCGAAGTAGCCCAAAGTAATGGAGGCTTAAGCAGCAGATGAACGGGTACACGATCGATGGGCAGTTACAAGCCATTTAAAAATCATTTTAGTGGATAAAAACAGGTGTACGATTATGTAGTAATGTAATAAAAAGGTAAAAAGTAATATGGGATGGTGTGGGCAGTGCCTTTTGATCAGCAGCGGCAGCCTCGTCAGCATCATTGGCAGGATCGGCATCGTCTGGGTTAGAGGCAGCTCGCAGCAGCTTTCTCTCCAGTTGTTTCTTATAGTTGAGATGCAGCCCATCCCACTCCAGCCTGGTTGGTACACAGCTCCAAACATCTGGGAGAAATAGTATGACGGTTTCAACACGAGACGGCACGACTCGTCCCGACTTGTGGGTCGTCTCAGCTCGTCTGTAGTAGAGCTCCAGGAAGCGGTACCTGTGCCGCAAGGAAAAACAATACCCAAACGTCAACTCAGGTTAATGCCGGTCAGCTTTGCCTTAAACGCTAAAGAATTTTTACCGCTTGGTTCGCTAGGCCTGAGCGATCCACACAAAGCTACGCACGGCATACGACGCTGAGTATTTAAAAAACTATAAATAAAACGAGTAAATATAGAAAGCCGTCAACGTTTGCGAATTCCAATGCAAACCTCCAGTTTCTTGACTGGAATTGGTAATAAACGAATTTCTGTTATTTAGAACGACGAAAACCAATTGGCAGTGAGATCCCATCGAAGCGAGTAGGTATTTTAAATTATCCTCTCAAACGTTTCAATTGATACTGAGAGATAATCTGGCGAGTGATGCAGGCGGATGGACGATGCTAAATAAGCGACTTATTTACCCTTTGCAAAAAGGGATTTAAAACGAATCTCGTAATTCATTTTCTAATAATAAATGATAGATGGATGTGAACCATTTGGAATTCCGTTGGGAATACCCGAAGAACGAATACTCGATACCACAGAAGGTAAGAGATATAGTTTTCTGAAAATTACTTACCACACAATGTTTTTAAACTAATAACATTACAATGGTAATAATAATATACAGAAATCCCTGTTTATTAAAAGGGGAAAACTATCAGAACTTAAACCAACCAAGAATTGATAATGTCAGCTAATTAGGTAATAGTAGTTAGTAACTTTTTTACAATATTATGTTATTAAGCTACTCGAAAGCATCGAATATCAATCATCATCATACGACATAGATAGAAATTTTCGATATATCGATAAATATTACGATTAAGGAGTCATACCATTGCGTGCAATTGGACAGATCTATCCCAGTTAAAGCCTTGCACGTCCTGACCGCAGTCCTGATGAGAACCGAAGGATCTTTTTCTGGGTTTAATCCATCAAGAGAAGGACTCCAAGGGCCCCCAATGGCCATAGTTTCATTTTTCCCTCGCAGACCAACCAGAAAGTTAATTAATCTAGTCGGATGTACGTAATCACGATCAGGATCTCTGTCTTCAGTAACTCCACAGCATCTCTTATAGATCTCTTCCATCGCAGGCATAGACATGAGCATTACCTGAAAGTTTAAAAAGATCGATGACCTTAACTCTCATAAAATAATGACAAACAATTTCTTTCGTGTCTCTCCTCTGTAAAAATATCAACTCCTGTACCAAATTATACTCTACAGGATCACATCTCCACTTATCATATTTACTCAACATTCAATCAATCACCTTTGCAGAAAATAGATAATCTGCATCCGCGGGCTCAAGCACAGTTGTATTTTCAGCATAAGGTTCAACGTCCTTATGCATGACGTGAAAAGAGCATGGTTTGTTAAGTGTGAATGGCATGTGAGGTGGGAAGGCATCGACCCATCTAAAGTTTGTAGAAAAGAAGTCGCTGGGAATGTACATGTTTTGATAACGTCTTCGAATTTCTAGTACATCGGCTTCCGGTCTAAAATAATGATAAGAAAGTAAGTAAATAAGTGACAATGATCAGTTGGGTTATAATATTATACACGCAATTTTCAACTCACAAGTCTAGAGCTATTTTTGGTATTTGGACCATATAACGCGGCACCACTCTAGTACGTCTGCGAGGTCTAGGCGACTTGCTTCTTCTAGTCCTGGACGGGCTCCTTTCTTCCTTTTTCTCACGCTCTCTGATCCTCTCTTCTCGTCTCCGTTTTCTTTCCACATCTTCGTCGTCGTTTCTACGATCTCTAGGCGATCTTTCTCTAACTCTTCCACCCTTGTTGCGATTGTTACTGTTATTGCTGCCGGCACTCGCCGCAAACCTGAAAAACGTGAACACCATTCAGTTACAAATTTCGGAAAAATGACAAAAGGCCGTCTTTGACCATAAATTCTGTTTTTTCATTCAAGATCTGTCCAAAGCTCGTACCTATTCCCGGAATTTTCATTCGGCGGAGGAACGGCGTTATAATTTCCCGAAGTTCTGTTCGATTGGGGTCTAGAAGGTTGGTTTTGAACCTGTGGTGGATTAACGTTGTTAGTATTCGACCCCATAGGTAGAACTTGGATCCGAGTAGCATTCCATTTGAATGGCATGGATGGATTAAAGGAGGCTTCGACTAGGACACGATCCCCAACAATTGGGTTTGAGCCTTTGACGCACGCGCTGTACAGATGATAAAAAAAAGATTATTCATTCATTGAAATGATCAAAAGTGATTATTGATTATAAATAAGGGATAAGGCAAGATTTCTTTTTCTACGAGGCATTTTCTTTCTTGATAACACACCTCGTTTGAAAAAACACATCTTCGTCGACAAAACCAAAGTTATCATGTACTTTGGTCACGGTACCAGTGAAGACTCTCTGTTTTGCGGGTGAGGCGGATACATTTTGTTGTACTTGTTGAGCAACGTTTGCTACCGATTGTTGAAACGCATTTGTATTTAGAGCTCGCGGAGTTGGATAAGACACCGTTGCTACTTGTGGATAAAGCTGACCCGCTATACCACTCGGTAAATTAGAACCAAGACTTGCCATCGATGCCATTGTTAAATTTGGCTGAAATAAAATCACAAATAAAATGAATGTCGGTAGGTATTTCATCGATTTCATTAAATCTGATGCAATTTTGAAGAGACAAGAATTCTTCAAAAATACCCAGAACTGAAGAAGAAATATACAATGAGAATACAGTGAATAAATAAATTATGGATAAATTGAGTTGCTCAAAAATTTAAAAATTGATCAATGAGAAGACTTTGCTGCAAAAAGGTCCACAAGTTTCTGTTTTTTAGTCAAAATCAATGATCAGATGTGTTTATATCGCAGTCAAGGTTTCCCCAACGAACCTGCTGCAAGCCTAAACTCTGCTGATAGACTTGTTGCGTTTGTTGTTGATATTGAACCATTGGTTGTCCACCCATACCGCCCATGGCTTGTCCTAGCATCTGTTGTTGAATATTTTGAATCCCCTGACCTGTAATATTGAACACTATATCAATAGATTGAATCTATCCGCTCGCAGGATGGTTTTAAATCATTTTCTGTAGATTTTGATAAACAGGTATGATCTGAATACGGATAATCTTGATAAATAAAACGACGAAAATTTCATTCTCAAATATATAAAACAAGTCTTCGAGTTGCTCAAAAGTCTCTGTCGTGTTGTATGAGGGTCTGGACAAGTGCATACTGTACTCCTATTTGTTTGTTCTTTTTTCTGATTCTACATTTCCACGCTAATTATAACAAGTTATGCAATATATGTTGTGTAATTTAATAGATTATAAATAATCGCGTAGAAAAATGGCATCAAGACAATGAATTAGAGTAGATATCTACTACAATCGAAAACAAATCGTAGTTATTCTCATATTAGAAGTTGAGTAAATAATAATTGTAAATGATAACGATTGATGAAGAAGGTGCAGAGACGTATAAGAGTTTATTAATTATAGGTAACTATAAGGTGAAGGTGGATACGACGCTGATATTAATAGTGCGAACTATAGAATGTATTTTGGCAAAAGTTTGTCGTATTCAATCACGAAAATAAACTACGAGTAATAAATGAATAATTTATTTTTTATGGCATTGTTTACCTGCGTTGCGAACCCATGGCGGATTTTTACCGGCACCAAAAGGCGAAAGGTTACTCATTGCTGGCAGTGATTAACGTTTTCATGTAATTATTTAATCGAGTATTGTCAAATTTTACATATGATTATAACCAGGGCGTCTTTCAATTAGACGCCATATTTCTTGTTACTATGGTAGAGTCATGATGACAATTGTTATATTTAACTTAAAACTAATCTTGGGTGGGAAGGAAATCAGTTATCATGTTAATTAAAAAAGTAAAAATTTTGATGAACAATCTATTTCGGGTTATAATAATAGCGTCAATTTATTATCGTCAATTTTGCGAGAGTTGTAGTCTTGACTAACTTAGTATGAGGATAAAATGAAAATGTACTAACCTAGTCAGAGCAATGTCTGAATGAGAGAAATTATTTTGATTTTGAAAAAAATCGCATCGCATATTATTTTTGAGAAAAATAACATTAATTATGAACTAGTCAAATACAATGCCTGTATTTATGAAAAAAAAATTTAACATCGCTTCGATTTAAGCGAATATCAAAATTTCAAGAACGAACTAAGAAATTCCGAATTTTTGGAATTATTCGGACCTTTAGGGCTCGAGTTTAGAAATAATATGATACTCGATTCTATCCTAGATGCTGAGAAGCTTCTTCATTCGGATAATATCTTGTAGATATTGAATAGGAATAATTTTCTTATAAGCTGGGTAAAATCTGGACTAACATTAGCCGATCAAAATTTTAATTGTTGCGTGGCTTTTGATAGACGCTTTATTTGAAAATAGTGAAATTTCTCGTTTAAGAGACGTCCTCCTATTGGCCGATGTGTTTCAGCATGGTGCCACGCTCAATATTCAACTGATATTTGATCTAAAAGTAAAGTTTCCTTACGTAATAACAGTCCGTAAAATAGATACCGAGAGTTTCTAACGTCGAGTAGTAGTACGGAATAAAGTAATTGTTGTATTTGGATTGTTCATAATTAATTTCCGGCGTTTGTTAAAATGGCGTTAGCATCGATCTGCCGGGTAGGACGACTGTCAATTGATTCGACCTTCAGCCGCTTGGGAGTTGCCGCTTGCAGTAGAAGTCCGTCATTCTCACAGTCTCTACGAAACTTTGTTTCAAAATCAACCGAAATGGGATTACCACGGGTATATTTCGACATGGCTGCGGACAATAAGTCCGTAGGTCGCATCGTTATGGAGGTAAATGAAATACTATTTTAAAAGCCTTTATAATTTACACCCGTATCATTGATCCCGCCATATTAATATACTCCTTTTAAGACCGGTCACCATCTTGGACAATCTTCACACCGGTCGCAAAGACTCTTATCGTATTACATAAGTCGTTTAAACGACGCTAGTAGTAAACATATATCGTTATTATTAAACCCCCGAATAATGAGCTAGATAAATATTTTCATATTACATTATATTTCCTAATATTTTAACGGTTTTACACGTGTTAACGCTATCGGATGGGCGGCCATATCCGGCCATGCCGACCTTCACCGTTCCAGCATGATTCTCAGAAATTTTCCACTCGCTATTATATCGAATTTGTATTTTAACATCTCATTATTCCAAGGCTGATTACCTTAGTCATCCGTAATCATAAACCAGGGTTTATTCAAGAGGTTAATCGTATTACGGAACGTGATTTGCTCCAAAACTTTTTTTTTTTATTCAAATTAAAATTTTATAATTAATGCTGACTAATTCAAGACTCAAAGATGTCACCATATTTTCATAGCGTTTTCGTTTAATATAGGTATACGTATACCAAACACGGAATTCAGTCTCGTGACTCACTTTATTACTATAAGAATTTCTTTCACCGTTTAGGATACACAACTGTGTTACACCAATTAGATTACTATCTTTACACTCATTTATCAAGATTATTATCCTGAAGCTGTAAAATATAACTACAAGAGTATTTTATCGATATAATATTTTAAGGGGATACTTTATATATTCATTTCCTATAATAAATATGAAAAAACATGTCCGTTAATTCGTTTTTTTTATCTTTTTTTTTCTTAAATAATTTTTTTAGCTAAGAAGCGACGTAGTTCCAAAGACTGTTGAAAATTTCCGAGCTCTATGCACGGGAGAGAAAGGCTACGGTTACAAGGGTAGCAGCTTCCATAGAGTCATCCCCAACTTCATGTGCCAGGGCGGTGATTTTACCAACCATAATGGTACCGGAGGAAAATCAATCTTCGGCACTAAATTTGAGGACGAAAATTTCACCCTTAAACATCTGGAGCCTGGTACACTTTCCATGGCTAATGCCGGCCCAAACACTAATGGAAGTCAATTCTTCATCACGACTGCAAAGACTAGCTGGCTAGACAACAAACATGTTGTGTTTGGAAAAGTTGTTGAAGGAATGGACGTCGTCAAGAAGGTGAAACTCGCTAAATATTGAAGAAAACTATTTTTTTCATAAAAAATAGAAAAGAAACTAAGAAACTACATTTTAGTTTGTTTTATTCAGAACTTGAAACATAAGAAAGATCTCTGCTGAAAAAGAAAATGAAATTTCAGTTTAAACTGTTGAATTCTTGTTTTAATGTATTTTTAGAGTTTTACTTTTGGTTATTCTATTCAGAGAGAGAATGCGACTCAAAGCATGCTAATAAAAAAATAAAATAAGAGATTGTAAGAGGAGTATGCTCGTTGGTAATGTTGTTTTGTATGTTTATTTTACAGTTGGAATCTCTCGGTTCTCAGAGCGGTAAGACCTCGAAGAAAATCACCGTCGTCGATAGTGGAGAGCTGTAGAAACTAGACTGGGATACTTGAATGACTGTTTGCATTTTTATTTACCAGTTGCATAAAACTATCATCATCTCTATCCTCAATAGTATAATAAGGATGAGGCGGACGTATCAACGATACTAAAGAACAGAAAAAAAAAACTATTAATCTAATCATAAGTGAAAGGCAGCGGCTCCTGCTGCTGCTACTGCTACTATTACTATTACTACTACTACTACTACTACTACTTCTACTGCTTGCCTTTGCGACCTTGTCACACTATGAACAATTCCGTTCATTATTTCCATAATAAATGAAACCAGTGAGATAGATAAAAAAAAAGTAATCTTTTATTTGATAAAATAATAGAAATGAAATAAATTCATGTCTTTCCCCTTTTTTGTCTTCGAAGCGCACATACAGTTGACTATAGAACGGCTTGAAACCGATGCAAAGTATTGACTTTGATTAAATTTCAAGTTAATACTTGAATTTGATTGATTTGCTGAGTATATATTGTAACGCGATGTTGATGTGAGTTACTACGTCTGCCTCTTGAGCTGAAACTTTCAGCTAATCACTTTACTTTAAACTTGATTGTACTTTTTACACTTGATTTATTGGGTCCAATGTAGATACGCACTCTTCACGAAGCTTGTTAGTTTTGGGAATTGGTATGGATAAATCAATAATTTTGTTCGAGTTGGTTTTCAATCAACTTCTGTAGAGTGAGAATATAACGGGATTCATTGAAGAGAACAACGTATGCATAAATAATAAATATTTGAAGAGTGTTATTGAATTGATCCAACGATTCCAGTTTCTATGAAGTAAAAAATTGTTTTCAGAAAATGCAAACTGAGGTTGTTTCTTCATTTCCTAGGCTATCTATCCTCTTCATTGTCTTCCTACTGATAGATAATCGTATATACCTAATTATACATCATAAGAAATACTATAATTCGATATTAATGTTAAACTGATCAACAGCTATTTGTTTCTTAGACGTCAATATTCCGAATAATTTTTCACCATCGAATAGTAACGATATTTCATCCAGGATTTAAAATATCTTTAATATTAGAAACACGTAACGCATGCGTATGGATGTATAATTACTGATGTTCCGTTTACTATGTTGTATATACACAACAATCTAATAATTTAATTTAATGATCAGGCTTTTGCTGAACGCTCAATCCAGCAGTTTAACATCGTTTCAAATCGTCGTATAAACTATTAGTTCAATAAACTTTAATAGTAGTTCGTGAAATCCATTGGAATAGCATGTAACACATGAATAAACTGCAAATTACAATTACTCATTGAGTTGTATCTTATTTCTTGAACGATCCTTTTCATTAATAATATTTATCATTAGTTTTAATTATCTTCAGCTTCAAATAGGTGAATCAAATTACGAGATGAGTAAACTATTTAAATATTTATTTACAGATCAATGTCTAGAGGCTGCGTATATATATATTATCTACGATCATTATCTTTCATATTGTACAATCAGATTATTTTTCTCACGTGTAACATGATTAGATTGTATTTTTAAATTATTTCAACATACAAGTATGTAGCATATTTACGAAGATTCAGCCGCCTCATCAAAGGAGCTGGGGATTTTCGTCAGTGACATAAAAGGGAATTTAAACATTGACAGATTTATTTTGATGTTAGTAAGAGTAACGTTAGTTGTTTTTTCAGTTTTTTTTTCTCTCTTCTCTCTTATATTCTCTACATGCCTCATAGATAACAGTGACATTTTTATACCATAAATAAAAAGCGTTGTATTATTTTTCGAAGATATCGTGGTATTTGAATTTCATTATACATTTACAACGTTGTTATTAATTCTCTCACTATTATTTGCATTACCTATTTATACATATACAGTCAGAGCTATATCGTCACTTCGTAAACATCTCATGTAGTAAGTACCCTTACACAGATTTTTTTTCACTGTTTTTACTATTCGACTTTTATAATTTATTCAAGATTTCTATTTACTTACGCTGCTTATGTGCTTCGAGCTTCGACATAAAAAAAAAGACGAAGAACTGCCCTATCATACCTATGTATCTTAATTTTTAAAGAATTAATCGCCCGCTGGTTATTCGATACTATAATTCAATATAACTAAACAAGTAAAATCTCTTTAAAGTAAGCTGTCAAAATTATTTTTCGTTTACGCAATCCCCATACAAACCCTTAGACGCCATAGGGGCCACTGACCTCACGACAGGTGCGTGTACCCTGTTGTTCTTGGCTATAATCTAGATTCGCCAACGGGGTGCGAAATGGTTTCGCCATCTCGCGGTTAAACTGACGTACTTTTTTCGCGGCAAGGATCGGTGCGCTTTGTTGTTCGCAACCCGCGTGGCATTCTCGCGATTTCCAACTTGGAATTGCATGCAGTAAGGCGTTGCTATAATTAATTTCTGATTCTGTCGGAAGTTCTCAGTATCAAAAGTAATTGAGGAATTTGCCGAGATAATGCTCATGAATTTAATAATTTACTCGACATTATAACTCGCTTTACTAAATTTGGTAGAATTTGTCAAGCTGATTACGATCGCTTAGCCACTTGGGATTCGAAGGAGAGAATATTTGCTAGGAAATAAAAGTAAACTTGAACATTGACAGATTTATTTAGATTTTAGAGTAACATTAGTGATTTTTTTTTCTCCCCTTTACTTTTCTATGTAGAATTTCTACACAGCGCACATATCAGAGAATAACAAATCTTCCGCTTTATAGAGATAACAATGACATTTTTATTCCATAAATATAGACCGTTGTATTATTTTGTAAAGATATATCCTGGTATTTGAATTCATTTACAACGTTGTTACAGATTCCTTCACTATTATTTTTCATAACTATTTATAAATTTACAGTCAGAGACTATCATCGTCATTCCATAAACCCTTCATCCAGTAGCATTAAGGAGTTTTTTTTTTACCTATATTTTTATTATTCGACTTTTATTCAAGACTTATCTGACTTCAGAATCATTATTACCGCTGAGTTTAGTTTCATTCTTGATTATTCACCACGAATTCAAATTGTTAATCTTGAATATTGGTGTTACAGTAAGATTGTTTGTTGATTGGCTAATGGTGTATTTCAATCTCTGTACTTCGCTTATTTGCAATTCTCAGTATACGTTATAGTTAATCTGTACTTAAAATATGTAAATATTTGTATAATTATAGTTTCAACAACATTTATTTCTTTATTATTAAAATTTACAACTATATTTGCACGGTACGCCTGATATTTTAATTAATGACGAGGTATGAAATTCAATATAAAATCAGGTAATTCACACATCACAAATGATCTTATAATTATTTGAATATTCACGTGAGTTTTGATACATTAATTTTCTACCTCAATTGGAAATTATTTCTTCAGTAATAAATGATGTTCATTTTTTGTTCAGATAAAATATTTGGATTTCGATCAACGCGTCTAATTTAATCATAGTAGAAATTGACATAAGGGACTGGTATTATTTATTCATTTTATATAATCAGTCATAATTGTATACGAGACTACCATAAAAAATACGTAAATATATTTTAAAACTTAACCACAATTATGTGCAAAATTTCCCCAGTCCAACTCCCGATGCTATTTTCTGAAATTGCACGCTAATGTGTTGTAATGATTTTAAAAATACTTATTGTCTCTTATGTAGGTGAATATAAGTACAACTTTGTCCTCTGTTCCGAATGAATGATGATTGTATTACGCGTTAGATGAATAATCATTCAAATTTTGCCCTGAATTTTTTTTATGCAAAAAAATTTGAAAGCTCGGATAAAAGTAATTATAAAAAATGATTTTCATTAAAATATCAGGACGCGTAGTGTTAATAATTATTATTGCGATATGTCGACTACACGGTACGCAAACACGATAAAGGTATGTGATATTTATTTTTCAACAATATATTACGTAGATAATAATATAATGATGATAATAATAGTGGTAATTTATATGAATTGCATAATTTTAAGTATTTAATTAACAAGGAACATTTAAGGGATATACAATGTCAATTCTATTTACATTCTTGTATGATGGTAGGACTATTATCGTATATTATTACGTAGTTATTTCATATCATTTTATCACTATACAACTTATTGTATAAATAAATATATATATTGATTAAAAATCAGAAATTAAGACACATGAATAGTGAATAGGTACTAATGATTGATCAATAATTAAACTCGCCGATAGAGGCGTACGTGTAACATATTAAATAGTTACACCTTCCAATTCTCCATACGATTGTCTATTATGTTTTTATACGTGTATATAATTTCATTCATATACCATAAATATATCTATATATTATAGCTTAGGAATGGTCCTTGAATTTCTGCGATTTTATATAATGTACCTATATTATATCAAATTATGAATCCGCATCGGCCAAGGATATACACATATACATATATTCGCATCATACTTACGTACGTTACAAAACATATTACCTATAGTAGCTTGGATAAATTTTCGGATGTAATTTTTCATTTTTTTTATTACGCGATAATATTGATCTCCGATAGTCTGACGCAGCATGTGAGATAAAATTTGATATTATACTCGCCCTTCGGTTATTTTTTTCCTTTATCTTATCGGTCCAGAAGCCGTTTATATATTGTAATATCATATTGTATCCTCTACGTAAAATTATTGGTTATTTAAGTCACATGAGTTTACAGTAATATTAGAGGAATAGACTTCAAACATTCAAAGATGTTGTATACATATATAATATATTTACACCCTTATTTTATAGAATATTTCACCTTCGACCTGCAAAGGTTTGCTATATAATATATCCATCATTATTTAATCATTTTAACATTATACATTTATTTACGTAGCTGCCTCTAGTTTAACATTTTTTTTTTTAACTTTCTTTTTAAGTCTCACAACTTCTGGTTACATACATAAATGTAGTAAATGAAAATGTTAACATCATCATTTCTCACAATTCTTAGCTGCAGGCTCTAGGCCATGACCTAGCTTCGATCTTATCAAGTCGAAATATCATGTGGGATCTGTTTTTCCCATGAATCAGTTTGGGGTAAAATTGAGACGGTAAAATGTCATAATATGAAGTATTACTGATTACATAGCTTCAATTGCTTAACGAAAGGATGTGGCTGACCACACGACGCCTCTCACTACTATTGCCGCATTTATTTTTATTTTTCGCTATGACTGTCTTCCGTTTGCGACATGCATACAATATTTCGACACTCTGATGTGCAATGAAATGGATAAAATTAAATTAAAACTGTGTCTAAAGGTTTTCTCAACAGTAAAGAACCAGTCGATATACCTACGTTGATTATGAAAAGTAGTACAACCGCTGTTTGGTCAGCCTTAAACGATTCAAATGGGGATTCAATGCATATTCATGAATCACAGTTTGACCATTTAAATGCACGTTGTAAATCATGTGGCACTATTTTCTTAATTTTTTTTTTCCTTCACTCATTTGTCTCCACTCTCTTAAGACGATAATTAGATAATAAGATTTTCCGAAGTGAAACCCGGTTATTATCATTGGATATTCATCATTTATACACATATAGCTTTCGTGATTTCGTATGATTCACTGAATTTTCTTACCAAGTAATTATTCCTGTCAAAGTATTTCGAATAACTGTAGCGTGAAATTTGACAATTTAATTTATCGGCAGTAAATTCATTGACGGTCATTATTTAGCCTCCCTAAATTAATATCGGATAATATAACGAGCGGTTCGCAGGCTCGTGACGAGCAGATTGACATTTAGAACATATAGGTATATCTGGTATATTGTTGTAGTTTTTGCGATATAGGTCTCGTGTTCTTTGACATAAGCGGGAGGTAATGGGTATAAAATTGAAACAAAGATATTTGAGTTAACGAAACGTTATACCATCTAAGTTTGCAGTTCATTCTGTCGCCTGGTGTGATTTATTGATTGTAAGAGCAGATCATTATTTCCGAAAATTCGCATTACGTCATTCCACAGAGTTCTATTTATTTAAAACTGGCGTACCGACCCCGCGATTTTCGCATCTCGTCAGGATATCGTCAATCCTTATAACGAAGCTACCCTCCTCCTCGTCAATAATTTATAATGGGTAACAGTTCTGTACTGCAGCTTATAGCCAAGCTTCGTCGATCTGGCTTCCATGTTTCATATCCAGGGTTTTCTCTTCTGGTTTGCCTCTCACGTTTAAATCGAGAAGTAATATGTAAAGCTACGGTTTCTGGTAATGAAATGCTGAGCTAAAAATACATATCGCAACGGTTTACTATACGTTTTTAAAAACCAATTTTTCCGGAATATATATTTACCTTTTTAGATTACCTCAAAGACTCTTTCCTCTTCGCGAATCTCTGGAATTAGAACTCTTAGTTTTTCATTTCGTTAATTTTTCTGAGTAATAGTAAAAAAATCCGAGCTACTCTCGGTAAAAAATCTTTCAAATCTTATTCCGTAAATAAGTTCATCGTACATAATTAAATTATTCTCATAATAGAGTATAAAGCTAGGGTCTGAATGTAATTCGCAATTTTTTCATCGGTACCCAAAATAATTCGCTCCAAGGTATACCATATACTTTCTTTCATTATTTTTATTTTCCAGACCTTTTTCTGCTTCTCAAGTTTCCTCGAGCTTTGCCAAAAGACAGTAACAAAACCCTGGCCTGTACCTTAAGCTCTGAATCGTTACTCAGAACTCAGTCCTTAGAAAAGCCCCTGACTCTTTTACAACTTAGCCTGTATTTATCTATTTGACGAACAGGTCCTTCAGAGTAGAACACAGAGATGGTTCACAGCTCTCTGTTTGTTCTTCTTCTTTATTTGCTCCTGAAAACCAAGTGGCAACTTTACTAGGACTCGCCCTAGGTTTGTTTGGCGATGTTCCTGCCTTAGAGCTACTTGGTGTTTCGGTTTCGCTGCCGCGTTGGGCTGTCAAAAAGTCTTCTATCGCACTGCCAAGAATTTGGGCGTCAACTTTCGTCCCACTTTTATCGTCCCATACAACTTTGTGCCTGGTATTAGTTACGGCAGGGTCTTCTTTAGTCGGCGATAGTTTAGTCGGTTCAACCAAAGGATCGAAAATTTTAATTACGGTTGATTTCGGGTCTCTAAACGTAACAGCCGTTGGTGCAGTGTCTTCGCTTATCTGTTTCTTGGACATGGGCTGATGCCGTTTAATAAACCAGCTTGTAGGCGCCGATGAATTCTTCGGCGACGTTGCTCCCATAGTTTTATTACCCGTACCATGAAGTATGGATACGTCGAAGCTGTTAGATCTGAAGCCTTTGAGTCGATTGCGTTTTTGCTCTGCTGATTTAGCTTGCATTTCCGGCTTATCGGTCTTCACTGACGTAGAAGGGACCGGCTCGTCGATCCCACATCGGTTTATTTCACTCGCCGAAGACGTCAGCGAACTCAGAATCGATATTAAATCAGTATTTGAACAGACTATACCTGCCGCTGGTGTCACAGGAGCTGATGGAGCCATTGGAAGCTTAGGCATCTCCGAAGCACGTCTTCGAATCGATCCTGTTGGAGGTGGCAGAGAACCGGCGATCGCAAAATCAGAATATCTTCGCTGCTGTTGCTGCTGGGTGTATCTTTGCGCGGTTGAATTACCCTCCAGGGGTTGAACCTCGCAGACTCTTTCCCTCGACGGCGTCTTCCACAGTTTTAGACGAACCTATGTATTTGAGTTAAGAAATGAATTGTAAATGAGTAGGTATTTTATACATAGAACCTATAGTTCAATCTCTCCCATTTTTTTGTTGTTGAATAATTCCGTACGACGTTTGAATCTAAAAATTTTTAGGGTTTCAGCTGAAATACAAGTCATATTGACTTACTTTTCTAGCTTTAATCTCTGCAATGTCGTCCATAATATCTAACTGAAGGTTGTGAGTACTTCCGCTGTTACTGGGTGGCACACCCATACTGGATGTCGAGTCTCGCCGACCAGAAAGAATCCTTGGTGCTCCCATAGCTGGAAATGCAGCGATGGATTCGCGGCGGTTACGACCAAAAAGAGTCGGTGGTACCCTGGAGATTGTTACGACAGAATGTCGACGTCCTCCAGGCTGTGGTGTGGGAGCCTGCGAGAGTGTAGCCAGAAAAGCTGCTTCTCGTGGCGTTGGTCCAGAACCCTCGCCACGTTCGCTAAGACGTCGAACCTGGGCAAAGAATTTGTGACAAAAAACGACATTTAGTTAATTCCACAAGGAGAGCATGCTTTTTTCCTTTCATTTTTCTCCGTATTTTCATCCCCGGAGACTTTGATGAAAGATTTGTGTGGCCCTTCTTTATTATTTTGATCAAAGGTAACCTGAAATGAAAGAAACACTGGCACAAACCGAATAACCATTCATTATATCCACCGTGTCTATTTGATGTGGAAATTATATTAAGAGCGGAATAAAATTGACCCTCGTTTCTCATGCTCCGCATTGGTGATGTTCTCGAGAGATGCAGGCGCTATGCAGTATTTGGATAGTTTTTGAAAATTCGATGCGAGATTATCTTCTGCAAAGGCTTCAGTTTTATCTTTAGCGAAAGCCGTATGTCTATTTCACGTCACATTTCGGAATACATTTATGAAAAACGGGGAAAAATGTCTTCGTTGCTTTTTTCTTTTCATTTCTGCACAATCCTTGACAAAATAACTGCCTATAGTGTTAGGAATAATGGAGTAACGAACTCAACACATCTGTTATTATTTTGGAAAAAGAATAACTCTCATTTCTCTTTTACATTCTCTGCTTCAGAGCTTCATCATAATTTCTACAACGAATATCAAATCATTCAATCAAGCCGATTTACACATAGACATACAGTGCCTGATTTCGTTTGTTACCTACTCGGCTGACAAATCTCAGGAGGTTCGTCTCACCATTTCAAGGTAATAAAAGACTGGGTCTATTGTAACCGAGCTCTAACATCATGGCAGGGGCTGCGAGAAAAATGATCTTTATGTTCGAATTAGGAGATAAGATATGTTCACATGTAGACAATAAATGTTCTGGGAGGTAGGGTTCACAGTCAGAACGACCTGTGCAAATATTTAGAATCTCATCTATACGCGGCTTACCCGTGGCAGCCTGATAGATAGAGGAAAACTATTATTAAACCGAAAATATGTATGCATGTACTACATACCAACAAGTCCTAATGAGAGCACGCTATTCCGTCGTCCAGGTTAATTGGGCACTATCTGGATGGTACTGCTAGACATAGGTCGTTTCTATTCGTCTGTCATGTTGACAGCTATCATTGAGATAGTGCTATCAGGAAATGTCGATAGATAATGTGTAGACTGGTAGCGGAGGTATTATTTACAAGGAATTCTTTTTTTATCCACAAAACTCGACTATCGGGCAACCAGTAGGCAAAAATTTTGATATTTTTGTCTCACTGTAAGCGATTTTTGGAAAGCCATTAGAAAAAAATACCTGCATCGTCGTCCAAAATTACGTAAAAAAAAAAATCGAACACTGCATAGGGACTAAATCAGTCGAATCTCAGCTCTTCGCAGAGAGAGAGTCAATTGCAATTGCTCGTACAACTGTGGAAATCATCCCGAAAAGACCATGAAGGTCTTACCAATTATAGCCCTTTGGGCTATCGTCGCCTACACTTCTGCAGCAGATCCTCCCAACGAAATATCGGCTCCATCCCGTTGGGTTGATGCTTCTGATCTCAAACCAAGTGAGTGCCGATCACCAAAAGTGTTCTTCAACGTACCATAACTTGTGTTAATTCAATTTCCAACAAATTTTTACACGAATAAAGAAATTATCCTTCTCCTTTCCTCTCGGAAAATAGCGTTTGATATAACGAACCCTCGCTCGTAAATTTCGTGAGATTACTCTGATCTTAGGATCATGTTTTAGCTCTCCCTGGAAGACTTAGTCCAGAAAAAATCAAGCCTCGAAAAATTCCCTGTGATTTCTTTGATGGAGGAAATTACATTTGCATGAGGGAATGCATCGGCCAAGGACACTGGGCTGGGGGGTGCATCGCAAGTTATTGCCAATGCTTTCATTGAATATCAAAGTTTTTTCTAAAGCGTATAATTAAATAGCCATTGCTTTACGCTGGAAGTGGCTTATCGCCATCAAAAATAGTGGACAATATTTGAAAAGGTTCTCACCATATACTGAGTCTAGCGCATCATTGTTAATTAAAATAAATCCATGGGTTTCTCATGTCTTATTTGAATCTTAAATTGGTTTTATTTTTCTGAAAGATTCAATTCCCCTGTATGGACTAATTAATACATATCTGTATACTCGAATATACTCGAAAAAAATGTTGAGCGGCGCCATCGTAAAGTAGTTTAATACTTTAATTAAAAACTTAAAATAAAGATCAGCTGCATTAAGCTTTCGATAAATAATAAAATAACGGGTTTCCTTTTTCTTTGCTTACACATACCAATATAATACGTATAGTTATATTTTCTGAGCCCACCTGAGACGCCGTAATACCCGAAGTACATTGGGGCGTAGGTAAAGAATGTTTGCGAGCCTCTCTCCAAGGCGACAATAGATAAGGATTCAGGGAAGGAGAATCCGGATCCACACAGCGAGGTGGAGATTCGTTTCGACGGCGTTCAGCTTCTTCTTCTCCTAGGAGGCTCTCCTCGACGACGATTAGAGGTTCGCTAGGACCGCTTCCACTCCCGATGCTCAGGCTGGAGGAATAAGATTGTCTCCTCATGACTGTTTTCGAATTTCTGAAACAAAATCGGGAGATAAATTCAGTATTCGATCTTGAAATATTGAATTGTCCAAGTAAGACTTTGGGCTTTTGCTAAGTTTCAAGTATCCCAGTAAAATATTGATCAGGCTGTTACTATCGGTAACGATATGACGCACGGTCTCGATTGTAAGATTTTGTGGAAGCCGAAGGTCAGAGAGACCTAAAATTATTACGATAACTTTTTTGGGATAAAATATTTCTTCGCCTCTCAGACATCTGCAGGAGACGCCTTAAGCCCCAAGCTCAAGTAGGGTAAGGAAAGTTATTCTCGGTTTTTATTAGGAGAATATTTACACATCGTCTTTGAGAAGCAAGGTACAAATGGAGGAAGAATATTTTGTACAAAAAATATGAGAGAAGTAAAAAGGAGAGAAAAAGCGAAAAAGGAAAAAAGAAAACTAATCCTTACAAGGAGGATAATGTTACCGTTCGTCCGCTCAAAGTCTTTCAGCGTTATACCTGTGTTCCTTTTAAAGTCTAAAAAAACTTCACTTTGAAGTGATCGAAAAATTGATCCTCTTCGTTTTAAACCTAATTAATCAGGAGGTGAGAAAATACGGTTTTCTAAAGCATGATAATTTGTGAATGAATTTCACTTGCCTATGTTAATTTCTGTTTGGTAAAAGCGGACGTTTCATTTGTATGATATTTTTATTTTCTAAAGGAGTTTAAGCCGAGCGACGAAATAGACTTCGTACTTTTACAGCATATATGAGTATCCACGATCTTTGCTCCAACGCGGCGTAAGATTTGATCAATTTGTGGCAAAATTATGGACTAAGACTCATTCACGTCCTTTGATGTATTCAGCGTTTTCGAATGGGATCCAGTCTCACCAACATTGATTTGGTAATTAATTCCGAAACCACAGCGACCTTGTCCTATGATTAAACGGGACCGTTGAGATAGCGCTCCTTCATTACGATGCTTCGTGTACACGAGTGGTGGAAATATTATTTCCACATAATTATTTTTCTCTTTATCAACGAAGGAAGAAATTCATATAAATCACTGTCATGCATGCATTAAATAATAGAAGTCTTCCTCTGAGATCCGTTCATAGAAATATCGTAACAATTATCAAAGGGGTAGTACTAGTGCTCATATAGTGTACAAAGCAACGGTTTCCCTATATCTATAGTAAAAAATTATTAATTCTAGTGTATAAATGAGTTCTAGCGTATAAAATTCAGTTTAGAGTTATCTATCGTATCATATTTTTCTGAATGTGCTCTTTCATTCCCCTTTGGCCTATATGTAGGCCACGTCATAGGACAATACCTAGTATGATAGTTTGATAGTGATTCTTGCAAACTAGTCCCTGAGCACGAAGCTCGACTTGTAGAGTAATTAGCAGGAAGCCGAAGTCTCCGCATAATTATGGCCCTCCGTAAACAATTCCCAGAGGGCTATTAGCGAAGATAACTATATCTTGGCCTAAAATTTCTTACAAAAAATCGAATACTGTATAAGATTCGACATCGTTTGAATCGCACCTCTTCGCAGAGATAAAATCATCCTCAAACAGCATGAAACTCTTGATGGTTACTGGTTATCGGTATTTGGATCTTCAAAATGTTATTTCCTTATACCTCAACCCGGATCATATTTATTCTCCTTCCTTTGGGAGGAAGCAAGTTTTGTCCGGGACACTAGTTTGTTATATTATAAATGTGGGAGTTGCACTTGCAAGGTATGTCGAAGATCGTAAGTAATTATATGCAGCTTGCAAAGTGTGTTTGTCAAAGCAATTTTCTCTCCTTAGATTCATTCAGCAGAGTTTCAGTTTCCCTATATGACTTTTGCAAATAACTTTCTGATTTTTCTTTTTAAAGATCTATGGTCAGACCTATGGGTTTCCCTATATGACTTTTGCACATAACTTTCTGATTTTTCTTTTTAAAGATCTATGGTCAGACCTATGGGTTTTTGCGGTTAAAAAACTGAATATTCGCTCTACCGTTCAGTAACCGAGTAAACCTGATATCCCAGAGGTATAATCAAGTTACAAACGGTTAAAATCAACCGTTGTTTACCGTACATACTAAAATAGAATAAATCTCCATTTTCATTACTTTGTATGCCGGTATGCGTAATGCCTAATTCGTTTCGTGATTTCATTAGGAATTCGACACCAGCACGTGTTCTGTTCAAATTGACCAAGTTGACGTAATAGGAATTCTTGTAATCCCTTAAATATTCCCATAGAGAAATATATTCTACGGAATAGATTCGGAAACTGATAATTTAAAATTGGGATAAATATTTTGACCTAGTTTTCCCGGAAAAAAAAGATAGTAAAAACCAAGAGACTTTGAACGTGAAATCGATTTGTATTATACAACAAATGTTGATATTTCCCGTTCGGTACAAGTAACAGTAATTCGTTCGATATACCTTGCCTCGGGTGAGGCGAGATCGTATAAGCCGTTCAACTATAAGCCTTGCTGACGTACGTTCCCGGTTTTAGAGAAAAAAGAAAAACCTGTGACGCAGTTGCCTCAAGAATTTTCCTCGTGGAGGCTATTCCTCCGGGAACGTGAATGCTTTATAAAATAAAATACGTTACGGTTCAGTATGCGGAATTTTATCACCATTATTTAATAAATCCAAATCACAATACTACTGGCGACAGAGAAAAAGGAAGGCATTTATCAATGGGCTCCCAAGAGCTGAGGAAGTTTCAATATGCTCGAGCGTAATTACGAGATCAATAAATTATCTCATGTATATAATATATTATATCCTAATGTTTATGTAAGCTGTTGAGTTGAGCTATATCCAAATTTGAATTGATGAGCTTCAACCGAACCTCGGAAGCTTATTATTTGAATAAGTTCATTATTCGTTATGAACTTGATAATGAAAATTGGTGAAAAGTACAGAATTATTTTTCATCCGAGGGATTAGGACTTGCGAATTTATGAATTTACTTTAGAAAGCTAAAACGGATTGTATCGCCCCTGAAGTACGAATTTTTCATTAATAACAATCTTAAAAGACTTCATTTGAAATCGTAGGATGGGATGAATCGCGATAACTGATTTTTTTCTTGACCACTTCATCTTGCAGATGAGGATACTGCTTCTTCATTTAGGACAAGCTGTAGGCAATTCATCCTATCTTACGGTACTTTAGTCCTTTTTACTCCCGGAAGTCTCACGTGCTATAAGTTTAACTATTTATAGAAAGGCCTTATAGGACAAACAGGTATTCCGGTTTCTGAGGTTTCGCATAAATACGCAACTCTTCCATAGGGACCGCATCAGTTATAGCTCAGCTCTGTACAAGGACCTTAGGAATACTTCACCCGCAATAAAAATCATCCCATAAACGCCATGAAGGTTTTCGGAGTTCTCGTCTTCGCAGCCACCCTCGCTTATGTTTCGGCAACAGCCGTCCCCGCAGCGGTTTACGTAGGTCTGATTCAAGGAGATGATGGCCAAATAAGTGAGTATTGCGGTTACTAAATTCTCAATTAATTAACCCGAATTAATTTCTGTGTTCAACGATTTATGGGCATCGGGAAAGTTATGTAGCAATAGTTCTTTGCCCTTTCCAAAGATCATATTAGATTCTGAATGCTCGTGCAATAATTGATGACGATTTCACTGACCCTAGCTTCGTCTTGTTTCAGTTAATCTTGAAGACGTTGACACCGATGCAGGATTGTCTGCTAATGCTGACCTATCACCAATTAGACATCGCCGAGTTACATGTGACATTTTGTCCGTCAGCACACCATGGCTAACTGTGAATCATGCTGCATGTGCCGCACGGTGCGTTATCCAAAGACATAAGGGTGGAGCTTGCCAGGATGGGGTATGCCACTGCCGTGACTAAATGTTTCAAATTGTTTTTACAATAATAACTGCCCTACGTTGGGAATTCATCACTTTTCGAACGAACATCTGACCATCTTTGGATTCGTTTTTGAAACAGCCATATCATAGCAGATTGTTATTATACTCATACACTTTATCACTGATAATTAAGATAAACCGAAAACTTTTATATAATTATGTGTTAATAAAATTGAGAAAACTAAAATTCTTATTCCTTGCTTGAAAGTGGCACTTATCCATCCCCCTCAAGCCAATTAATATTTGATCCTTTGAAAGGTTCTACGTGACGCAGCATATTGAAATTATATTAAAATAGACTCTACAGTTCTGAACTGATGTTCTTCTATTCAGGAAAACTCTCAGTTACAAGATCGATTAAGAATATATTAAAAATGTCATCAGTTACCAAAACAATTTTCCAACTTTTGATCACTCCCCCATCATGATCCCAGCTTGACGATTTACGTTTCAGCTCTGCGTTGTCTGGGATAAAATAATCCAGGGATAAAGGTTCACCTGCGGGTTAGATATACCGTTATATACCTCCACACGATGTCAGGAATTTTACCATCATATTAGCTTACCTAGGATGCAGCTTATCATCCGTATATACATATCTATGCCGGGTAGGTTATCATGTTCGGATTTAAGGAATTATATTATTCGTATAGAAGTATGCATATGTATCAGATACATGCAAAACCTTCTGAATCACAACATAATATCCTTCCATGGACTAAGAGCTAGCTTAAATATTGTCATACTGGTGTACCTTGGTCACAAGGAAGAGCAGCGATCAATATAAGCTAAGCTGGGTCCTAAACCGAGAGAATATATCCGTAATTAGTTACTGTCAATTATTTTCCAGCTGGTCTTAACTGATTATGGGAACAGATAATTGGCTGGTTGTACGGAAACGGCGGGTACCGTAATGGCGATGCATTTACGGACAAAGTTAATCCGCGGTTGGATTTAATAATGGATTTTATTACGGTTGAGTGGGTAGATCAATACTGATGAACTATGGTTGAAGAAGAAGATCAAGGACTGATTATTATTGATGAACGTTAATCAACAGGAATTTTTATTTTAATTTGATGTGGACGTAGTCCAATTAGCCTGCGAAAGCCGCGGGCTATTACAAACGTTCACGAAATTACTAATACGAATTAATCAATTATTGCTATACTTAGATTTAGCCAAGAACTATACATCTTCACACGCATTTTCAATAAGCCAGATAGTACATTATGCACGTAGTCGATATTGCCTAGATACTATAAGTGTTCATCTAGACGAACGCTGAATACTCAATTACCTCACTCGTGAACCTATAATAATACACCAGCTCTCATGTGCGTTGCTGGGTATGGACATCGATTATTGGTGATTTGGGTGTCACGTTGCATTGTCTGTTTATTTGGTCCTCACCTACCTCGGAAATTGCGTTTATAATGGGCAACGTAGGTGCATATTCGGTATGTATGATATCATTTGAAAGGTCTGCGTCGGCGTTGCAATCTGCGTTACATAAAAGTCACCCACATTTATTGCATCCGAGGTCTTCAACGGATATGTTTATAATAGACGAAATGGGCTATCTGGACAGCATGCACATCTATAATCTATAGCGACAAGTGTATTAAAATTTTAATTTGTCCTGGTACGTGGGGTTCTTTGAGAGAAGGAATATGAATATCATTTGAGTTCATGGCGCATGAAAGAGGCGCTTCGAAAGAAGGGAATAATGAGCCGACTTTCACAAGTGAAGATTTATCTCCATTTCAAAAACACATGTTGGCTATCTAAATTCAGTTTATTTAACATTTATGGTTCAGTGATAATATGGGGTGGGAAGTTTTCTGTTATTTTTTCTATTTTTACAGTTCATCTCAATAAACTAACTTCCAAATAAACCAATTGAGAGCACATGCATGCCTAGCAACCGCACGCCTGACCTGCATGTCTCCGCTTCTTGCATACCTTAAGTTGGAGCCAGGGTTATTGCTCTGCCCATATCTAAACAGGTTGAGAATCTGACCGGAGAACTGGACGGGGACGAGGATTTATCTTGGCAATCGTTAGAGTTCCTGGTTTCAAGTGGAACTAAATTATACCAAGATAAGTTCAATCCTCCGCAATCCGAATATCATTTGATAAAAGATAGATTGTGTCTTTATTTCGGTTAAATTAGTGTCTTTCATTTCAAACATCCGTTAATTAGTGGAGTAGGCTTTTTGCAGCATCTGTTATTCTGAATCAGCTCTTTCACGGGTCTGACTGATCAAGAGATGAAATTAGTCATGTTTTACTGTTGACAAAAAAACAGTAGCAATTTGTGAACAAAATTCACCCCAAAGATCGTTAAAGGCTCACACAATTATTTCCACGCCAGCTAAAACGGAAGCTTTGAAAACGTCTGTCTGAGTCGATGCTTCATGTATATAGAAAGACTAGATGCAAAAAACAGAATGGAAAGTGTTATATTATCCATATTTTAGGAACAGCAATTGGGGACTAGCCTCTGGTTATGATCAATAAGAAGTCTGGGCTTCTCTGGTCTGCTGCTACTACGTAGAGCCCTAAGCTATAAAGTACGTAAGCTAGTTATATACCCTTGAGGTACATTTTGATTAAATTTCACCGAATAGATCAGAACCACCCCTGCCTTATATCTTATATTTCTCTGCCTTCGATTGGAAATATGATTTGTCTTGTATGATGAAGTTATAGGTATATTAGTAACTTGCCATAAATACCGATGAGATAAATTATTTGCAGGAATTATATCACTGCAACTATTTACTTGTTACGGAACTGACGGGGTAGAGACATCTATCAAAAGTCTATCGGTCTTATCGGAGGCAAATATTTGAAACGATTGCAAAGAACTCGGTCAAACTCTCATAAAAAATAAGTATTTGCGGTAGGAATTTCCCTCTTCATTACCGTGAATTCTCAGTGGGAAATAGCGAGGAAATAGTGACTGGTAATAGCTAGCAACGAACAAGGAAAGACAGCGATTCGATAGTCTATGAAGTTTTGTATAAATACGCGACTCCTGCATGGGTACTCCATCAGTCAAAGCTAAGTTCTCTACAGAGATCTAGAAACTTCAACTACTAGTACGAAAATCAAAATTTTCTGAAAAACACCATGAAGGTCTTCGCAGTTCTCATTTTGTCCGCCATCGTTGCCTACGCTTCGGCAACAGCTATCCCTGAAGTGTCTTACGAAGGTCTGATTCAAGGAGATGGGGACAAGATAAGTGAGTATTGCAATTACAAAAATCTTCGCACCAATTTATCACAATTAGTTTGTGTACCTACCGATTTATAGAATGCATAATCGAGATCGGAGCAAATCATGTATCTTTCTCTGTGCTTATACACGACGCGGTTGCTCGCTGATTGCAAACGATTCCATTAACCATAGCTGTATTTAATTTCAGTTAATCTTAAAGACGTTGATACCAATGGAGGATTGTCCAACAACACGGAACTTCCACCGATCAGACACCGTCGTGTGACATGTGATATTTTGTCTGTGAGCACACCATGGGGATCTGTGAATCATGCTGCATGTGCCGCACGGTGCATCGTTCAAAAACATAAGGGTGGAGCCTGCCAGAATGGAGTATGCAACTGCCGTGACTAAATATTCCGAATTGTTTTTAGTAATTGTAAAACAATTACCATCGTATAATATCTCTCAAGAATATTGCACCGTCTTCAAAGTTTTTGAGTTGAATTAATAGTTCCTACTGCCGATTTGTATTATACATGAAAAATCATTTTTACATTGAAATACATTACAACTTTTATTATGTCTCATTAAAATAAAGAAATCTCTTGAATTACCCCGTATATACATGAATATGTTCATAAACTCGGATCAGCAACCTATACGCTCTACGCTCACGAGTCCATACTAGCAAATTCGCTCCCATATACATAACTGCGTATGGCCATCGATTATTGGCGATTTTGGTATCAAGTAACGTTTATTATTTGCTTGCGGTTATCAGCTGCGCCGAAAATTGCATTTATAAAGGGCGATGTGGATGCGTTTTAGGTACGTGATGATATCATTCGAAGGGTTTGCGTCAGTGTTACAGCCTGTTACATAGATGGTACCCAAATTTATCGTGCATATTGCATATTGCAAGCTAAGTGTTCTACACATCTTCAATACAATACATATGGTTTATCTGTACAGCATGCAGATCTATCTATGTGGAAATCTGTCAGGACGATTTTTATGAGATTTCAAATTGCTCCGGCACGTGAAGTCCTTCGAGAGTTGGAATATGAATATCAATTGAGTTCAGGTACATGAAAGTGGCATTTTAAAGAAAGGAAGTAATACTCTGACGTTTACAAGTAAAAATTTGTCTTTTCGTTCAATAACGCATATTAAGCTTTTGAATTCAGTTTAATTAACATCGAAGGTTCTGTGGCAATATAATGTGATGAGAACTTTTTCTAATTTTGTTCAATCCTAAAGTTCTTTCAATAAACTAGCTTCCAAATAAGCTAATTCAGAGCAAACGCGTGACTAGCGACTCGCTCGACTTGCAAGTTTCCATTTCTTCCATACCTCGTTACAGCCAGGGTTATTGCCTTCCCACGTCTAGAGTAAACAGGTTGGGAATGATGACGCATCTTGGCGATCGTTAGAGTTGCTGCGGTTTCAAGTGGAACAAAATTTAACTAAAATAAGTTCAATTCTCCGCAATTTACGAGCGAGTGTTTAATAGCTGATAATATTTCGACAAAGCAGGGAGAAAAATACCATTCCAAACTCCGAAGACCTCAGCACGAGTAGGCGCTTTCTGTATAAGAAGACTGCATGCGAGAAGCGCGGACACAGAATGACTGGCGATGATACGATCTGGAATATAAAGTGTTAAATTATCCATATTTCACGATCAGAAATTGGAGACTAGCCCCTGGATATAATCAATAAGTTAGAGTCCTGGGCGGTTTTCTCCTCTGTTGCCACCACGCAGAACCCTGCGATAGAGAGTACATAAGCTGGTTACATTCCCTGAGGGTATTTTATGATTAAATTTTACTAAATGTTTAAGGAATATGCTTCATGTTCTCCCGTATAAAATAGAAATCAGATTTGTTTTGTATCCTCAATTTGATTGGAATAATAATTCACCATGAAACCACCACGGAATATTGCACGCAATTGAATTGATGAGCTGAGATCAATATTCAAATTTGTATCATGAAAAACCACAGTATGTCCATGCTGATACTGTTTCCATATATAAACTACTAACATCATTAATTAGCAGTGATGGCAGATATTCATAACTTTCAAATTGGGATATAGGTAGATAGCTGCCCTAGTAACAATCTGACTGAAGACTGCCTGCATGTTTACGGGAGAATATTTTCATGTATTCACTGCTTTGATGGATTTCCCTGCGACAATTATGTCACTTCAAGTTATTTCTTTATTTTTTTCGAGTGTAGAACAATCACTGTCCTCTTTTGAAAATTTCTTGTCCCTCTCAAGGATACGTAATATTTTCAACATTTTCCGGAGTCTGATCAAAAGTTCTCACAGTACATCATCATTATAGATTTATGTAATCATGGTTAATTGAGATACATCACAATCGATGTCATCCTACGTTGTTAGAGTGTACAAAGTATGATCATACAAAATCGTGAAGTTGGGTCTAATCAGAATCATGTGTGCCTGAAGTTCCAGATCTAAATACTTTCTTAAATAATTGAGAAATTCTAAATTCTTGGAATAGCTTGAGGCATTTTGGTGTACGAATTTTTGTAAATCTACTTCTTCAAACTTTCGAAGAGTTTTTTCTTCGTTCAGGAACTGGGTCAACTTGAAAACTTATGTTTTAACGTGAACAGACGATATAAATGTATACTATAAATAAATTACCATCAAAACTCAGAAAAAAACTCAATTCTGGATACACTAGTTCTCCTTGTTAAATAGTTTTAGCTTCTGGGTTTGGATTAGTTATAGAGTCTAAGCCGAAAATCTTACGTATCATTGGCCGTTTGAAATTCGATGAAGATATGAAGTAGTTATTTGGCAAAGATCTCGACCGGTGCAGCGAATCATTATCGATGCTGAAAAAAACCAGGTTCAATTCTTATAATAACAAGTATTCCCACCAGGAACTTTCCGCGTCTTCATAGCGAATACTAAGTGCGAAAGACTTCGTAGCAATACCCGGGATCGAACAAGGAAAAGGCACGGATTTTATAGTCTATGAAGTTTTGTATAAATACGCGACTACGGGATGGGTACTTCATCAGTCGAAGCTGAGTTCTCAAAAGAAATCTATCATTTCCAAATACTCGTCAGTCAGTAAAAATTTTCTCAAAAACACCATGAAGGTCTTAGCAGTTCTCATTTTGTCGGCTATCGTTGCCTACGCTTCGGCAACAGCTATTCCCGAGGTGGTCTACGAAGGTCTGATTCAAGGAGATGGGGACAAGATAAGTGAGTATTGCGATTACGAAAGTTTTGGCACTAATTTCTAACAATTAATTTCTGTGCCTACCGATTCATAAAATGCATAATCAAGATCGGAGCAAATCATGTATGTTTATCTGCGCTTATACCCATGCTTGTTCGCTGATTGCAAACCATTTCACTGAACGTAGCTGTATTTCATTTCAGTTAATCTTAAAGACGTTGATACCAATGGAGGATTATCTAACAGCACGGAACTTTCACCGATCAGACACCGTCGTGTGACATGTGATGTCTTGTCTATCAGCACACCATGGGGATCTGTAAATCATGCTGCATGCGCTGCCAGGTGTCTCGTCCAGAAACATAAAGGTGGAGCTTGCCAGGATGGAGTATGCCACTGTCGGGACTAAAGATTCTCAAGATTGTTTTTCGTAATTGTAGAACAATTGCTATTTTACGTTGAAAATTTTCAATC
This sequence comes from Tenthredo scrophulariae, assembly GCA_963978835.1. Classification (NCBI taxonomy): domain Eukaryota; kingdom Metazoa; phylum Arthropoda; class Insecta; order Hymenoptera; family Tenthredinidae; genus Tenthredo; species Tenthredo scrophulariae. The sequence goes on from OZ022234.1 coordinate 12,872,231, forward strand.
TATTTCAAGAATATTTGATCAAGTATATGGATTTTTCAAGCTGGAAATAACGTTCCTACGACAGATTGTCATTTACATACGAAATCATTGTTACTTAAATGTTCATCGCGATCTTTATTATGTTTATGTGTTATTAAAATAAAAGAATCTTCTGTTCTGAATGTTGGGCTACTTCCTGTTTTCTTACGTGCCACTTATCTGTATATCTGAACCCAATCAATACCAATGTCTTGTTTTTCGAAGAGTTCTGAACACGATAGATACTGTTTGGACCGAAAATTAACTACGAATACGACCGGCCGTTTCTCAAACCTATCATTTTTCACGACCAGTTATGTTGAGATTGCACTTTCTAGTTCATTCCAATTTTTCACATTATGGGAAAACATGATAGTTATGAGATGAACACACGCGGAAAATTTAAAAATTAGGTAGTAGATATCCCGGATCATGAATCGATGGAATGACGATTAAAAAATCTCTTTTCTTTTTACTATAGGGAGAACTGCGTGGTGTGGATGTCTTGAATGTAACCGAAGTTTGGAAAGCTCAGTGGCACATTTCCAATATAATAGGCAGATACATGATTTTTTGACAAATTAGCCTACTGGTTTACCTGGTATTGTGGAAACGAAAAATCTGTGATCACACACACACAGCCATACATTTACACGCATCAAACGCATTCTTGGGTTTATTATTTTTAGTAAATTTATATTTTATTTTTCCATTCTGTTCGCCAACTATTTTTGCTCAATATAAAACGTCAATTCTACAACAATGCGACATCCGATCACGGTGTTATGTATAAATTACACTTGTGAAGACGTGAAGCTTAATCTATACGAAGTGAGAGTCGTGGATATCGAAGATCACCGGATCGAACTGCAACCTAGTTTTATACAACAAGATTTTTCTGACAAGTATTCAATCGTGGAAGTAACACAGGATAAATCGGTAGCCTGGATCGCTTTGGCTGAATCATGACTTCGATTTATATGCGCAGAGATTATTCTAAGCTGATTAATTACGTATTGACGTAGTTACCGTGAGCCAACGTCACTGCAGTAAACGTTGTAGGTAACGTGACGTAATTGGAAGTTCGAATGATTGGATTTATAGAACCTGTCCTCGGTGTCTCGTGTATCCAGACTCCAGAGGGCAAGATCAGTGATCACAGCTATGAAAGAAAGTGACGTAAGTACGATAACAGCCTGGTATCCGATTTTCTCTACACCTACCTTGAGTCATGATAGTTGATCAGGTTACAGAGTACACAACTATTTGTAAATTGTGACAAGATGCACTAATGAAGGATATCGATACAACCGGTGTTACTTAGTCCATTAAGAGAAGAGTGATAAGTTTATATCCTCGAGAGTTGAACATTCAGAACCAATCAATGTTTGTTTTTGAATATACAGAACAGTAAAATTTAGGCTGCTTATTTTTTCACTGCTAATATTTGATTTATTATAACGAATCAATATGTCTGTGAATATTCGATAAAAATATTTTCGGACTGATATTTATTTCAGTTTGATATCCGATACAGCGATATGTGGAAAAGCTCCAGGGGAATTCGTCCTCGCATTCGGAACCATTTTGGAAGGATGATAATCGTATTTACATGAGCCTCCCTTATAACAAATCTCGATATCATTTCGAGACTTTTTTTAAGGCTTGAAATCGACGGAGAGTATCTTTGCTCAAAGGTCGAGGTCGAGGTTATTCGTAGTATGATGATTGACAAAGCTTTAAAGAAGTCGGGCGGAGTCGAGGAAACTTGACATCGTCCTGTTAACTCTCATATCCTTTACCCTTTGCTTCTTTTCTTTTTGCCTAGAGGAAAGTAGGTATCTCGTGAGCCCTCCTGATGATTCAAAGGGGTCCAAGCCTTTGAGCAAATTCCCTCGTTTCCCGACTAACGACTCTCTCCCTACTTTTATACGGGTAATTTTATGACTAAATCGATTTTTAAAACCTAAGTAAAACTCGCGTAATAATTTGTAATATATTTTCCTGCGTAATATCGGCCTTTGGGTATTTCTTAAACAAAATAGGAAGGATTTTGTCAAATTATATTCTCCGCATACCGTCGCTCCATCCGACTTGAAGACCTTTTTTCTTCGTCTTCGTTAATGGAAGGGTGACTACATTTCCGGCCTTGGTCGGATGTTTCACAGAGCACTTAAGCAGTCGTGAAATTATAATTATATTACCACTGTACGGGAAGATGTATACGGCCCCGGGTTTTACCCAATCCCAAGGGACACTGCATTATGCGTATAGGACATCGGAGAGGGTTTTAAATCTGGGATCATAAATTCGAGGTAACAGTGAAGGACATTGTATTTCCTGAGAAGCGGAATATGGCCCCAAATACAAATCAGCCTGCTTGAAGGGGAGAAGTATTGATACATAAAGCTTCTAAGACTTGTGAAATTTACCTCTGTCGGGTTAAAATGAAACGAATCAACCGTGCTTTGATGGTTTCAAGCTGCTTCCCTTTCATCCACAAGCAAAGTGGAGCAGATTTATTCCCATATATTTCGAAGGGTATAACGTACCATCGATTTGTTTGCATTTATATTCTCATCATCTCTCGCGCGCACATATAATAGAAGCACTGATCTAATTTTTGAAGCACGATTGGTCGTAAACGGAGTGTCTAGTGTTTGGCAAAAAAAAATTAAGACCAGAACAAGAATTGTCAAATTCACTTCAAAACATATCGCTTGTCTCATCAACTCACAAACAAATTTTTACGAGTCTTCATTACTGTTCCACCATACATTGACACGAAAGTGATTGATTGATCAGATAATTCCATGTTGGTTCTAGTTTACTGATACGTCAATTTATTTATCGCTCATTTGTCACCTCATGTGAAAGACATATCTGCTGGATTAAAGAAAAAATTGTTGTATTATGTTTTTGAGAAATAATTCGTTCGTAAATTCTTCAACAAATTGTTGATAATATAGTATTGTTTCGCAGTGAAATTAATTAATATACCTATCTGGGAAATAAAAGAAATTCCAGAGATTGTTTGTTATATCAAAAAGTTGGGGTGTAATCAAAATTTTTCTGTGTGCCTGAAATTTCAGTTTTAAATATATTTTCTCAAATGATTGGTAAACTGTTCGTTATAAAAATTGTTTGAGGTATTCGCGTACCGAAATTTCTTCGGAACAGCTTGCTCCGTCAAGACTTTTTTTTTTTGCTTAAATGCATGCTCGCTGGTTGCAGAAGATCGTAACTGTGCATTGTTTCAGCTAATCTTGAAGAGGTTGAAACCGATGGAGGATTGTCTTCCAGGACGGAACTAACACCGATCGAACATCGTCGTATGACATGTGATATTTTGTCCATCAGTACGTCGTGGGTAACTTTCAATCATTCTGCTTGCGCCACACGGTATCTCATTCAAAAACATAAAGGTGGAACTTGCCAGGACGGAGTTTGTCACTGCCGGAAGTAAATTCGTTAACCCATTCTCCTAAATTATGGAACAGCTACCACCTTATGTTACGGAATTTCCCATATCTCTCAAGAATATTCAATCATCTTTGGGTTTTTCAAGCTGGAATCAAAAGTTCCTACAGCAGATTGTCATTGATGCATTCACAATAATTTATTGTTACCGCAAAGTACACCACAATTTTTATTATGTGTTATAAAACTGAAGATGTATCTCTTTCCGATTGCCAGGCTACTTCTTCTCTTCTAATTGCCACCCATCCATATACTCGACCACACTCAATACTAATGTTATATCCTTCAAAAAGCTCCGAGTATATTAATTACTGTTACTTGATCGATCATCAGATTATAACTTTTTCTCGAACTCGATCATCATTTACGACCAGTCAAATTCTCCTTAGGGTTGTTAGTTATATTTCATTTTCAAAATCGTGGGCTTAAATCAGGATAAACACATAGACGCAGTTGATTTTCAAATGAAGTTATCGATAACGCGACTCATAAGTCGATGAAGCAACACTATTGAAAAATCTCGGAAATCTGGGAAATATTCTTGCATGGAAATAAACCTGATCGTGGTGCAGAAATTCGGATACAAAAAAGGCGAAAGTGGTATCGATTTTACCCCAGACGGGTTGAAATGAAACGAATCAACCATGCTTTCACTCTCTCGAGTTCATCCCCTTTTCGGCGAGAAACAAAGTAGGATATAAGTATTGGCATATCATGCAGAGACTACGAATTTGTTTCAATCGTATCTCACTCAGTTCTTGTTGACAGGTAAAATGCATGTATGTAGACAAAGTTCGCGAGGAATTCAAATCATTATTTATTTTCTATACCCACACGGTTCTTCCAATCATAACTTTTCCGATTGTCTCCTTCTCCATCGGGAAATAAAGTGACTGTATATCGTGAGAATAGATAGGTTCAAAAACCATTTGAATAATCCTAAAAAACTATTCTGGGTACCAAATTGCTGAATAGAAGGCGATACACCACTGCCATGACTAAGGTATTCGAAATTCTGTCAATGTGGAACACCCACCCCCAATAGTGGAATATTCTGATCCTTCTTTGGAATATTTGACCGTCTATGGATTTTTTTTTCAACCGGATTGAACGTCGTAGTCATAGCTTATTTTTAGACCTACATGCGATGTATTATCACCGGTAATTGAAATGACCAAAAACTGGCATCATGTATTATTTCGTAAATATGTACAGGAATTTGTAATTCTGAATTCCGTTTGATTCCTTGCTTCAAACTTGAGTCAATATTTGTTAGTGGTTTGTTTTCGGAATATAATTAGTGAAGATACATGCCTATGGAAAAAAAATCTTAATTTTACTGAAATTTATTGAATTCCACTGAATATGTATTCCGGATATTGACAAAGAGTATTCTACAGCTTGACACAGAAATATTCCACACGAAACTCGCGTGTCCATGTATAGTTAAAAATGAAACGCGAGTAGCTGAAAATGGATATTGATGCCCACCAGAGTAATCGCTAATCACCCCTGCGTTTCCGTATTTAGTACTGTTCTATATGGCTATTATTATCATCCCCGTTACTGCAAATCAATATATTATGCAGTGACGTGTCAGACGTGAACTGATGTCCTCAGTTAACGTTGGTAATGTGATAAAACTCGAAACCCTTTGATCCATTTGTATCGAATTTCCTTATTTTAAGAGCAATTTACCAATGAAATAATTATCGAATGAAACTTGCGAAAAAACAGTCGGCGGATTATCAAGTATTGGCATTCTTATCATGCACAGACTATTACCCATTTTCCCTAGCCTTCTCTCATCCAGTTCTTGTTGATAGGTATACTATGATTCGTGTAGAAGAGACGCGTACAGAAATAAATTATTACCTATAAATCGTAGTGTAGGTAGAAAAAAACCAAGTCAAACTTGAATCTAATGATTTTTTATAATATGGCATAACTTTCAGACAACCGATAAATTTTCGGAAGTGAAAAATTGACTACTTTATTTCATTCATCTTCTGATGCAATTATATCTGCTGTTATAAGATCCGGAAGGAGTCTAACGACAAGGAAGACCCTAACTTCTACCCTACTTTCAATATTTTTTAATTATAAACCTGGAAAAGTTGGGTGAAGTAAAGAATGACTTGGGTATGGTTGGGATTCTAGTTTTGAATATGATCTCAAATAATTAGGAAATTATACTTTTTCGAAAGTTCTCCAGTTCATAGGCGTATAAAGTATTCGACTTATAGGCATCACTACTTTTCTGGGACACCAGGTATCTTCAGCTTCCGGAAAGCAGCTGATTTAAATAAATTCATCGCATTTCCATCTCGACGTGTTTCTCTACTTTGCAGAGATTAGGGATACACGTGCCTCTAGCCATGAGAATTCGAGACTTTGGTATCCTGTAGTCTCTCCCAAGCTGAGATTATCTGATTCTATGCTTTACTCGATTCATTGTTAGTTTCAAAGTCTGGTTTAACCAAACTCGCCTAAACTCATAGGCATATAATGTTTCTGTCAGCTTTCGTGAAATTTTGAGGCAATTGAAATGTAGGGTTGGTGAAGAGATCTACTTTGATATTCACTACAACTAGGCTTCAAATTGTATCGATTTACATCGACAACGCGAGATTACTTGCTTATGAATAATGAATATTCATGTGTTGTTCTCCGAAAAGCTCCTCATATCAGATAATGTACTTATTAGGGTGGTCCTTGATTTGATCATTTTCGAATTTCGATGCTCCCACGGACCAGGAGGTCTTCAAGTATATAAGAAAAAATGTTAGCGAAACTCCAGGTTCCTATATCAAGTCTGAGTACCGCCCCAAAGCCCTCGAACTTTCCCATTTGAATAAAACACGATTTCTGACCTTTCGCGGTTAATATTTTTTCTTCTCATTGCAGTATATCTCCGAAAAATCTCAGACTTGGTACACTCGTTACCTGTAGTAGTAGGAATTTCACGAAAATTCAACAGATTTTTAACGATATAATTTTCGGAACTAAAGCGCACCAAAAAAATCTTTCACCTCCAAATTGTGATGAATAAAATTGTGTCGTTAAAAATCTGTAAAATTTTCACGGATACCTAATACTATAGGTAAGAAGGGTGCAGCGTTTCAAATTATTCGAAGCGATAATGCGACAGGAAGTAAAAATTCAGAACTTTCGTAGAACTAAGTTTCATACTGTCCGAAAAGACATCCGAATTATTATATCTCTCGATTAATAGATCCAGCCAATTCCCTGGTATAATGATCATTTCATACCAGGGTATATAGGGTAATAATTGACGTCAACTAATCACGAATATATCGGCCTTGGTCAGGACCAAGCCAAGCTTATTGATCGTTAGGCCTTCCCTTGCTGAAGGCAGACTCGCGTGACAATATTCGAGCTGGGTAGGTCCACCGTCGATGGAAGGCCATAGCGCTGTGATCCAAAAGGTTTTACATATGAATATGTGTGTTTATAATGGAATATTCACACATTTATATTGTAACACCCTTAGGCCGGATTTCCGCACATATGTTTGCGAACGATAAGCCGTTTCGTAGCTGTGTAAGCGAATGTGACGCTCAAATGCCTGACCTCATGGGATGGCATGTAATTAACCGAGGCAAACCTGCGCACACGGTATTTTCTCTCAGGTAATGTCGTGAGCAAAGGGCAATTGTCACCCTTAGACCATTCAGAATATTAATAATTTTTTAAATTAGTTTTAACAATCCGCGAATGAGACGTGTACCGATATAATTGGATAAAATTCAATGCTGTGGACGGTTCAGGGTTTTTTTTATCAATTTTACTGACCCTGGTGTTCCTCATAGGGGAAAGGAAAAATTAAGAAACGAATTAGTGTGAGTAATACTGTGATGATAGGCTGGTATATTATAGTGAGGGTAGGGTTGCGGAGTTATTGCGACGAATTGGAGACACGTGTATGTGATTCGAAAATCATCGAGTGAATTTTCTAACTAAAATTGCAATCAAGCACAAGGCGTGTTCGAGAGTAATCCGATTTCACAACTGAAGCCATTAATCGAGACTCAATCAAATTCGCGAACACAGTTTTTCTGGATCAATTCGGTTCTGCAGGTTACCAGAATTTTTCGTTTACCTTATAGCTGGAAATTTTTAATTAATAAAATGGCAGACTGGTTAGAGCAGCTGGGAAATTCGTCCATCCAGAAGTCTGGCAATGGTTTCTTCATGAACATTTTAATACTCGATCGTGAATGAAAAATCGCATCAATATTTCGATATCTTAATAAATTAAAAGCTGCAGTACGATTCAGAATTATACTTCTGTACTTTACGAGGCTTGGAATCGACTTGAGACTGATAAGTCAACCGTAACTCGATTCTATAACTGAAGAGTTAAGTCGATAACTGTGCTTAGACTTGGGGATTTAACTCGGACGGATTGATGCGAGGTTGATCCAGTTGCTAAACTTTATAATCGACCTTGCAGCCCGGAGTATTTATAATTGAAGAACGACAGATTAGTCTGTAGGACTGAAATTGCTCCGTCCCCAAGTCTCCGGTCGGTTTCAATAAGATTTCGGTATTCTCTTACCCGGAGGATCTTTCGAAGGATCGAGTATAAGTATTAATTAGGTTGAGGTAACTGGCAGTAGCACTTTGGAAAAAGGTAACGTGTCGAAATTCAGATTTACGGATTTCTTTATTTCAGTAACACATCATTTTTCAGTGTATGGTTTGACTTGATTATTTCACATAGCATTTATAATGAATAACTTGAAATTGGGTGAAACAGATAGAAAATAATATAAATATTCATGAGAGTGATGAAATATTCTCAATTCAACAGAGAGGTTTGATATTGAAAAAAAAAAAGGAATTTGAAGTGCCTAGTTAACGGCATACGCATACTCCGTCCACACAGGATCCACCTGGACGTCCTTGGGCTATGCATCTTGCAGGGCATGCGATTTTACTTATGGAACCGTACTTCGTACCCAGAGATAAAATGTCACAAGTTATACGACGATGTCTGATCGGTGGAAGATCCGTTCCGGTGGATAATCCTGCACCCGTATCAACGTCTGCGAGATGAACTGTATGGAGAAATAAGATGTCAGTATTCGAATGAAGCCTAATTACTAATATTAAAATTTGCTATGCCCAGATTTGAGCCGATTTTTATCACAGAGAAATTTCATAATCGACACTCACTCTTCTTGGCATTCTCTCCTTGAATCGGATCATCGTGAACCGGAACAATCACTGTTGCAGAAGCACATGCGATGATAGAAAAAAGTGCGATAACAACGAGGAACTTCATGGCGTTGATGTTTCAATGACGTTTATTCAAGTATCACTTGCTTTAAACCCCTAGGTAAGACTCTGTGGAGAGCTACTCTTCGACTGATGGAACTCCTAGGCTGTATTCCTATATTTATGCAAAATCCCGTTCACTCAGATCACTCCTTTTTCCTCGTGACAATCCAAGACCCGCTATACTCCCATTTGTATCCCGCTGGTATTTCCTGATCTGAATCGGATAGTTTCCCGTAACGTCATATGGTGGTAGATGATTGTGAGTCGAAAGTAGTTCATTGAGAAACATTTGTAATTATGAAATTTGTTTTAATCGAAAGTGGCGTTAGTGAATAATACAACGTTTGGTAGTCGGTCTCCTCGATCCACTCTCGAGTAATATTCTGAGAACAATATCCTGGAAAACCCGTGTTATTCCTAATTGCTACTCTGCAATTCCTATTCAGTATTGTGACGATTTATTAGAGAATTAGTTTATCCTGCAGTGTGTTATAGACTTAGAATTCTGTAGTGAAAGGTGAAAACCAATATATCGCGAGCACACGCGGAGTGCACAGATTGAATTAATTCGTCCTCCACTCGATACTTCATTCATATACGCATATACTAGTGCTTCACACCGGTAAATTGAAAATGGAAATTAATTTTCTAACTCTAATGAAATAAAGCGTACACCGTATCTGCACTGGGATATATGTACCCAGATTTCCGAACTGTATTCAACTGAATTATAATATCATATAGTAGTAGTGTATAAAGCGAAAATTTTTGGCTAGTAAAATTTGTGAAAAATAGTGAAAAGTTTGAGTAAAAATAAATTTATTGACAAATGAACCCGTGAACCAATAGAAATTCAGGATACGATTGAGGCTGACTTTGGAAACGTATTTATTCGGCTTGTTTGAGTTTAGTTTTCGTTTGATTTTCGAGCTTGGGTTTATAGGGCCCTTTGCTATATCCCTTTTCAATGTAGTCCCTGCTGTTGGCTACTACTATTTTCTCCAAATGAGTATTTATCGAGGTTACCATGAGATTGGTCGAAGCATCAGAATATATTTTCGAAATTTCATAGAATTCTAAAAGTGTCCACTAAGCATTCACTTTTTAGAACCGTGTTGAGAAGCGGATTGCGGAAAAAAAAATGTGATTCAAAAATCCCCAGCTTATATTCATGGGGAATATCAATTGTAGATCTCAGAACTGAGTCCATACAACAATCTCCTGAACAATAATATTCTTTTTTATAAATATGAATTTTCAAGACGCGAAAATTTCAGCAGACCCTAAATGTTGATTATCGATATTACAAACAGAGTTTCGAGCTCTACCCAGAATTTCGCGGCCAATTTAATGGCAGGAAATTATCTGTAGCGCATGTAAAGCTAACAGAAATCCCAGAAATTTAATTATGGTATTCAATTATTTGGTAGATTGGCAATTAGTGACATTTTATAATAGAACAAGGTGATTGTTTTGTTTAAATATCGTAAACGTATTGTATGACGATTAGTTATGAGTCTGATACGATTACTTAGTGCCAGGGAAAAGTTGGGTCGCGGATTTCGGAATTTAATTAGCTATGCTAACAACCAAATGGCATAGTTTCATGTATAGTGTCAAATAATCCGATTCGGCATCGGCATAATTTCATTTGTCGTATCTCGTAATAAAATAGCTGAGCGTTTTTGTCGCAATTTGCGAATGCTCAATTAGCAAAATGTTTTAACCTTACGGATGTAAAATAATTAGCAACCCGTTGTTAGAGGCAGTTGGCCATAAAAGTTGAGCCTGAAATTTATTTATCAAACATCTGGTGGCAGAGGAAAAACAAAAGAACCTTAATTTCTCCCCTTTGAAAACTTTCCTCGTCTGTAATTATTATTATTAAAAAAAAATAAATAAATAAAAGATGAAAAAAAAAAGCCCGTCAGTTTTTTATATCGCCATTCTTTACTCTGAGGAAAATTTTATTTCGGACTAAATTTAGTCACCTCAGTTTTACAGTCATAGGTAATAAAATTACTATTACACCCATTTGTGCGATGAGTTAGGAAGTAACTAGGAAGGGTTACCTCGTCAAGGTAAAATATAATTTTCTATAATTCAGATGTTATTTGGTGTTCAAATAAAGGCTGGTCGTATATTTACCACGTAGGAGTGGCTCCGCACTCATAATTACTTGAGGTCGGAAAGACTGACCCCATGGTCTGTAACTGCGTACCATACAGAGTTCAATTAAGCCTTAGGGGTTTGTTTCTGGTGAAATTCAGACTCCTTCGAAACTCCCCTAAACAACCGGGGCTCTAGTCTGCAAATGGAAATATTGTTCACGACTAATTACGTTAACCCTAACGTATGCGAAATTGAGTAAATAAATGGTTTTGCACAACGTGTGGTTTAAAAGGCCAGAAAAATTGACCAAAATACAATATATCGCTTTATTTTATGCGAACTGTCATAGAACCTATATGTGAATTGAGTCGATCGAAGATTTACCAATTTTTTAATGTCAACGTAGAGTGATTGACAGGGAAGAGAACCCCGAACATGTTTTCGAATTTTCCGTTCGGAAGATATATTATCGAATCCTAAACGAAGTAGACTCCAGATGATTCCACGGTTTTCTTTCTTCATATAAAATGTGAAACGCACGAAATTTTTGTATATTCGTATATCATTACTTTCCATCAGCGAGAGCCTTTTTTTTTATATATATTAGGCTGAGAAACGAATTTCCCCATCATATTTTCCCTCCAATTTCACCCAGTTCAAACTCGTTAATTTTCAAGCCCCGTACTTTTTTCATATTTTCTATATTTTTACTTCACTTAGGTTTCTAACGATGTAACAAAAAAGAATAAAAGTTAATACCATATAGATTAGAACACAAATTTCAGCATCCTTGGCGTCTGTCGAAAATTTTATTCATTATTTATATTAGAAATTTATTTTTCTCAGCCCACTATAACTTCGCAATCACCCGAAACTTTTTACCCCTCAATAATTATTCCGGTATCCATCCAAACGATGGGAGAGTTTGATGTGCACCACTCGCAGTTTCTAATTCCAACATATTCCTATAAAATTGAAGCCATCTCCGAAAGTAAGAAGGTAGAAATTACACCAAGCATTGCGCTGCTCTAGTCAATAAAACCGTTCTTAACCCGGATATTGGACTCTACCCGAAATAGCTTTACTTACTCGATTCGCACATCTATTTTATGCTAGGAATCTCAACGAACCACAGTTCGATCCAGAATCTAATATTTGCTGCACTTGGAAATTTGTACCTACTAACATTGAGCGAAAATCATAACAAATGATATGAGAATCCGAAAAACAAAAAGAGATTGACGAAGTCTGATATATTGTGAATTTTTTAAATTATCAAATTTGTTCGGGGTCGCATTTTTGTCGTTCACAAATTTTCCCGCTCATTATTGGATTCAAGCACTCTCCCGATTATGTTTATTTTTAGAATATGAACGGGCCTTTCGGTATCATTCGCTCACTGTTTGTGAACATTGCTGCGTGTGGGTGTCCCGTCATCCGCATAGTCTCTCGACAAAAATCAAAGCAGGCTTTTGGCCAGTGAGCTTTGAAGATGAATTCGACCAAATTGGATCAATGCCGGTCATAAAGTGAATTTAAATGAGCAATATTGAGTGCTGTTAATCGCGACACCCTCAGGTTGAAAGATTCGTGTTACGTTGTTGAAGCCATGACGCATATTGAGCTTTCGAACAATGAAAATACTTTTTCGTTTTAACAAACTGTGGAGTAGAGTTTGACAAGATGACAAAAAGTTTCTATGTGAACAGTTCGTGCTCTCGAATTGGAAGAGGGTAGCTGCATGGATATCTACAAATACATTTTTCGTCCTGTCGGTTTCAGACCCTTGATTCCAAAACTAAACACCTTTGTTATCTCTTTGCTGTTGTCTATTCTCCTTTTTTCACTCTATCACCAGCTGCGTAATTTTCAAACCATTATTTCGCCCTGTTAAATTACACACGGATTTGATAATGTGATCATTTATAACCACGGATTGAATTTCCATGCAAGAAGTTCAGAAATTATTTCAACTGGGTTTAAAGATGATCAATGTTCATTTTATTCATCTGATTTCGATCATACACTGAACGCTGATCGCGTTAGGGTATGTTTTCAAAATAATGGTTTCCCCTTTATGGTTCGATTCACAACCCTCGTTAAGTACGGCAACTCTTTTCAGGAACTGGGGTGTTCAGCCATGAGAAACCGATCTATATTTCATGATTTCTCCAAAGACGAATGAATGCCCGATAAATATGTTTAATTTCAAGACTATAGCCACCCATGGCCTGTCCATTATTATTTAATTATTTTTTATAATGTTTTTATAAAAACATTATAAAGTTGAAAGATTTCGACAAGCTGAAAACGATCCCTCTGCTTTCAAACTTCCTGTATAATAGTTCTAATTTTTAATTGGTGTGTCTCAAGCCTTGATTAAGTCCATATAGAAAAACTTGGAGCAACAAGGGAAAGTGCGCCTAAGACAATATTTGTCAAGTTTCGATCAGTCAGTTTGTACACCACAACCTCGGTAGTAAAAACACCTGCTAGGCTTTCCAGGGTTACAGACCCTTGACCACGCGATCTTTTCCATCGAAGAGGAAAGCACGTCGACTATATTCTTAGACACTTCGTTAAGTATAGGTATACTACACAATCAGAGACCCTAGTCCCAGTCCCAGCCCTAGGGATTCGCCATCTAAAGAGAAGTTTCCGGTACTCATTGAAATAAATTGAGCACTTACGCGGAATGCGATTTGTAGTTTTGATACGATGTTCACATACGTCACACGGGTATAAGATTAAGATGATATTTCCGGCTTATTATGTTAGGTATTATCCCATGTATTCAGTGTACATATGATATAGATACAATACGTTCGAAATATTCGGTGATTTTCGAAACCGTCTTATCCTCAACGCTGAAGTGATCCTGTTTCTGGAATGGACCTCGAACTATTCTCGATTTTGCAGTTATTCGAACGTATGTTGCTTGATGGATTTTAAATCGATTGGTATTCATTAGGGATTTCACTCGACCAATATAATATGAGTTTTCAAGAACCTTCGTTTGATGTTCAATTCCAAACACGTGAGCTCACACCTTCGTCGAATAACCAGGTAAGCAGCATCCACGTATATGCAATATCACGGATCATTGCACTGCAGCGAGAACCAATGACCTCAGAGTTCATGCGATTCCCGTTATTACGCGTGATCGAGGTATGAGAATATCATCCTGTTGATTTTATTAGAGAAGGATGCATATAGGTACTATAGAAATTGATAGAATAAAAATAATGAAATTTTTATACTCAAAGAATTAGACGAGATCAAATACAGGAGAAATACGGATCAGTAGGATTTTTGTTAATGATTTTGTCGAAATAATTCAACAAATATTAAACCGTAAATTAATTCTTTGACGAGTTTATCTCGTGATTTAATTAGGGGCATGCGTCTAAGGATATCGAACGCAAAAGATTTTTTGGAAATTTGGTCATTGAGTGTAAAATGAAATCCTTTAATCTTGGTCATCAACACTTTCACCTCTTTGACTGACGCAGACTTTGTTGTATATTTATTGAAGGCCTTACAAATTTACGAGGCTTTAGAAGGCAGGGTGAGGATTAGGAGCCTTAGAGGACAAAAACGGTTTGGAGCCTCCCGTAAAATCGAGATCCTGGATTGAACGAGGATTGTAAAGAACAGATGGTACCATGATTTGCTGAAGAGTCGGTTGGAAAAATATTCAGTGGAAATATGGTTCAGCTGTGTGATTATTGATGTACGAATCAAAGAGAAATTTTCTTTTTTTTTTCACTCTTCACAATATTCGACATTTTTCAACTCGATTCAAACCCGATGAAATATGACAAAGGACCTTTGTAGATGTGACAGCTCTTTTCAATCCTGCTTTCGTGTCACAAGCACAATTAATTACACCCCATCCAGATTCTCGATGAATTTTGAACTCTGAGAGAATATAATATTCTTTCAAATTAATACAAAAATTGTGAGATTAATTTTGACAAGAATTTCGTTACTTACTAATTAGTCATTTATTTCTACCCTGTAAGGATCCGCGGATTAAATATAATTTCAATATTATCCGCGACGACCTATTTTTACATTTTTTTCTTACCATTTTCCTGATCCTGATCCTGATCATAAGAATCAACACGACAATGATAATAGTTAGCGCGATCCAAATAGGCCAATTTCTTTTCCCTTTGATATAACACACAACTTTCTGACAATGGGTATCTTTCGCTGGGCTATACCTATTATAGCAAAGAAACGGAAGTATAAAGGTGATCTTTACTCACCCATACACGCAAGTTTCGAGATGAACTTTAACAATGAACTCGACGTTTCGACCCCACAGCTTTCAAAAGAGTGAAGTGAAGTGAAGTCGACGTCTAACGTCCAAAGGTAACCAAGTCCCAGGTGCGCTAAAAGTTATGTTAACAGCAGGAGTTTCACGGGGGGGCTAATCTCCTTTAGGATATTTTTGTCCGTAGCTAAAAACTGGTGACGTCAAAACAGATAAGAAATTTATACAATTATACGACGGCCATCTTGACCTTGTTATAAAACTTGGTGAAATTGGGTAAAATATTAGTTTCAGGCTATAAATAAACGGCTGATGGAAATTAATAAAAATAGGTTAAATATTTGCAACTAGGTGTGCCTTTGCTATGGATATTTTCGCACCTGAAGGCCCTCGTGAACGTTTCCTGGCCGGTAGCTTCTATTTCAGACGTCGCGTCGCGTCGTTATGACGATTACTCCGCAATATCTTGTTATCCGGTTCGCAAGGGACCAGAGAAGTTCTGGTTCGACGAATGAAACTTCTTAATTGAAATGCCAGAGAGCTCGTTCCTCTCTAGTGATACAATTTTACGGTGGATACTCAACGACGCAATATTCACCTAGAAGCTGCATGAATTCACTTTCAAACCGAGTTCATATGTCTCTCTATAAATCTGACAGTAACGTTATCTGAACAAAATATGAGAACAGCCTTTTTTGAAAGGTGATCATTTTCTCGCGTGACAAATAGTATCAGGGTCTCATGTGATATTGACATGTGAATAGGTGTATGCATATAATGAATAGGTATACATACATGTGTTCCAGGAGACTGTGCTGTAAGTGGGATTGTATAATTAAAAATCGGTCGACCTGATGTGAAATTTAGTTTTACCAACTGATTGGTATTTAGATAAGGTAATTAAATATTGTATCATCAGTACAGCACACGATACTCAGTCAATTTGATTGTATTTTTAATCCGATTTTTAATCCGCATCCCAGATCGCCGATGGGTTGGTAAAACCAAGACGAGAGGCAATTGAGTTACTGCGACGTCTCCTGGAACATTAAATGGTAAGATGTGTAAATGAGCTTACCTTTCCCGTGGAATTAAGACAAATCGGCTGGAGTAGCTAAATGCCAATCTGAAATAGAGAGGGAATACGAATTTTAGATTCTACGTATAATAACGGAGATATATATTTTGATCAATCGATTAAATTTCGCTAACGGATAGTTCGAAATACAGAATAGGCAGCTGCAGATGTCGGGTGTATATTTCCGGGCAAACTCTTCAGCTCTCACAATAAAATCTGGACGAAATCCGAAAGGTTTTATCTGGAAAACTTGTTACAGACTCAATCGATACTCTCGCTATACTGATCAATTTACTTGCTGGTTCAATAATCTCATCGTTAGCGAAGGTTTCTCTTCTACGACGTAGGTATTCCGGAGGGACAGTTAGTAGACCTTTCAACAAGCATTGCTCGACTTTTGTGAGAATGAAGAGGAGAGTATAAATAAAATATAAGATTTTATTATCGCTGTAAGATCGTAAGTCGTATGAGCAGTTTCTGTATTAAAAATATGATATTATAGCAGCCATGATATAGTTTGATAAAACAAATCTTCTGAATAGAGGGATTATTGAATTCTCGTGAATTCATGTGAAATAATATTACGAGATTCTTACGGTTAGATTAAACATTTTTGACATTGTCTTCTTTCATAAGAAATCTTCAACGCTGACATTTAGTTAGTTCGAAGCCTCTTAGAACTTTGTCCTTGTAGATGAAAAATAATATCACATCTTTCCTCAGGACTTTGATGAACTCCCTCCGGGTACACGAAAGGCAACGGATGCTGTGGCTACGTCTAGAGATAACTGGATGAACAGACAAGTGCTGCGGCCAACTCCATCTCAGAAATTCTAAGGATTAAATTATGCCGAGGGATGGGTCATGGATCTAATTGTAGAGTATGGATCTCAGCGATTTTATTTCGTCCTACAGCATCTCACCCGACTTTATTCGTCTCGAAAAGAAAAAGAAATGGAAGAAGAAGAAAAAAAGAAAAAAAAAAAAATCTCCAGTAGGAGAGAGTTGGCTCGCTCGTTATTTTTTGTAGTCTAAATCATTTTTCAAGTTAATATATTTTCGATTCAGGTGTATGAATCCCTTTTCGTATTCATAGAAAGTTTAAGTTCCTGGAGCATCACTGGAAATGAAACTATTATAACTGGCAGAGAACGTGTCCCGCACCGTAACCAACGCAACGACCCCTTTGTCTTGGGCGAAGAAGACATGGAACGTATAGAAGCAACGATTTCTCGAGGATCAGATTTTGCCTCATGAAAAATGCCGAGATTATAATGAGTAATAAAATTGCTCATAATTTTTATCATTTTCTCTAGAAACTGACCGAAAAGTACATTTCTTCACGATTGATATTAGAATGTGATAATGAATATTATAGCAAGTGGGCACGGAAAAAGGTGATTGAAAAAGAATTCATATCGGTGACACAAGGTCGAGTAATTGATCTCTCGCCTCAAAAATTTACTGTACTGTGAAATATTTGGTATTTTGATGTCAGATAATTATATGAAATAAGAAACATAGGGGATCAAAATTGACTTATAATGGAATTTAATTTTGCTGTTATTATCAAAAACCAAAAAGTTCGATTTTCAGGTGACAAGAGAATGTTCCAAGTATACTCGAAAGATTCCTTCGGACTATTTCCTGCACAATCTTCGATCCTTCCGGTATGGAAAACGCGAAATAGTTCGCAAATGCCTTTCCTCACCGGGTGACTTGCGTCAGTTTTACTGTGACGTCATACCTTCCTCCATTTCTCTATCTTTCTCTTTCTATTTAAACCCTCCGAAGAGAATTGAGGCGGAAAATTTTCAACCTCCCTGTGCCGTGTGCGTCGTATATGAGCGAGTTCCAGTCAGGTACCCTAGTTAAAATTCTGCGTACGTTTCACCGACACTGCGAGGACGTAGGATGAAGTATAATAAATCGTAACAGGAACATTAAACGGATGACATTTAAGTCGATATTTCATTACTGTACAGAGAAGCCACATACGTGGTTATTCGACATTATTATACAACTATAATACATCTGTGTAGACCTAGATACATGAGTGCAAACAATGCTCGCTTTCAGTCTGTACGATATCTAGATATTGCAGTCTCTTGTTCCCGACATCTGGGTATCCAGACTTGTATATTTATAAGCATATATCTTATTCCCATGTCAAGTAATTGAATAGAAAAATCTGCAAAAACGACGAACGAAATTTTAGCCAATTTTATGAAAAATATATTTATTCTTTCAGAAAAGCACTGATTACCTGATGAATAAGATCGACGTTATCAGAAATGAAAATTTGATTGCTTTCCGTTAATCAACACCCCATATTGAAAAATAATTGGCAATTTTCGTTTACCGTATGAATACCCTGAATCGGGTGTACGAATCTAACGTGGTTGGTGGTTGGCAAAAATATGAAAAATAAATCGAGATTGTCTGGAATATTTTCAGACTTTACAAACTATAACAATTCTCAGTAAAATGCCGCTGGCAGTCGTGTTATACGGAGTTCCACGATTTTCATATACACATGTATATATACGTAGTACATACATGGGTACGCGCCAACATATCACTTGTGGAAATTTTTGGATTCACGGTAACGTAATGAAACAAAAAAAGTAATTGAAGGAAAAATGGGGTATGGTATTGGCCCTTGATTGTTCGAAACCAACGAATATTTGCAATTTTTTTTCACCGTAAAACAAATGACATCTTTTTTTCCGGGTATGTGGAATGTTTCGGTATAATCACGAGTCGTAATTACCCCAAGGGTGGTATCCGCTGCTACCATCATATAGATTTGCTTTAGCAATGCCGAAGGTACTATGAACACGTGCCATCGATAGAGTATTAGTCTTCCATTACTTTGGCAATGGAATTGATTTTTTCAATTTTTTAGAAATATCGTTTGAGTGAATATGTTCGTTATTTGTGTCATGCGTAAGATTTTTTAGCTTTTCGATTAAAAGTCTTCATAATTATGGAAGAATCCTGCAGGGACTTCAAGAATCAAGAGACATTCGGTAGTCTCGAATTTTACCGATACTACTTGCTCTGGACATATCAGCTGTAGCTTGGATACAATTTCAAGGAAAGCAATCCATGGGTAATTCATGCCTTAATTAAGATAGAGAGAATTATCTCTGAATGATTACAATTCGTTTTGTTTCATTTCTATTCGATCTGGGGGCTCAACATATCTGAAGGTATAGGAAATTGAAGATTTTTGTAATCTGACTTCCCCCTTAACTCGGTTTACAGTCATGAAATCGTGGAAACGATTCTTTTATGTAGGCATCGTGACCTCGTATTAGAGTTTGACGCATTGTTGAATTCAAAGAGAGGATCTGAGGGTAAATCTGACGTAGAAAATTCCTTTGGATATAAATTGTAAAGTGTCTACCGCCGATTCGAGAAAATCAAACTTTTCTCATCGGATCCTTTCGGCTATTTGAACGGAAAGATATTCCGTTCTTGTTTCCGGGTCTCGCGAACTTTATAAGCAATGGAAATTGTTTGGAAAAAGGTGCAGAATTTAAATGGGAAATAAAATATCTAATTTCATATATAACTGGACTACGACGATCGATATAACATAATAGGCATATATTTTAGATATAATATTTTCGTTCACTCTCACTCAGATTTATCGATGCGAACGAGGGGGATTGAACCCTTGAACTCGGCACGTGATGTTAAAGTGACCAGCTATAAAATACGAAATCTAAACCTGAGTTGGAAATAAATATATCGAGGTGTGAGAAGTTGGTTTTGATAAGGTTAGAAGTAATTCCAATAGTGATAAAGCTCGGCATTATTGCAATGGAAAAGCCAAACGCCCCAAAAAGATCAAATAAATAAATGGTGGATTATTTTCAAACAAACTTTTATATACGTATATAAACACGATGATGCATTCATATAAGTTCGTGTAGAAAATTGCGTCGAGAACGTACCGATGTCCTTCTTTCACAGTATTTCATCTTTGGGGTGAAAATATGTAACCCTAGAGACGTGTGGCGTAACTTTATCGATATTTCAGAGTTCAAATACGCGGAGAAGATATCTCGAGATGATAAGAATTTTCGAGAGTTCGCTAGGGCTGTGTTTTTTTGTTTTGTTTTTTATTCCTTTCCGATCGCAATTTCCACCGGCTAGGCTATCGGACGGTAATACTCAATTTCATATAAAAATATATCGCATAGTTTGTGGATTCCTGAAATTGTTGTCCCACGGATTCATCCATATCCTCAAATTCCTGCGCTGTAAATGGGAATCGAACACGGTTATCGCCTCGACGATAAACGTGAGATTCAATTGCCGTGTTTCAATGATATGAAAGTGACGTTAAAAATTTAGCGGCTTTATATAACAGGTCGAAAAAATAAGGGGATGTTAGATTTAGGTGTTTGCTATTTTATTTCCCAAATAAATTTACCCACATATTACTTGGCCGCTTTTCCATTCCATTCCATTCTCTTCTACAGTTACGAAAATCTCTCCACCTTAGTCTTCATATTAAGTGAAATCCAGTGGAAGAAATAGGAACTGGTGACCCTCGTCTGTTTTCGATCAGAAGCAAGTCGAGTACAGAATTTTAACGCTCAACCAGCTACGGCAACGCCTCGAAGAGTTGAAAATTACTTTCTGAAATTCATTTTACTTCGTTCGTTTGCGAGCAGGGAATACAAATTCCGGAAGAGTGAATTGCGAGACTCATTATTCGAATTAAAAACGTGAAGTTCATTTTTACAGAGCCATTAGATTTCTTAGGCACTGCACTCTCTGTTCATGAAATGTCACGATTCTTGCTCATTTCACGTGCTGCTTTTACCTTCAATGTATTTGCGTCATAGAGACACACAGCCATACCTCTAGCTTCTGGTAAGGAAGTTTAAAAGAATATAACGATCGTTGAGTAGCTGGTAAACCCGAAATTGAATCATTCATTGCGTCGGTGTGCAAAACGGGGAAGAAATTGTTCGCAGTGATACCCCATGGGCCGCAGAGAATGAAAATCAATCGGTTTCATTGGTGAGAAATTTACTCGTCGATTTTAATCACGTTCGTTTTTATTTAAATATTAAACGATAATATTGTTCTTCGTGAACGTAACTGAGCTTGGAATCGGGGGCACTCAATGAGAGTTAACACAAAACCCACTCTGTATACTTCAGCGAGGTCAACACAGAGACAACACCGTTTTCCGTTAATTGGATACCGACAAGCGACCATGGAATGTAATCCTTTCCTCAAAGGGGTCTGGAATCGTTTGTTCACCCCATTTGCGAGCCCGCAGGATTCGGACCTCTGCAAAGAGACGAATGGGTAAATGGACAGTGGCAGTGGCTCGGGTCCCGTTATACTTCTCCATGAGGTCCTCAAGATAATTAAAATACATTATTAGTCTCGAATAAATGAGGGACTAAAGGGGTTACGGATCAAAAAATTCGTGAAACGAAACAAAACGGAGCGAAAGAATTGTATTTTAGCAATTTTGGAAACGCTGTTTCCGAATTCCATTTTATTCAACCTAGTATTCATGAGTCTAGCGTTTATCTCTCGGTCTGCTCGTTTATTGAAATTGTTATCTTACTCGGATATTTAGCTCCGTTCATAATAATGGGTATAGTCAAAACAATATACGGTACTCAATTTTATCTCATCAATTAACAAGAAGGTTATTATAATTAGGAATATCTTGTAGGAGATTATGAAATTTTCAACGATAACCCTTCGTTCAAGATTTTAATATAGAATTTTTCCTTGCCTAACGTAACGTTCTCATCTACACAGGTTTTTGGATTATCGTCAAGGCATCATCAACGTCTTTCGGAATCGTATCATAGCGATGATGGAACGTTTGCTGAATATTACGAGTAAAACGCTAAGATAACTAGAAATAAAATACCCTGTAAAAGGAAAAAAAAAAAAAATTGTAATTTTTGTGAGACTGAAATGTTTTATTCAATTCAAATTTCAATGCAACGATAGGGCTATGTAATGTGGTTGGATAAAAGCGAAAAGATTTCTCTCCGAAGTTTTATACCCCCAGAAATTTTAGAATACGAATAATTTCCATTTCACTTTATAAAGGGGGATAATCTATGAAAAAAAAAAAAAAACGGAAAAGTTGCCACCGAGCCTAAATAGGTCTTTGAATAAAGGGTAAGAAAGTGTGAACGAAGTAAGCTGAAGCAAGAAAAGTAGGACTTCCCATAAAGACGTCCCCAACTTCTTTCAATGACGTACGAGACTCTCAATTTTCCCTTTCCCTTTCCTTTTCCTTTTAGTTCTCTTTACTCACTGCTTTACTTCAGGACAAAAGCAGAGTCTTCACCTAGTTGATCACGGCTACTAACTTTATCGCCTTTTAGCTCTCTTCGTCTCTATCTCCGTTCCTTATACGTGACCAAGAAATACTGAATGAGAGCAGGACATCAAATAGAATGAACAAAATGAAACATTTTTTTTTTTATCTCCTTTTCTCGACGAAGAGGTGAGAAATAATGAACTGCGAATGAAATAAGAGGAAAATAAGGAGAAAATGAGAGGAAATCAATATAAGGATATAGGTGAAAGTAGGTAATAAGGATCTCAAAATAGATGCGAATAAATTTATATGAGTGATCATATTTTTCTTTTTTCTTTTTCTTTTTTCAATATTCAAATACTTAGGGGAGAATCAAAACAAGCTCTTTGCATTCAGCACACGAGTTACACTCTGGACACGTAGCGGAAGCTCTGCCGTTGATGTGGGTGGAGCTTTTCAGTACATAACGTGGTATACCTATGTATGTAGCATGCCATAACGCGAGGGAGGCTGACTTACTTGTTTTTATTCACAGTTGGGGGTGTCAGAACGAAGGTAAAAATATTCTGAGCACGTCATCCGACTATCTTGCCGTCATCACTAACGGTTTAAAAATTTCTGTGCAACGAAATGGTTGAATTTCATCTATACAGATTTTATAATACGATAATGATTCTATCATGAAATTGAACTCATATTTAATTTCAATTTATTTTATGTGGACGGATAGAGGATGATGAGATTTGTGGCGGTTAGACTATCCCATAAAGATGATTAACTATTTTGATATTCGGTGCTGAGCCGAGAATTAATTCAATTAGGTTGGGTGCTTCGTGCTTGAGGTTTAAAACGGATCGTCAATCACAGTTTAGTAATCGTCCCAGAATTGTATTTCAAATCTGGTATGGAGTGGGTCTGTACATGAATGGGAAATCCTCAGTCTACAAGCAACAGGCCAAAGCCCGAACAAAACCACCTCTAGTGAGAAGCTGCCTTCGACGTTTCTATTCTCCTTACGTATACGAAGAGCAAGGACTCTCCGATCTCTAGTAAATTGAGGCCCAACTTTACAACCCCTGAATACAATCTTTGTCGAGTATAATATTCGGAGAGCAACCTGCTAATAATATCATTTGTAAAGGGTTACTTTTATGTCTTGAGGGGTACCTTAACGGCCAGAAGCTTCCTCCGAAAAAATTGCATTGAAAAATTAAAGAATAAATAAAATTTTTGTTTTTTTAATTGAGTCATCGAAGCTCAGGTTATATCCTGAATATTTTGAATGATCAATCGATCGGAATATGGAATACTTCGAAACTAGAAAAATGCGATGCTAGAGATAGATCGAGCATTTGTATATCGTGTGCCTGGAAATGTATTCGCGAAGATTTTATATCAAGCTTCAAAGTTCTTTTGGCGAGAATCCACGGTTGAACGAGCTTGAGGACCTTTTTTATGGCCGTTGCATATAGGTGTATGTATTGCATAGGTATTCCAGGATCCTTCGATTCAACCAACAGAATTCTTTCCTTGTATGTAAACTTTCAGTGCAGTCGGTAGTAAAAGGCTTCCGCTTTTACTAGTGTTTCGATATAAGTATAGTTCCTACTTCATGCTCGATTCCATATTCGCTAAAGATTTATTCATTCTTGTTACCACGTCGTGGTTGCGAGCTTTTATACAAGATTAAACGGTGCGCCGGTATGTACAACACTTTTACGTAGACGTTTGTAAATATATGGTGAAAATTATACACAGAAGCACTGCATAATAGATTGCTATTAATAATCATCTCTCTTTCTTTCTCGCTCTCTCTCTCTCTCTCTCTCTATAGAGTTTATTTGCATGCGCATAAAATAGTATATTATATATACACACTAGGGAAGGAAATCCGCGATGAACCTTGACCCTTCTTCACAAAGCGTATAAGGCTCCATAAATAGACTATGTTTGAAGCGTTGAAAGGCTGTTCAAATTTCTGCTTGAGAAATGAGAAAATTACTCACTCCATGCCTTTAGGGATCGCTTATGAACTGAGCGTTTGATAATAATAATAATAACAATAATAATGATAATAATAATAATAATAATAATAGTACCCGAGAATTTAGTTAATAAACTAAAAATTCATTAAGTCAAGTGAACAAAATTCAAAACTCAAGCTTACTGGCTGGAGATATTATAAATTTATTACAAGACTCGTATCCTATACATAATACAGTTTCTATACTTGTAACTGGGTTAAACCGACGCACATATATCCATATGTGGGATATGGATAGGAGTGAAATATGATTTGACAACAAAGCTTTTCCTCGCGAAATGACGACTCCCCATTAAACAAATTCACAGTGTTTAGTCGCGCTTGGATCTAACGGAATATTACATTTCCAATTTCATTTTTTCAAATTACGTTTCACGACAAAAGCATTCATACATATACATACGCATATGACTATACATTCTACACACCTGTAATCAACGTTTGCTAAAAGCGCGGTGGAAACCACATGCACACTGTAATTTATCTGTGTTTTTTATTCATTTTTTTATCAAGTCCTAAAAAAGTTGCAAAAATCTTGAATAAGATGTTGAAAAATGGGTGAGATCAGTAGTCAAGCTTGCTCGGGATCAGCCGACGCGGAGTGTGGATTCGGGCACGCCGCGCCCGTCCGACTATATTCGCACACTTTCTACTTGGAATGAATATCTCAACCGTGAGGATATTATTATCGCGGGGGTAATACGTATTTAACAGATTTTTTTCGGGATTAACTTCGTATCCGTATAAATCTGTTCTTTTTTATTACCTCGCATAAACGTACAGGTACTGATGAAAATAAAAAAAAAATAAAAATGCAAGGTAATGAATGAAGAATCATAAGTGCACTTTATGGCAGGAACTGATTTTTGGTTTTTCTTTTTTCAATCCCTGAGTGCAGGCTGTTAACGGAATTTAATTCATAGCTCATATTTCAATGAGCTGTCGATTGATTTATAATATATCGATGATATTATGGGCTGAGAAGACGTACTTGCTGGAGTGGAATTCGCGCTTGATTGGCCGTCGTGAAATTAACGTAAGTTCAATTAGGTAAGAACAAAGTGGGTACACGTCGTCTTGGTGCTTTATGAACATCAAAGGTTATAGACGCGATCGAAAGTCGATTAATTTACAGAAATTATAACCACTTTGCACGATGGGTTGTCCGAACGAACGTCTTTCAGAATCCATCGCACCTTTACGCTGTATGTCTTCGATGTTTTAGGATCTTGGGTCTTAACATTTTCAAGGCGTTGCCTTATGATAAACATTTCTAACGACGTGATCTTCGCCTTCTGGTTTCTGGGAAAATAGTGTCGGAATAATTTACGACGCAGTTGTAAACCCGAGAAGAACTATAGGCTTTAATCTTGACGGTTTGGGATTGACTGTTACGACCAAAGCTGAAATTCACCAAAAAAACTTTTCTTAGAAAATAAG
Source organism: Tenthredo scrophulariae (assembly GCA_963978835.1). Classification (NCBI taxonomy): domain Eukaryota; kingdom Metazoa; phylum Arthropoda; class Insecta; order Hymenoptera; family Tenthredinidae; genus Tenthredo; species Tenthredo scrophulariae. The sequence continues at coordinate 12,898,314 of OZ022234.1, forward strand.
AGAATCAGTTCACCGTTCGTTACATGATAATGGATAAAAGAACAGAACCCTTTTCTCCAATACAATTCCTATCGCACATTAAGAAGAAAGAAATTATTTAATAATTACGTAAAAATGATCTGAAAAAAATTAATTCAAAATGTGTAAATTATTCAAATTATTCACGACACTTACCTACGATATTTTTTTAGTATATCTGTCCTCTTCGCAGATTACATTTCTCTTCAAGATTCAACGATATTTAGAACTTGTAATTATTTTAATCCCTTTCTCGATCAACTGAGTTTGTGTTTTATATTTGTTATAGTTAGAGAACCGGATATTATTTATGGGAAAATATTCACGGGCCAGTCTGTTGTTCGCTATGAAATACATATACAATTATTAGGCAAGTTTATACGATTTAATTTACACCTGTTTTCACTGTTTAGTAATTTAATTCTCAAGTTAAAATGAAACATAAATAAGGTTTCAAGTTTTTTTTTTTATTATAAGGTCAGAGTGAGTATATATATATATAGGTATATGGTAAAAAACGGTCTATTCCTAAGCTATAATCGAACAAAAACAAACTTGTTTCAGTATAAATTTATTCTTCGTAAAAATCGATCCGATACGCGAAGGAAACTTTGAAAGATATTTTATAGTTGACCGAGCTATGTCATCCTTCTTACAATATTTGAATTTCTCACCTTAAACTCGATTCATAAAGAAAAACCCCAGACTTCGCTTTCTGGATGTGAAGAAAAAGAAAAAGAAAAAATAAATAGAGTAGAGAAAAGGCATAAGAAAATAAATTTGAATAAATTTGAGGAAACGAATCGACACCTGATCTCTGTAGTCGAATGTAAAATAATATTTCTGGTTATAGACTAGGAAAAAAAAAATAAAAAAATCAAATAAAAAAAATGAATAGAAGACGAAAACTGAAAGCAAGTTATTAGTTATTTAAATTTCAATGGTAAAATTGATTGACCAGTCACACTACGCAAATAATGTTCTGAGCTAGGAGTAATTATTTGTCTTGATAATCTCATTTGTAAATATATTCGGTTAAATGAAACTGACTAAGTACGCTGAATCGCATTTAAACGTGTAACTATTCTCAGGTGGGATTATCGGTAGTAACGTTGAAATATTTCAATTCCACATATTAATTTTTTAATTATTGTTCAGTAGTTCAATAGTCACGCGAAGTCTGAATATTTCTATCTCGGTCCTAAATAAATTCACGTAGGGGATTCAATTTCTATAACGGATATTCTACAACACGTCGATAATGAGCCGCGATCGAATTGGGTTGATCGTCGATTTACAGTTTTGTGTATCTCGTTCGACGAATCTATGTCACGATAAAAAAAATAATATTAGAGGTGAAATAAGAATAAATGGAAAAATTTTTCCGTTGTGTTCTTCGTGGGATGAAATTTCCTCGAGAACCACCAACCCTCGCAAACATCACCAAATTATTACTAAGGGTAGGCTCATGGGACCGCGTGTTTGTTTCGAGGAAATGAAACAAATAATTACATGGCCCGCAGACGACGTCGAGGCAGGAAGAAATTCACGATTCTAAGATGAAAAGCGAAACGGAGAAGAATTTTTCATTAAAAATTTAACGAAGTTCGACGAAAGTGTACATATATATATATATACATATATGCGTTATAAAAATACACAAGATTTTAATACAGTGCTTATAGCGCATCGGAGCACGAAGATGAAGAGATTCTCTTTTATTTGGAAAATGTCAGTACTGTTTCAAGTGAATAAAACAATTTTTATTCGAAATACGTAATAATAATAAGAAGAAGATCATCGAGCAATAATCCACGTATAATATAAAATCAAATTACTCCTAGGCAACCAAAGATCGATCAATCATCAGACAAATTGTTACCTAGGTCAGTGAGGTGGAAATATAATTTTCCTATATTTTATATCATCAAGATTTGTGGAAGATGGCTTTTACGGAAATTATGATACACTGATATTTTATCGCATGGTTAATGAACTGATCAAAAGCGAGTAGACAGTACCGTACTGTTTATACCCTTGATGTATCAGTCATGTGAATGAACCTGTTTATGTTAGGGTGGTTTTTGATTTGTTATTCAACAATTTGATACGCTTCGAAATTTTTTTTTTCGTACAATTTCACTTCAAACGAAGAAACGTCGGGGCTCCCGCATGTATACAGCGACGGTGGCCGAGACGGTACTGCGAGCTTGCAGGCGTCCCGGCGCCCCCTTTGCCGTCATTGACCCACCCCCGCACTCAACCGCTACGCACCGCGGACTTCTGTCTGTTCGTCGGTCCTGCTAAAAGGGGAGGAGATCCCTCAGGAGTCGCGGGATTCTTTACCCGGAGTTTTCACGTGTTGCTTCGCCGGAATTCTGCGATTTTAAATCTGTTGGAAGAAAAATTGAACCGCGAAAGCGACGGAGTTAAGTTTTCTTAGTGGTGATATTTTTTGGAGGGAAAAAGCCGAACCGCGTGAATCGAGACCTTTTAGATCCCCAATTTTGACTTATGCGAAATTCGTGATGAAACTTTCGCTGGGTAAAATAGAAAAACAATTCTTTCGAGAATTTTTGAATACGAAAGACTTTGAGAATTGCTGAAAGAATTTTTATCGACCTATGTATCGATGCGAGAGAAAATATCGGCGGACTTTCTATACAGAGTTGCCCTCAAGATTTTCGTTGAAATTCTGGACGCAGTATGTTGTTATTTAAAGCCAGGAGCTCAGCAAAGTATTCCACAAAGTTATATTTTTTGGATACGGAACGGAGTCTGATAGAATTCATTCCACAGTTCGAGAAATCATTTTTCGTCGCTGTTGAATAGCAGGAGTCTGAAATAAACAATAAAACGATTTCGTTCTCATCGATTTACTATTACTCACAGCCGACTTCGCCAACCCCCACATTTTACTCACTGCTAGCCTAGTTCTTCCTTTACGATATTCATGGGGAACTAAAATCAAAGTATACTATGGTAGATTGAAAAGTTTTTTACTCGGGTGGTGTGGGTTGTGTTCTTTTTCGACAAGCTATAGGCGTGAGATTGTCGAAGCATTTAATTAATGATTAAAGTTTGACGAAAGCCTCACGCAACTTCGATGCAAATTTCAATTATTCTTAATCTTAAGAATTCCTCTCCACTTTTTTTCCAGGAGGCATCGCTTCTGCATACGATATTAATTAATTAATTAATTAATTATTAACTAATTCAAACTCGCATTCTGATCATTATTACACTTATTTGAAACTTGAGTTTACAAAAGGGCAGATATTCCCGTCCTCGCGAATTGGTGAGAATTTTAATTTAATTTTATCTTTCGTTCTTTTTTTCCGACCAATTTGTAAAATTGAATTACTTTTAAAAGGCTGAATCATCCGCTGGCCATTCTCGACAACGCAAAGCAATAAAGGACACCAAACTCCATTTCACTTCCATTGATACGTTAATTAAATTAATGGTTCTGTGCTGTTTTAACGTAATTACTCCATCTTTTTTTTTTTCGTCACGGACAGTATGGAAAATTTAAACTACAATAAATAAAATCCATCTCAAAAGGTTATAAATAATTCATTATAATACATGCATAATTAATTGCAGAAATTTTCCATCATTTATTAATTATTCACCTGCTGCATCATATGAGAATGAAATAAAATTCCATTCCATTAATTGAGACATAAACTTAGACAAAGTTGGCTGGGAAATGGCCAGGCTTTCTGTGATAAATACGACGGACTCAGTATAGATACCTATATAATTTCGTCTTTGCCCGGATTCTCTTCACCCCATAACCCCCGATCCTCAACCCCCATAGAACTAACGACAATTATGTTAAGTTATCGCCCAGTCTCAGCGTGCAACGAAAGCCAACGGAATCGCTGTCTGAGTCTACAGGATCGATTCTTGGCTCGGCTATTCACCCCTGTACAACCTGCAGGTGAAGAACAGCAGCCAGGATATGAGCTCCGCGTCATAGACATGGTGGTTTCTAAAATTATTCAGAACTTTGGTTATAACTATAACGCGGCGATTTATAGATCGAAAATTCTCAGATATATTATTCCGAAATTGATTAAATAATTTTATTATCAAATTTGGAAATAATTTTTGCTACTGTACGATATATTTCGGATTTTGCTACTCTGAAAGGGAAATAAATCTAGCTGTTTTATCGCTATAAGCGTGTGAATTGGATAAAAAATAACTCTCATGTATGTGTATGAGCAATAATTCGACGGAGGGTCGACTTGCTTACGAAGGGATATTTCACCAGCGAGCAATGTATCTTAGGATTCTGGAAGTGAGCTTTTACCCCCACAACTGCCTGAAATAATTTATCAGCCATTTCGAGGGTGAAATACGAACTGTTAGATGATAATAATATTCGACTCGGTTATAATTTTCGCCTATTCACTAGCTCGTGAGATTTTCCTCTACGATTCTGTCTAAAGAGTGTTAGATACGTATACGAATGTTTTTGTTGTAAGATGAACAAATAGAAATTTTCAATGACTCAAAAAGAACCAAAGCTATCTATAAATGTCGAGTGTTTATCGGCTTTCAACAATTACTTAAGAAGACGCGGCTTTTTTAGTTTTTCTCGAAAAATCTACCGAGAGAGAAACAGCAATAAAGAAAATGGGATGAATAGATAGATCGATAGATGAACAAGAAGAGAAAGACCAAAGTGTGAGGGATACGGATGCCCTTGACGAGAAGATGGAGGAGTGAGAAGCTGGGTCTCAACTTAGGTACGAACTTCGGTTGCGCACTGTTGGTTCTCTGTGTAACTTAATAATTTTGAACATCGCGTTTGTACAGAGAGTTAAGACGACAGTGGTGCTCCCTTACAAAATAAACGACATGAAATTCAAGATTTTAACACTTTTTTTAATAAAATTACCAATTTATTGGTACTTTTTCAGGGCGTGAAGTCACCTGAACGGTTTACAGTTCAGAAATAAATTTACCAGTTTTATAGAAGGTATTTTGATGCGAAGATTTTTGATGCGGGGGAATTTCGGGCGATGGTTATACAATTTTTCAACTATGAATATAAGAGAGATTTGAAAAACGGGAGGGTAATAAACATTAGAAAGTTGATTGTCACTGGAAAAGGCAAGGGAATCCATGTTTGCGTAATAGGTGAAGATAGACGAGTCAGTCGAGTTGAAACCAGACGATTTATTAACTGGCGTTGCGAATGAGGCGTCTCTACATGACATATACCAAATGTTCATTAGTATATTCACCGATGAATGTTTGTTTCGAAACTTTCTATTTTACAATAAAACCCTGCTGCAGTTAATGCCGGATTCTGACTTGTCGCAAGAAATTGAGGTCCACTTCGCTCCCGAGAAGTTATGTAAACTTGGAACTTTAGTATGGAATCCTGAAAAGTTTCTTAGCTTAATTAAATAATTGAATATCGTTAAAGTTGGGGTAAATTACTGCTGCAGATGTGCACGTCTCATCCAAGAAATACGGTTAATATTTTAATATCAGTTAGTTAGTATACCACCCGGGAAAAATGGATTAGATCAAATTTGATCCAGTGAGATCTAAATTTTTGGAAAAAAATAGATCCGAATGGATTTACTGATATCTGTTTCAGGTCTCTGTAGATCCATTTTCAGATCTTGTTATAGATCTCAACAGATCTCAGGAGATCCTTTCAGGTCTCACTGAATCTGCTTTGATCTAATATGTCTTAGATAGATCTAAACAGATTTCCCAAGATCCATTTAGATCGAATTTTTTCCAAAATTTAGATCCAACTGGGTCAAATTTGATCACATTTGATCTAATCCATTTTTTCCCGGGCGACGCGGCTTTTGTCGACCTACACAGGAAGAGGAAGTCTTCTTCGACATCTTTTTCATCCTCTGTTGTTAGTTGAGAGTTTCATTTTCACGCGAGAAGCTCTATGCTCATGTACGAGCCGTGGTTTTGCTTGAAATTAAAAATTTAGGCCCTTTTCGGCACATGTCAGCGTGTATAAGCCTGGATAGAAAGTTTGAGCTCGTCAAACTGCGAGGGTGAAATAAGTTTTTTCGTGTGACGATACGATTTTTTGATTTCATTAAATATTCAATCGCTCTTTTGAATTCAGGTAATTTTTTAAATTATTTCAAATCGATTTCAATCCTGACGAACGGATGATTATAACGGGAGCTTCGAGGGGCAAAGGATTTCGAACTCGTTATTATTGAAAATGTTATTTGAATTCTGATTATTGAATAAGCTGGTAAACTGGTTTTCGACAAATCGTAAACGATAAATTATTACGTTTGAATTTACCTGCGTTAAAGTCCCGAACATGTGTTGTTTGGAAAATTTATTTTTCCCAGTGTTCAGATGAAAAAAAATTTGAAAAAAAAGATGATAATAATCCACGTACAAAGGGGTTAAATTTCCATATGCCACGCTACGCAACGACATCAAGAGGCCGTATAGGCTGAAAAAAATTCCTCCCGTATAAATAAAATGGCGTTCATGTAACTTTGGAAAAAAAGAAAATAAATAAATAAATGAAACGTGAAGAAAAAACAAAACGAAAAAGAAAAGGGTACAATAATTATCGCGATGAAATATTTTTTCATTAACTCATTCTATTTTATAATGCATTAACATTCATAACTAACGACTAACGGTTCCACATTTATTTTGTTGATGCGGGATTAGGAGACTCGAATAAATTTATCACCGCAAAATGGCTTTCCGTGATTATATCAGAATTAACCACCACCTATTAGGCCGTTAGGGTATTCTCTTAATCTCAAAAGATCCGAATCCATCAGTAGGTCCTGCTTACCTTAGATAAACTCCACCACTGTTAATTATCGAGTTAATGAGTTGAAATTGGTAGAGTTCATTGAAATTAGAAGAGATTAAGAAGTTATATATATATACAGTATATCTTTGCTGTTGAATCCGATAAAAAATACGTTATAATTTCTGTCTTCCCCTGTGGTACATTGTTCAGAATTGTGTTTCAAATTAACTATCGCTAATGTCAGAATTGGGCAATGTTGAGTTCCTTTGATGCTAATAAACGACGTAGTACTCATCCAGATGTATATTTGGCGAAGAATATACTTAGGTAATCATTATATTATCAATTCAACGGATTTCTAAAGGTTTTTAGAAAGGAGGAGAAGAAAAATAAAAAAAAAATAAAAAAAATCTTTGCAAAGGATAAAACGAGGCCTTGTTCCGAGAGGAGAATTTCGGTTGAAGTATATTTTACAAAATTCACTCGGTAAATCGAGCATTGAGTCTGGCTTGAGCGATCCTTTGATCGTTCACATTTCGAAATTTGACTAATTTGAAAAAATTTTCACCCGCAGATATGTTAAATGATAATGTGATTCTATTTTAATACATCAATTTTGTGGAAATTCTAATTGTCGAGATTATTCAGGCCAATGAAAATCTCAGTGTAAGAATTGAGTTATAATAATGAGAAATACCTGCAGTGTTCTCCAAAAATTGACTTGCTAATAAAATTAATTTGAAACGTGGTGGAATTTATACGATCCTTAATAAAGCCTGGTGAAATTTGAAACCTCGGAATTTCACGGAGGGAAATAAGTATTGGTGCTTCATTGATACCAGGGATAATTTACCCGAACAGAAAAATCAGCAACCTACGCATAAGATATTTGTGAACGCTTTTAGATTATCAATTTATTCTGGGAGTATAAACCCGGCCTTCCAGATCGATGAGTTTTTATCGTCGTCACTTTTCTTGCCTGTACTTCGTTCCTTCCTTTCTCTTCCACTCTTTCGATGTTCAGAATTTACGTTCGATTAGCCAAACTGTTTAAAAGATAAGAAAATAACTAAAAACCCTAATGAAGCTGTATAAATATGGATACGAGTGATTTTCAAAAGCAGAATGTAATAACCTATCTCAAAAAAATGTGCAGCCTTTATTCATCAGACTTAAGGGGGGACTCCGCAGGTTTTGTTTAAGAAACCACGTTTTTGCTATTGAAATCAAGGAAAAATATCCAAACGAAAATTCCTGACAGCAATTTTTAGATTATAATATTATGTGTCTTGAAAAAAAATGTCAACCTCCTGCGATGAAAGTGTATGCGCGGGGAACCTTTTGCAGCAAAGCGACTGCGAAGAGACTATGAAAGGCTCCCTGCGCATACACTTTCATCGCAGGAGGTTGACATTTTTTTTCAAGACACATAATATTATAATCTCAAAATCGCTGTCAGGAATTTTCGATTGAATGTTTTTCCGTGATTTCAAGAGCAAAAACGTGGTTTTTTCAGCAAAACCTGCGGAGTCCCCCCTTAAGACCGTAGCGTAACTTAAGTTAAGATTCGTGAATTTTTGGTCTATCGAAGAGCTTTTGGCTTCCAAGAATAGAATGCCTCACCATGTTGTCTATAATCAACTTCAAGATCCACGTCAAAAGGAAGTATGGACCACCTTTCGGCTTTCTCATTCAGTTAATGGTGCCTCGTCTATCCAGAAAATAGCAGATAATTTGGTGTGCTACAGTTCGGACGTCTAATAAGACTGACACATGTTATTTCTCTCGAATCTGACAAGGGGAAGGATAGACGTATTTACCCACGTGTGTACCTTAGGTATCGTTTTCGATGTTCGCCGTATATGAGAAGCTGGAAAAATGGCAGGAGATGAAGAGAGGCAGTAGACATCCTTTATTCTGTGACATCCCCAGCCAAAACATCGTTTAAATAGGATTTTTCTCTCGTTGGATCGTTAGGGAGTGAAAAGTTGGTGAATGATGAAGTACATGGTTAACGATGAATGGTATCAGATTTATTAGAGTTCAAACTATTTTCATAAATATAGTAGAGTCTTATTATTAATTAGAAGACTATCTCGTGGGATATTCGAATTATAAGTCGTTCGCATTCGAAGGAGATTCATTAAATGTACGTTAAGTGATTAGATGATTGTGATATGCTTAGTGTAATTGTTATTTAAACTCAACACGAAACCGTATTAATTTCAAGATCACGGCTATATCATAATTTGCCTAATTTTCAGGCATTAGTCCGTCGTATAGTTAAAATCGTCAGGTGCTTTTCGGTAGATTGATCGCAAATTCGTTTTTTCAGTACGCTAATGCAGTTTTTGATTTCTTAAGATGAACAACTTTCGTTTCATCACGAGTGAGATAGCCATCGTTAATATTGTTGATACTATTCATGAAGCGGTCTACGTTGTGGGGTGTGTCAATCTCGTCGATGCGATAGTCATAAGATCCCTAGTTTAGTCGGCTATCTTTATTTCTGACATTTTTTAATCTTGGGTCTACGGGAAGCTATGGGGTTATCTTATTTTATTCTGCTATTGATTTATCTCCGTATTTGAATTGATTGATGGAACTATAAGGAGGAATTTGGACCGATTTTCATCATTCTTATATCCGTGCCTATGTCGGTCAAGAGCGTAGGGTCAGGTCTTATCACTTTATCCGCGTATTTGTCGACCTTCGGCGATTGAGCGACGGCCATAGTGAGAACACGGGTTGAATTGCCAGTGTAAAATCGGTTGTTCAACACTAGAGTCTACCAGTGTTACGGAAGTCGAGGTAATAATCTTTTAATACAATTACTGTGTCTTCTGCTGCTACATCGCGTGTCGTCTTTCGCAATTTTGCTACATGCGCTTAAACATGGTTTTATGAATTACCCAAGTCTGGAGTGGAATTTATAGTAGACTGTGGATTCGAGCATGTAGTATTTTTCCCCATGGATTTTTTGGACCAAAAATTCACTCCATGAAAATAAAAATCGTGCCACTTTTCATTCCACTCGAAAAAACGAACGAGATTTCAATCTTGAGGAGCGAACTTTCACTCTTTCGGGGTGGAATTTTCACTCTCTTTTTCACTCTTCTGAAGAGCTGCATGATTCTCAGTTCACAAAACTTGGAGAGTTTCGAGATAAGCGGCCTTTTCCGTGGCTCCTGACTGCTAGGATCGAGATTCTATATTGCGGAGTCACTTGGGTGGTCTGATTCTAGTAGAAATAGTTTCTATATCTAAGCCCTTAGTCGAGTCCATGGGATTTGGTAGTTCCACAAATATCTTTCTTGGTTTTGGATTACCGGAAGATTTCATACTTCGGTGACGTTTCATCAATCTCGCTGAGCATGGTACAAGATTGATTATTTCATCAAGGCCCTTTTCTCTGGCAGAGAAATTATTCATAACCCTTTCAGTGTCTAGATCATTTAGTCGAAAGAACAAGGTTTCTAGGGAAATTTTAAAAAGTTGGATTGATCCGTGTAAAAAGTTTGGACTCTGTTTGATACGTTGTGGGAGGTCGACACGGCCCGGGGCTCTACTAAATGGTTCTTTTCATGCATCTGTTATTCTGTTCCCTGTATACGGGTATATTTTGGGATTGATAAAGTGCGGAAATTTGGGTGAGTTCGTTGATTCACAGAGCTTGGTATACTGTTATCACTATCGTTATCTACGTGTGCCTGCAGAATCGGGAGCATCCCTATAACAGCTAAGTTCTTTTCCAAAAGTGATAACGTAGTTTGAATGGATTTGCATATTGATGAAAATTGTCATGTTTCCTCGCTCTCGCGCCCTATTCAATAAAGCTGCTTCTTTTTTTCACGCGATATTTTTGGGCTACGTAGATACAGTCGAGGTCGAGTGTCAAATGAGAATTCTTTGAATCTCGTCACTGCTTCATTATTAAAAAAGCGTCTCGTTGCTATCATTGTACGCGTTAACGTAATTGAAAGGAGTGAAGCGAGAGATCGCGTGGAAACACGCGTCACTGACCTCATGAAGGGATCAATAATTCTACGCGCATGAACATTTTCAACCCAAGCGTTGTGTGGCAATGGAAATAAGACATCTTGTATACGACAGAGATTTAGTCCACTGCGATACCAGTGTCGTCTTTGATTGTACAGCACTTCAATTTTCCAGCATTGATTTTAGCTAGAGAAGAAGACAAGACTAAATATCAAAGAAAGACAGAATCGCACGGGGTACTATGCGCGGAAAATTGTTTCTATCTAAAATTGACGCAGGCGCCTGGCGATGGAATATGGCGGAGATACTGCCGCATGGAATAAATGTGCAGTGTTGAAATTTCGCGAAAACTCTTACTCCGAATTGCCATATTGTAGATGATTTAATCTGCGTGATAAAAACAAAGGCCAAATTATGGACTGCGATAACTATGTCACTATGTTCATCCCAATTTTGGCGACATTTTTTGCTATTTCAAACGGTGAGTACCAGCCCTGAATCCAAGTTTCCTTATCATTATAAACATACATGTAAAATAATATCGAGTAATCTTAATTAGTTTCATCAATAACTGTGAATCGTCACTTAAGAACTGAAATCGCATCTAGACATATTTTTTCCTCATTGTTGCAGCACAATTATTGAACAAAGAATTACATCGAACACACGCAGCTTCCGAAAGAGCAAACGATCTGTGGTGTTATCACTGTGACACGATGGATGATGGTGAAAAGTGTATTGATCTTGCTGGTAATCATAGCTCTATGATGCAGAAATGCAAGGAAGATAAGAGAATTTGTATGGTAAGTTGGAGCTTTAGAGTGGCCTGATTTTTTAAGAAATAATCGTTTCATAAATCTCCATGAATAATATCTCGGTGATATAGGGATTTTTTAATAAGATTTTCTGAGGACAGAGAACCTCGTTTGAGATTACGTTATCTTTTTAATAGAATGCTATTCTCTGTGGAGGCCAGTGAAAGCCATAATTTTAATAAAATCTTGCAACGTCATCACGGGTAAGACTTGAAATTAGGTCAGGATTATCGTTGAGTTTGTAATCAATCCTGGATAATTATACCATAGGGTAGTATCGGTTGGGAAAAAATCTATCAATCCGTAACGGCAAGTAATCGTCATTCGCAACTGCCTTTGAATGATTATCCTCTGATTTGAAGATGCCTACATAGACGATAGATAGATGCATCAGTAAATAGTAGATTATGACCAGATCAATGAACACAAGAAAGTCTAATTGCAATTGTTACTATTTACAGGTGAAGAGGTTCTCTTACACTACAAGCACAGAAAATTCAACTTCGGTACCGATGATGTGGTCCCTGGAAAGAAATTGTACAAATAAATGCGAAGCGGGATGCATAGTAATCGGAGAACGTACCAAATTGTACGCTTGCACAGCCTGCTGTGAAAGTTCCTTATGCAATACCGGAAAAGGAAGAGCAACAGATCTGTCTACTAATAGTATGGCTTTTTTTCTCGCCCTCACACTCCAGGGGTTATTAACTGTGATTATGTACCCATCGTGATAATTTCAATAAAGCTGAATATCTCTATCTTGAAATTTCAGAGAGTGGTCTTATTGGTTTGTAGTATTATAGCAGTTGTATAGTCGTATAATATTGTTTACAGCGGGGTGGTTATCCCATAATTAGTACAGCAATACTTCATCATCTGGCTTAAGTATCTCCTCTTCCCATGAAGAGTTAGTTTTCTGTGAAATAAATTCAACCAGTTATGGGAATTGTAGTTAGGATACATTTTTATTGAGTTTGCGAAAAAGTTCACACTAGACTACGTAACTAGTAACTTAACACCTCGATTTCATTACCAGTCAGCCACAGTGGAAGTCCCAAAGGAACACAAATTATCTTACCTACCCGGTGAGTGAGAGATTATTTCTAGCGAAACTCACCCCACACGGTAGTCCAGAATTGTAAAACAGGAAAGTTGACACTCATGTCCCTAGTCGCCCCTGGATCCTCGATTTTATCATCGTTCAGTGTGTGCATAATAATTGCTTCTCATTATTGGTTGTAAAATGGAATACACGATGAGGAAAGAATACAACGTAACAAATGCGGTTTCCTCAGTTCATTTTTATCGTAAAAAAAAATTTCAGTAGACTTCTGCTCAGTGCATCGATAGTTTCTGTATTGGAAACCTCAAGATGTACCTGAAGGTTTTTATGTACCTTTGTTTCTTTGGTGGAACTCTGGCTAGCGAAACCGGCGTTGGTGAAGATCAGAACCTTCGCAATGACTTGAAGACCTGCTTGCCAACTGTGATAAAAGAACTCTGCCCTGACTGTATAACCGTGCATCTCGTCACCCCGATGAAGCCATCCTGGGAAGCTGATGCTCTTGCTAGTCACTTCCGGGATTCCACGCTGATGTACGCATTGACGATTTACACCATGGATCGTGCTGGATTCGAAGATCCCTTGGATGATCAAGTTGGCTTGTACCTCGCGAACTCTGACGCGGATCTGACGATGGCATTGAAGAATTTGAGAGAGACAAATTTGAAAAGAAATTGTGTTATTTGGGTGAACTTTCATTTTGGTCGCAGCCTCGACAACTATCTGAAGCGCACGACCCCCGCGACCTGGAATCTTGGCAGAGGTTGGAGCATCATCTTTGTAGGTCTGATTGAAGGCGATGTCCAAGTATTCGGAACACCGATTCAAAAGTCTCAAAAGTTCATCGTCAATAGATTTAGCAATCTTAGCCTCTGCGAGACCGAAGCTCTGATCAAGGTTCCTCAGCCACTTTCGAAAGCCGTTCAATCTCGAAAGTTGATTTTAACGATTTTTCTAAGGCCAGCCTTTTTTCCCTTTGTCGAAAGACACACCGACAATCCAGGAGGTTTAATTGAAGATTTAATAAACTTATTGAAAACAAAGTTCGATTTCAAACCGAAATACAATTGGTCGCACATGATAACGGATTCATCGAAATTGCTAGACGAGCATACTCCTTCCATAGTGTATAATCTGTTGGCTGGTCCGAAAACTGTATCTCCTTCATCCGTTTATTTCGCATCGCTGGAGAGTTTTTGGGTGATTGCAACCCCAAACCCGCCTAACAGACAAAATTTCTTGGCATTGCCTCTCAAAACTAATATTTTGTTGCATTCAACGCTACTTGCAATCTATACTAGTGTAATAGTGCTTCTTAGTCGGGATCTTGATAAGACCAGAATGATGTTGCGGTTGTTTGGTATGTTTTTTGGAATTGGCGTCGGTTGGTTCCCAAGAAAAGCGCTGCTTCGTTTCCTGGTGGTGTTATGGTGCTTCACTTCGTATATACTTGTCCAAGCATATCTTTCTGCGGTGACGAGTGAGCTGTCGTCCCCGATTTCATACAACGAGATCCGTGATACAGAGGATCTAGTAAAGTCTGGAATTGACATTTACTGCAGCACGGATATGAAGGAGTTATACTGCAGCCTCGGGGGCAACTCCAATGTTTATATATGTGAGAAAGCCGTGGTTATTGACTCCAATTGGTACTCCCACCTCCTCAAAGATAAGTTACGCACGAACAAAAGTTGGAACCCGTTCGCATTTCCGGCTGATACGGATGTTTGCAGGAACCACCTAGTGGGTAAGCCGTTCCACATAATGCCGGAGCGAATCGGGATGTGGCCAGGTTTCTTTGACACAAATTTAGACAAGCGATTTCAGAGTGCTGTGGCCGAGATTATTAAAAAACTGCGCGAAGCTGGCATTTTGCGACACTTGCTCAAAAACCATTATCGTAACAATATAACTAATCATGAAAATGAATCTGAAATGTTAAGCATGTCACACTTATCCGATATATTTATTATTCTATATGTCGGATGGGCTTGCAGTTTTCTCGTGTTACTTATTGAAATTATAATAAAATGGTAACGCAAAAATTAAACTCCTGAATCCCTCTCATGAAATGGTAATTAGTGTAACAAATTAGATTGACGAGTGTTTTAGAAGTAGCCTCATGAACTGTAACAGAAATTTGCATGTACGAATCCAGTGACGTCAATGATTGTAAGTACTGACACTGGATTCTAGCTTGAAATAAAGTTCACCCTGGGCACACCAACTGTAACTTGTATACAGTGTTATTTACATCCTTTAACCTCACAAGGCCCTTATCCCCCGTTATCGATGATTTGAATGACCAGGAATGACATTTTGATAGAATTTCAGATTCTCGGTTTCTATTGAATATTATTTGATAACAAAAAAAAAAAAAAAAAAATGACATCCCCCTGAAGCCAAAGTGCAAAAACGATGAGTCAAATCGATTCATTGTAGACAAAATATTTTTATTGACTTTGAAGACAATTTCAAACTTGACTTCATAAATACACTTCGGGACTTGATTTTATCATTGATATGACTACCTAGCACCTAGGCAACAGTTATTTTCAGTCAGTCGAACGGAGGTTCTAGGTGACAAGAAATTATCATATTTATTGACAACTCCGAAGCAAAGTTGACACTGGGATCCTAAGCTACCCCTACCGCCTTGTTTCGTGCCCAACGTCTCAATTACGGGTCATAAAATGGGATTCCTGATAAGACGTAAGTGCGTCATAACTATCGTGGTTAGCTTGGTTAACCTGCATTGCGGGAGTCTCTGTAGTAATAGTCTTTCGACAGTTTTTGCCTTGGAGGTTTAAAATGCACCTGAAAATTATTGCCTGCCTTTTTATGCTCAGTGGAATTCATTCCACCCAGATCACCATTGGAAAAAATCAGATCGCTCACGAAGGCTTAAAGACCTGCCTGCCAACCTTGATCAATGTATTCAGCGAACACTGTACAACTGTACATCTTGTCGTACCGGTGAAGCCAGACTGGGAGGATGACGCCATCGCCATTAACATTTTCAACTCCTCTCCGATGTACGCAATGACGATATACACCATGGATCATCCTGCATACGAGGATTACTCTCATAGTGTTGGCTTTTACCCTGTAAAGTCGGAAGTGGACCTACAGATAGCCTTGGAACATTTGCGAGAAGTAAAGTCTCCAAGGAAGTATGGTATCTTGGTGAGCTTTTATTTTGGTAAAAATCTGGGCAGCTATCTTAGAAATAAGATTCCTGCGTACTGGGATAGTGGACACGGACTGGGTGTCACTTTCATAGCCTTGATCGATGGCAATATTCAAGCATTTGGATCACCAATTGGAATGCTTGAAATCTCTAGCTCCAAAAGCCTCGGGAAACTCAACATCTGCAATACCAATGCCAGTCTGAAGAGTTCTCAGCTACTTACGAAGGTAATTATTTCAACAGGAACTCTACTACCGCACATGTGTGCCTATATTGGATGAGTAGATGAATCGATGATCCTGGAAGCTATTTTGTAAAGTTCATAAAAATAATTCGGAACAAAGTAAATTCAACATCAAAATACGGCTGATCGATCGATTTCGATCGTTTAGAAAAATTTGCAAATTTGGCTAAATTTAAACTACTACCCTTCCCTATAAAATATCGTCTTGATACTCATCAGATTTTGGTTGCTTTACTTATAGTATTTGTTTTTTTTTTCTATTCAAGTGAGCTGTCACCTTCGAGAAACTACAATCCTTCCCATGATACAGGGGATCTGACGAATAGCTGTAAGGCTATTTCGAGGTGCCATGGCACAGCACTGGCTGAGTCAGCATTTCATCAATCATATAATTAATTACACATTAGAACTGAAAATGTTGAACATGTCACACTCAAATAATCTAATCGTAGTTTCCTATGTCGTGTAGGCATGTAATATTGTCGCTTTTGTTGTTTCAAATTCAAGAAGATGGTACTGCAGCAATTAAACTTTTTAGTCCTTGATTTATGGGCTGGTAGTGTTTTAAAAGTAGCTTGAGCCGAAGTTCTGGCCAAGTTGTGTAAATCTACTGCTGTTACTTTCAGGCTTAGCAATTAAAAATCTGGCAACGTTAATTATTACAGTGTTACTGAACTTCTGCTTGAAATAAAATGAACCTTGGCCATATTAAATGTTTGTCCACACATGATCATTCACATCCTTCAACTGCTTATATCACGCAAGAGACCCCTTCATAATTGGTAAGTATCTAGAGAACGTAATTGAATATTATTTTGATCAGCAAATGTCGATGTAACCAAATTTGTCTACAGAAGTTCATTAGCGCATGTCTGCGAGGATATTTTTTTGACGACTAACAAAAGTTCAAAGTTGACTCCATAACTACACCTTGTGGTTTGATTTTATCATCGTTCACAGTATGCAGTGGTTGTTTGTAGTCAGTCACCTGAAAATTTCAGGTATCATGTCATTTTATGACAATACATAAGAGCAAAGTTGACACTGAGATCCCTAGCTACTATTATGTGCACCTTGATTTTTATTTTTGCCGAGTATGCCTCACATAACTCTCAATTACGGGCTGTAAAATGGAATACTGGATGAGTAGGGAAAACGGCAGGACTGCTGCGGTAACCTCAGTCAGCTCGCGTTACTGGAAGCCCGTGCATTAGGGTTCTGTGTTGTTTGTCGATAATTTTTGTGTTTCTTCAAGGCTTAAGATGCAGCTGAAAATGTTGGTTTTTTTTTTCGTCCTCGGTAGAACTCTTGCCATAAAGATCGGCATTGGTGACGATCGAAACCTTCGTCCGGAATTAAAAACGTGTTTGGCAACTGTGATACAAAAAATCTGCGCTGATTGTATAACTGGGCATATTATCATCCCATCTGAGTCAGCCTGGGAAATTCGTGCCCTCATCGATCACTTTTCCGATTCCTTGTCGATTCGCGCAATGACGATATATGCCATGGATCGTCCTGGATACAAGGATCCCTTGGTTGATCAGGTCGGCTTGTACATTGTGAACTCTGAAGCAGACCTCACCATGGCCTTGAAGCATTTGAGAGAGACAAATTTGAAAAGAAATTACGTTGTCTGGGTGAACTTTTATTTTGGTAACAGTCTCCACAAGTATCTGAAGAGTACGACTCCTGCGACCTGGAATCGTGGCAGAGGGTGGAGCATCATATTCGTAGGTCTGATCGAAGGCGATGTCCAAGTATTCGGAACCTCGATTCAAAACTCTCGAAGCTCCACCGTCCAAGTCTTCAAGAATCTCAGCCTTTGCAATAACAAAGCTCTGATCAAGGTTTCCCAACCACTTCCAAAGGTAATTCAATCCCAAGAGAGTATTATAAAGGTTACTATAGGACCACGCATGCTTCCCTATATCGAAAGAACAACTGACAAACCAGGAGGCTATATTGGGGAGTTGATGAATGTATTGAAGAACAGACTGCAATTCACACCAAAGTACGTTTGGTCCTTCTCCCTTGATACTATTGAGAATTTTTTTCAAGAGGACGGTCTTTACATGTATTTTAATCTGTATGCCACCCCGAAAGACAGACATCTATATGCACCATCGATATCGATGGTGGAAGGTGTTTGGATGATCGCAACGCCCGGCTCGGACGACAAACGAAACTTCTTAGTACTACCCTTTAAAAATAGTATTTTCTTGCATATCACGCTATTGGCAATCTATACTAGTGTCATGGTGTATCTGAGTCGGGATTTTGATAAGATACGGACGATGCTACGACTCTTCGGCATGTTTCTTGGAATTGGCGTAGGCTGGTTACCAAGAAAATCGCTGTATCGTTTTCTAACGCTGCTATGGTGTTTCACTTCGTATATTTTTGTCCAAACATATCTTGCTGCGTTGACCAGTGAGCTGTCGTCTCCGGCTACTACAGAAATTTTCCGTGATACCGAGGATCTGATGCAGTCTGGAATCAGAATGTTTTGCGCCAAAGAAATAAAGAGCTTGTACTGTAACCAGATGAACCGTGATACCGTTTATATTTGTAAGGAATGCCTGCCTCTTGATAATAATTTTGGTCAGAAAATTTCCATCCGAAAATTAAGTATGAACAAAACCTGGCACCCATTCGCCGTTACTCTAGACACGCAATTGATCAAAACCCACTACTCCAACAAATTATTCATGACGATGCAGCAACGCATTGGAACATGGCCTGCTGCAGTCAGCACTAATGTGGGTATGGATTTTTTCATGAAAATGACCAACATTACTAAACGATTGAGCGAAGCCGGAATTTCGGGATATTGGTTAGCTCGGTATGGCGTCAATAATGCAGATGATTACGAATCAGAACACACAATACTGAATATGTCACACTTGAACGATGTATTTATTATTTTATACGTTGGGTGGTCATGCAGTATTGTCGTCTTCATTATTGAAATTCTAATGAAACGGTACTGCAATCGTCAAAATGTCTAGCTCTGTATTTATGGGGTAGTAATGAGTGTAGAAACACAAATAATCGTAAGTGTTATAAATATAGTAGGAGTCGATTTTATGTACACGCTTTGTAATTACAAATCTGTAACGTTAACTATTGTGCTGTCACTGGATTCTTGTTTAAAATGAAGGTAACCTCAGTCAAATTAATCGCTTGTTTAGAGTCTATCATTCACATCCTACAATCATTATAGGGTCCCTGGCTTCCCTCAAATGATCGTAGACTATAGTATGCTCTTCTTTTTTTTTTGTTACGTTAAATTCGTAGGAAATAACTAATGAAACCTTGACCTTGATAAAAACCAGAGCTTTCAGCAAAATGAAGAGAAACGCATACAGCTCGAGGCCTCTCCGATCAGCATTCTTGCTTACTGTTCAACCTTGTTGCGGTCCATCAGAGTGCATACTGTTCGCTCTGTGGCAGACTTGTCTCTCATAAAGCGTCCATTATTAGAAACTCCCTCGTGTCTGTGAGTATGCGTTTCATGTACTACATGATACAGTCTGTCCGTAAGTGTCCCGACTGTAAAAGTATTTCAAGTATATTTGTAGACCTCCATGTGGTCGCCGGCAGTTGCACCGCGAACGTAACCGGAGGCAGTTCAACTTTCTGTAATTAACTGTTAATTGTAAAGAACGTATTAATTCGCTGCTACGTTTAGTGAAACGTTGAGAGGTAGATTATTCTAAACCACAAGACGCGATCAGATGAATCAATTAATGAATATCAAATTCTTACCAAACACTCATTCAGCCGTAAATAATTGAAAAACAATTTTTACCCATAACTTCTTAAACCTTTGATAGGTGGATGCGTGACTTTAATTTTACTTTGCAAATGGGGCAGCTAATTTTCTGCCAATTTCTTCTGATCTTGTGGTCGATAGATCAGACGAACGCGCAAAATCTTCAGGAACTTCTGACCGCCTCCGGCCACATCGAATCGTACAAAATCGTTTATCCAAAAATCGAATCCCCCGGAGGGCCACGCACGAAAAGGTCGAGTGTCGAAGAGATTCCTTTACGAATTTCTTTCGAAGATTGGACTCTGGAGACGTCTTTGAACGAGCACCTGATCATTGCTCCCGGATTTGTGGCGCAGCAAATCTCTAATTCCCTCAGGAGTCGAGTAAAGCGAAATCTCGGAGAGTACGATCCAACAGCTTGTGAGTTTCGGCATGGAATTGTTATCGGTCAGTCTGAGTCTTTGACCGCGATAACCGTGTGTAGTCGTTCTTGGATCTATGGTCTCATCCGAGTGGAAGATAGATCGTTTTTTGTGGAACCTTTGATCGACGGACGCCATGTGCTTTACGAATCGAAAAATAATTTGGTCAAGGACTTAAATGGGAATTCAAATGATTTAAAAGACATTTTTCGAGAGACTGGGACGTCTTCAAGTGCTGAAAAAAATTCTGAAACGACAGACGATGGCCTCCAGCAGCTGGTTGCCTATATCAACTATCTTCGGGAGAACAATTTGAATACATCTAGTGCAAATGACATTTCACTGGGTGCCTTTAGGCTCTTAGAGACGGTCTGGACCAGACCTGAATCTAAATATCAGAGCGATGATAACTTCTACCTAAATTTCAAATCGCGGTCTCCAAAGCAGCGTAACTCCTCGGGCACGGGCGAACGAGTCAAACGAAATTTGATGATATGCAATACGCGGGAGTTCTATAATCTGACTGGGGACGTGATTGATGTTGAGTCGAAGCTGAGGGCTGTTCAGGAAAAGGAGGAGACCGAAAGTGAAAATGTTGAACTGCCATTCGAGGAGGACTCCGAACATATTGGATATTTCTTTGATCGAGCTTGGGAACGGAATAAGTTGCCCAGTGAGTGAAAATTCGTACACAACGTATATATCTACTCACCACACATGTCATATCACCGGAAGTTATAAATGAAACGGATTTTCGCTTGAATATAACCCAAAGCTGAAATTCAAAATTTGTCTCCATCCGTTTTCTATGCAATTTTTTATCACCTAGGAAGAAGACCAATTACAAAGAAACCACCTCCACGATGGTTAGAGATAGGCATCGCTGCTGACTATTCAGTCGTTGAATTTCACGGCTCAAGAATCCAGCAATATATTTTAGCACTCTTCAATATCGTACGTATATACATTTCGTCTTATTGTCTGTTTGCAACTAAATAATATGCGTAGTTATCGGGCACAGTGAATCTGCGGGTGTTATAGGAGATCTAAAATGTTCAAGTACGTAAAAGAACTAACTTCCCCCGTGTATTTCTGCAGTGGATGTTTTTACTCCATCAGTTTGCTGGGGTACAGTGTAAAGAAGGCCCGCGGTATATTCTAATGACGTTAATAGCGAGTAGTTAAGTTATAACCAAAGTTAAGCTAATTAAAATAAATGGTGCTGTAAGAGAGGGCATTGACAGAGCCAAGCTTTAGAGAGTTGGCTCGATAAGGCAGCCCGCCCCGAGCAGTTTCCAGAAATTTCTAGCAGAAGTATAATGATATATAATATATCAGTTGTAGATTCAGAGACATTGATTACACAATTAAATGAGGCAAGACTTTGGCATAAGCCGATACAGGATTTCGATTATTCCCGGTATCAATAGTTTCTCGAAGAAATTCAATTTCCCATCGACCGAGAGCTCGATATTTTATTTAAATACTCATCCTAAAAATTCAGATTCCAGACATAGATGAATTTGCATATCAATGCGAAAAACTCTCAAATTGTAAACCCAAATTCTTCTCAGAACTTTCTCAAATTATACATAAGAATAAGAAGAAGATAATACCGATTGCTTTTTGAAGGTGAGTCCTATGTAACTCGCTCAACATAAACCCTTCCACTTTATCCTCTCATCAATCATAAAACTTATTGTGCAGGTGAGCGCGATCTACAAGGATCCATCGCTGGAATCAAATCTGAAGTTGGTAATTGTACGTATGATTTTCTACGCTGAGAAAACAGATGGAATGGTAAGTTTCACGTTAAGTGATTGGTTCGAATTGTTGGGAAAATATATGAACAATCGTTGAATTGTTTCACAAAGTAGAGACTTCGCGGCTGATTGAAGCCTTGAATGATCTATCAGCTTTATATTGTATTCTGAAGACAGGCAGTTTTGTGTAAAAAAATTTTTCCCGTTCAGGTTCGTCGGGGAAACGCGAGAAGATCTTTGGAGAACGTGAATCGTTGGAATAGAAAATTTTTATCTTCATCAAAAGAAACCCACGACGTTGCTGTCTGGCTTACGCGTTTAGATCTTGGTGGTCCATCAGGTTATGCTCCGGTTTCCGGTGTTTGTGATCCCGCAAGATCCTGTGCCTTAAATAGAGACGAAGGTTTAACAAGCGCTTTCATAATTGCTCACGAACTCGCACATGTGTATGTATTTTGCTGAATTAAATAATGCTATTAACGAAGTTGTAGGCATTGGACCATATTTCCAATATGCAGTCTAATAATCAACATTCTCCTTCCCTACACCTCAGTTAAATTTTCATTATTAATTTAAGGTAGTAAGATAATTTCAGAACAAACTGGTCCCCCGTGTGTTAAGCTTTTGTTTCATAATAACGACTCTTGTTAGGCATACGAATTTTCCCGTAAAACTTTTCACCCCTAACTACTAAAGTCTGACATCGTCTAATTGGATGTTAATTAATTTTACGTAGGCTAGGATTAACGCACGATGGAGATGAAACTGTGGGAAATTCTTGTGGCGAAGAAGCTTCTATGGGAAGTGTCATGGCTCCTATGGTGGCAGCTACTTTTCACCGATTTCATTGGTCTACTTGTTCCAAAAGGGAATTTCATCAGAGATCAAAGTAAGCGTTCACAACTTATCTAGTAATGAGTTTCCTGCACTCAAAAAAAAAAAAAAATAAATAAAAAAAAAAAAAACGTCAAAGACGAACCACTCTCTGCATTAACCATTGAATTGAGTTGTCTCACTCACAAATTCCAGGATTTTATTATACACAAATTTCAGGCAGTGGGAGTGCCTGTTGAATGAGCCAAACAATCATAACGCTACTCATCTGAAAGCTACCGTTCAATCGACATTCACAATGGACGAACAATGTAGAATGGAGTTTGGAGACGGGTAATGATTCATGAAATTGAAAGACCGGTTAACTATTCTTCTGTAAAAACGCTTGACTTTGATAACGTTTTCCTTTTTTCTCCTTCTAGTTACAGTCTTTGCAGAAGCTTTGATCTGCCTGAGCCATGTTCTCATCTCTGGTGTGGTCACGAAAATTCTTCGCAAATTTGTAAGACAAAAAAAGGACCTCCGTTAGAAGGAACCGAGTGCGGCGAAGACAAGGTGAGATTGGAAAAATGTTAATTACACAATTCGATAGAATTTTTTGAAAATTTTCGAAGTTATTCCCAGTGGTGTATTAATGGATACTGCGAACTTGTCGATCGGCGAAGATTCGGCCTTGGTCCAGTAATCCACAATGTGAGAGACGGAGGTTGGAGCAGCTGGAGTCCTTGGAAAAAATGTTCTCGATCCTGCGGAGTCGGAGTTCAGTTTCGTTCGAGGACATGTAGCGAACCAACGTAGGTTTTGTGTTCGTGTAAGGTAAAAATTTATACAATTCAATGATCATAATTGAATTCGTAGACCTGACTACGGTGGTGCTGGCTGTAAGGGTGACAGTGAAGAGTTCAAGGTATGTCTAGTTTCTGTGTGCTCTGACCGAATTGACTTAAGAGCTCAGCAGTGCTCGCGACTGGTTACTTTGATGGGATTTCCAAAGCCTTCAACGAGGTATAATTTGACCTGGCTACCCCACGAATCTGAAGATGAACGGTTCAAGTGTCAATTGACATGCAGAAGTCGACAAACTGGGGAAATATTCTTAAGTGGAGAAAATCTCGTCGATGGGACACCCTGCTCTTATGGAACTTCTGATATTTGTGTTCAAGTAAGTCTATACATATACTGTACAGAAGTTCGAGTGTATATGTGTTCAAAATTATAGATTTATTTATGGGTGTGAGTATATGAAAGGAGTTGTGCGGTCTTACAATTATTTTGGTTCAGCAGAATTTGGTGATACGAATTTCGTTGAATTAATCATAATTTATGAGTTTGTTTTCATCGTGGAGAAGAACTTAAGGGTTCCCGTTGATATTATCATTCCGGACTGATGAGCCGAATAGAATAATTGGGCTAAGCTTCACTACCTGTACATCGCGAAGTTAGAATATACCGTAATGAATTTGTTCATCGAAATAATGTAACAAGCAAAGTTTCCAACTAATTCAATAACGGTTCATAATATATTGTATAAGTTGCGATATTGGAAATTATTTATTTTCAGGGAAAGTGCAGGAGAATGGGATGTGACAATGTTTTGAATTCCGTTAAGGTTAATGACGATTGCGGTGAATGCGGTGGCCGAAACTCTAATTGCAACAACGTCACGAGCAGATATCAACGCAAATTACGAAAAGGTTGATTATTCAAAAAATTTTACCGCATGAAATGAATGAAAATAAAAATTACATGTGATAGAAAATTCATCCCAAAAAATATTTAGGCATGACTAGACTGTCTGTGATTCCCCGATTAGCCTACAACGTCAATATAGAATTGACTCTCTCTCATTTTCCTATCGCCTACATAAATGATGCTGTGATAACGATACGTGACAGGCGTCGCAGACGCAACGATATCGGAATCTTTGATAATCTGGGAAGGGCGGAGATCGTTATCGTCGAGGGTGCTGCCTTTCACCCAAAAAAAATTGGGGATACTTATACGATATGGTCGAGAGGGCCTCTATTTTCCGAAATTGTTATATCTGTGCGTAACTATCTGTCTGGATAATAATCTGCATTATTTATTGCCCATATTACAGTAAAATTACGTTTCATTATTTAGCTCGGAGTTCCCGACGAACTCATCCGTCTAGGGCTATTTTCCTCCGTCCATACCCGATATACGATTAATCGGAACGATTTGAACAGCACAGCGAGATACAGATGGCTTCCTGGTGGCTGGGGGCCATGTTCAGTTAGCTGCGGGGGTGGGATCCGGCACAAGACAATTGCCTGCAAAGATGATGTGACTGGTAAAATTGTACCCAAAAGAAAATGCCCTTTGAGTGTAAAACCTTCGCAGGAAAGCCAGAAGTGTAATCTTCTGAGGTGATAATTTACAGAGATTGTTTGATTAAACTGAGAATAAAGCCGGCTAGCTTTTAAAAAGTTCTCGTAAGCTAATACCTGATAACAACTGTTGCGATTTTACGCCGCAATGTAAATTTATTTGAACGTGATTTCAACGTTTCAGCTGTGAGTTTAAATGGATTCCTGGCCAGTGGGAGGAGTGTACATCGACCTGCGGTTTGACGGGAATGCAACACAGAGAACTCTACTGCGTTCATGTGTCAGTGAACGTGACTAAAGTCTCGAGCGACACAGCCACAATTATTTATAGAGATATGCTGGCTCCGGATCGATGTGGACCACCTCCCCAGAGCGAACAGGGATGCAATAGGATACCATGTCAAGGTCGATGGGTGTTCACCGATTGGTCGCCGGTGAGTTGACGAAGAGAGATCAAAAAGAAAAAAAAGAAAAAAGTGAACAGGGAGTAGTGGAAGTATCTGTTCATTTTTTTTGTTTTTTTTTCTTATTTACGAGAGAATTATCAAGCTTGATATTTCTACTTTTTGATTTTCATATTCAAGTGCTCTCAAAGTTGTGGTCGAGGTATACAGTCACGTTTGGCACGATGTGGACCAGGAGAACCGACTGAATCTTTGTTCAACTGTGGAAAATACGCACCGTTTGAATTGAGACCCTGTAAAACGTTTGGGAAGCAAAATTCGGTCTGTAAGGATTCTTGTAGGATTGATACAAGCGAGCATTGCTCACTTCCTAGTCTTCAACGTTACTGTCAGGTGCCAGGTTTCAAAAGAAGATGCTGTTTGAGCTGTCGAAACGATTGATTTATGCAAGTCGAAGGAGACAATCGATTTTAGAATAGCGAGAAGTTAGGGGTAAAGAACCCAATTCGAATATCTCTAGCCAACGGAGAGGGCAGAATATTGATTTTTGAATATAGTAACACTATTTATTGTTAATTAAAATGTGGATGTCTTAACAAATAAACTATAGCTCTATTTTACTAAGCTATGATATAGATATGGCCAGCTGTTCCAAATTGTTCATCGATTAAAAACAGTTGTCCAACTTCAACAGGGTGCAGTGTGCTAATGTGATCCCTGATGGTGAGCGCTTATTTTCTAAACATTCTTAGAAATTTTAATTATTTCAATAAGTCATTTCAAAGCGGTTGTCAGTAAACTTGCCGATACGAAGAATGCAAATCATTTCCTGCACGATTTTTGTAGCAAAAGTAATTCATTGCCCAAATATTGGGGTCATGACCTCCTGTCTTAAGTTAGATAAAAATTACATAATTGGCATGAATGGTATTGCCATCTCGCTATCGATTTGACGAGCTACTTTTGCTGCAAGAACATGCGCGCCTTATTATATGCAATCTCAAGTTAGAAACCTCAGGAACGATATGCAGGTTACATGTAGTCAGGCGTGCGTGTGTTGTGGCAAAAGTAGCTCATCAAATCCGCCGCGAGATGGCAATACCATTTTTCGTCCCACTGTCTAGGGTACGAACACCTGTCGTAGAGTCAGTCGCCCTCGTGGCGTCAAAGGGTGTGCATGGGGGACTGTTTTAACGAGATTCACGGTAAGTGGGAATAGATATCCCTATGAAAGTACTCCGAACGCACAGAAATATTCGCAGAATGATCGAATACTCATTGAAGGAAAAAAATTCTTTTTACCTAGTTTTTAGGGAAATGTATTGGATAATAGTGATAGTATAACACATGTCTTTCTGTTAAAGTTAAATGTTCTCCTGAACCCAGGCTGATTATCCGACTTGAAATTTTTCTATCTACGACAAAAACTAAGATGAATAAACATACAGCGACGTATAGCTCTGAACCTAATACAAACAATAATATGGTTGTTTATCTATCCTGAACTAAGTTAATCATCGTTTACGATAATCCTGATGGTGGTGAAGATATATTTCCATAACGTAGACAACGGACCGCACGGTGAGTTCGTTATTGTGTTATGCGAATATTAAAGTGACGAAAAGTTATATCTATTTGTGGTCAGTATCTGTTATTCTTCGTCTTTATATTCTCCTCCTTCTGATTAAATCGTTAGATAATTTTACTTTTACTTGTTCTTTTAATTGTTCGTTCGTTTCTATACATCGCTAGTTTCGATACTTTCTCGTGCATCAAATATTCCATTCATACATAGAGAGCGCTGGTCGCGCATGAATGAACGAATGGGAAGATAGTGGTGCTGCACAAATATGCGGATAAAAAATTACTACGATTTCTGAGGAGCGCTCGTCGTGAATGAAACGATAGTGGTGCTGCACAAATATGCGGAAAAAAAACTACGACCCTTTCTTTATATTCAACTAGGCGGGGCTAACGGCGCATTGTAAGAATTCTGAGAAGCAGTAGAAAAAAACTATCAACTCTTTACTACGTTCATTAACCCTTTCAGTCACGAATTTTTGGTTTGCACCGATTCTGATGAAAATTGGTATCCAAAGGTTATTGGGGTCGCTGATTACGAATCCGGCATTGGATTTTCAAATTTTTTTTTATCCGGCATTAGGTTCTGAAATTTTTTTTCTTTTTTCAAATTGGGTGGGGCCGTAGTGATCCCATTGTGACCGAAAGGGTTAAGGGGCATGACTAGTGTGACCGCCTAAAAAAAAGGTCATCGTCGGGAATCTTTCTAACGAAAAGTATTGCAACGAATGTTTTTAAATTTTTAGAATATATTTGTGCATAAATAATGTATACATAGTAATTTTTTTGAACGAAAATGTTCGGTTTTCAGCAAGTCATTCGCCATCTTCCGAGTCTCTAAAAAAAAAAATTTCCCCACTGCTGCAGTGATTGCGACCTTCACAGTGCCTGAAATCAAAAAACAAAAAAAGTTCGTTAAACAAGAAGGTATTGCCTATACAATGATCCAGGATTGTGAGAAAAGAATTGAAATTTAATAAAATGGCGGAGTTTAGAAAAAAGTTTAAAATTTCACTCATAAATCTGATGGTTTTTGGCATGCCGAAATTACATTTTTTATCCAATCTAAAAAGTGGAGGGTCGTTGTATGGAAAAACAAATACTCAATATGCTAAAACAAACATCAAATCGATTGGGTGATTTGTTATCGAGTCAGAATTGCAGCAAATTTAAAAAATCTAATCTTGTGTACTCATTGACGAAAAAAGATTTTTCACATGTAGTTTTTGACGAAATTTATTGACTGCTGATGATATTATACCATGTATCTTTCTGTTACAGTTGGATCCACGTCGATCAGAGTCCAAACGTCTCCGTCCAGCAGAATTCTGTTCCGATTGCGACGAACGCGGACGTTTATGCATCTCAGTTTTTGTAAAATTAGTTGTATTGGCTAGTTTATCAGTGTAATACGAATGTGGCTTAGACTATGATAACTTGTATGCTAGGAAGCAAATGAAGAGACTCAGCCAATTGCAATATGTAACATATTTATTTTTGAGAAACGATTATAAATTTTACACAATTTTGACATGTAGCAATATTGTATCGATTTTGTATCAATAAATTGCCAGATACACAAATAATCAATTACTTGATTTATTTTCCATTTTCCCCTCCCTGTAACTCTCTATTTCAGTCATCAAACAAGCGGTAGATACCCACGCATGCACGCATATACACTGTAGGTCTGTAGCTTTTTCCGGACAAAAATTTCAGCACACTTCCTCGGGTCAGATGTTTTCCTGATACCAGGAGCATTTTTTGACTTAAAATTATTCTAACTATTAAAAATACTAGTATAGATTAACATACTATAGCGACGTGCATGAAGCAGCGTATGCCGGACAGATGATGCCTTATTTTCAGGGTAAATTTTCTGTCAGTTGAGACTTTTTTTCGGAGTCATACTTCTGGCAGTTGAGACTTTTTTCGGAGTCATATTTCTGGCAGTTGACACCTCAAACTTAACTCCCAAAAATAAGGTGTCAACTGCCAGGAATATGGTTCCGAAAAAAAGTCTCAACTGCCAGAAAAATCATTCCATTTTCTGACAGTTGAGACTTTTTACGGAGTCATATTCCTGGCAGTTGACACCTTATTTTTGGGAGTTAAGTTTGAGGTGTCAACTGCCAGAAATATGACTCCGAAAAAAAGTTTCGACTGCCAGAAAAATCACTCCATTTTCTTAAAAATGCTAGTATAGATAAGTTATATAGCGACTGCATGAAGCAGCGTATGCATGCCTGTGTCGACACAGTGCTGTTTTCCACCACCAAAAATTTTAGAACACCTCCTCGGGTTTTATGTTTTCCTGATACTAGGAGCATTTTTCGACTTAAAATTATTGTAACTCTCAAGAATGCTCCGACTGAAT
This sequence comes from Tenthredo scrophulariae, assembly GCA_963978835.1. Classification (NCBI taxonomy): domain Eukaryota; kingdom Metazoa; phylum Arthropoda; class Insecta; order Hymenoptera; family Tenthredinidae; genus Tenthredo; species Tenthredo scrophulariae. Next base: position 12,927,937 of record OZ022234.1, read on the forward strand.
CTTTGTTCAATTGCAGAAGATACGCACCGTTTGAGATGAGACTCTGTAAAACGTGTGGGAAACAAAATTCGATCTGTAAGGACTCCTGTAGGATTGATACAAGCGAGCATTGCTCACATCCTAGTCTTCAGTGTTACTGTCAGGTACCAGGTTTTAAACGAAGATGCTGTTTGACCTGTCGAAACGATTAATTTGTGCAAATCGAAGGAGATAATCGATTCTAAAATAGCGAGAAGTTAGAGAACAATAATCTGATTCGAATATCCATAGCCAACGCAGAGAGTAAAAAATTGGAATAATTCCATTTCGAATGCGTGAAATCAGTTTAAATTCAAAATTTCTGGGTTTAATTAGGATAGATATTGCAATGATATAGTAATAGACTAGGATTTTATTTGTAGATCAAGTGTACAATGCATATAGTGACGTCATTAGCGCTAATCAATACCATATATAATAATTATGTTATCAAATAAAACAATATTACGTAACGTTAAATACTAACAAAGTAACAGAGAGGGTAAATATATGTATACATATAAATATATATACTATATACCGTATATATTTATATATTTATAACTTATAACAATTAAACTATCACTGCTGTTTGTTCAATCTCTAATAGGTATAATAATAATTTTCATACAGCTAAAATAAACGCGAATATTTCATTTTATTTTTTTGGTACAGCAGCGTGCTCGGTCGTGTGTGGTATGATATTCTTCAGATATGTGTCGAGTGTGCAGCTAATAAGCCAGTACGAGACATTATTTACTGACTAGAAGCTTGTCCAAAGATTTGTACAAGTTTCTCCGATAGCAAGAGGCTTCAGTGAAATCCTCTTCAAATATATTTTCTTAATATTCGTAATAAGTTAGTTAATTTTATCTTTAGTATTGTCTGATTTTGAACCGCGTCTGATATTATATCAACGACTTCTGTGTAGGTGTATGAATGATAATAATTTCAACTAATTTTTTGTATTTCTATACGATCATTATATTACTATCGTTATTTCAACGATCATTTAATTATCGTAATTCGTTATTTAAGGTCATCTCGTTTCTTTCTCATGTTTGAATTCGATAAAACGTTATAATCCGACAATGTTTCAGTTTAGACATTATTTAAGGTCACATTTTTATCCGCAATATGTATTATATATACCTATATATTTAATATTCAAATGCTGCATCTATATTATCTAATATAATAGGTTTTTATGCCGTACAGTGTGTATACAGTCCTAGATATAAATAATCTTTACAAAAATATGAATTTGGAAAGGCAAATTTATTTCAAATATAGGTAAGTATACTACGTCCGAATGAAAATGAGCTAAATTTAAATAGGTTTAGAGATCTTCAACTCAGTTTATATACTTTACGCTATTTCTTTACATTTCATACTAGGGACAATAGATTGAATCGTAAGAAAACGTCTTGACGTAAAAGAATAATTCACTAACAACGAGGTGTAATCGATTTTTTCAGTTTCCTTTTTTTTTGTTCTTCGTTTTTGGTTGTCGTAGGTCCGTTTATCATTAATATTACAATTTTTTATTCGTGTACGACAGTTTTAGTTATTAGTTAATATAATAATGTATATAAATTTTAAATGTAATCAACTATTATACAGCAGATAGTGCATATTTTAATAATCATGAAAAGTAGCCCAATTTCTTTCGATAATAACATTTCCCATACGCTCATTATAATGTATGTATATAATTTATCAATATATACACGAGCGTCGCAAATGTATATTTTAATTTATTTTTTAGCGAGTCTTTGATAGCTCCTATTTGTGACGTGTAGATGGGTACATATGTATAATAGATCTATATGAAAAATTCTACGATTTATATAGTGCTTAATTATTCATACTCGTTACAGATTTCTGACTATTATATTTATTAATGCATGATATCATTGATAAAGAATACACAAGATTATATCATTAATAATATAATATAATATAATATAATATAATATAATATAATATAATATAATATATAATATATATATATTTATGTTCGTGAAAATATCCACCGTATTGGCAATAAATTGTTCATTCTATTTTTTTTTTTATGTTCTTGTTCTTGGAGTTTTTTTTTTTTTTTATACTTTTCACTTTCTACGATATAGAATACGTATTTTTTATAACAGAATGTCTGTTTCATTCTGACGATTAATCAAACACTAATTATCGTCGTTACAATATATACCATAGTATAACGTATTTCATATATTAATAAATTACTATTGTTATCATACACTACTTACACTTTATACCTTAGGGCTTAATTCATCTAAACCTATAAATAGTATCTTATAAATACATTATTTTTGGTAGATGCAACTTCTATTAATGACGTTATTAGTACGATCAATTCTATTATGACTATCGAGTATTCGTGTGCATTCGCTATCGTTACACTGATTTCTTCTCTTGTATATGTATATGTATATAGTTATATCCGTATACTATATAGTATATATATTCATGCGATAAAACGTGAATAAGGGGAAGACTATAAAATTAATTAAGATTTTTAGATCTGTTATCTATAAATCCATTAATCTCGAGCACACGCAATTTTGTATTTTCGTATTTGTATTATTATTTATATTATAATAAAAAATGAGAAAAATGAAATAAAATAAAATAAATAAAAATAAAAATATATCAATAATTATTTCATATTATTCGGCGTCGAAATTAGTCAGAGATTTTGTTAGTTGTACATAATATTATATACCTATAATAATAAATTTTTCAATTTCAAGTTTCATTTTATTATTTCAAATATTTCCTCCCATTCTTTTTTTTTTCTTCCTCGAAACGTATAATAGTCACTCATAGAATATTAAATGAACGTAATATTATATGCGTGTGATATTTTGGCGTAAATATCTGAGGACTATTGTCAAAGTATATTTTTTACAAAAAAAATTTGTAATTTACACAATATTTTCTTCTCCAATTTAAAGACGAGCTAGATGCATGTCTATAGTTTTCGCTTTTTCGTTTACACGTGTAGATTGGTTGACACTTGTCAATCTTAAACTAGGTATACTAGTTTCACAACCGTTCTACGTAGTTACCAGGAAATGTACCAAAACATCCAGTCCTTTGACTCGATCCTACGAACCAACCATCATCACATTTTTCCATCACGTAAACCGCATCGCCTTCTTTTAGTTCTAATTCGTCGTCGTTTTGAGGCCTGTAGTTATACAATGCTCGATATCTAGAAGCAAACACGAAAAATTATGATTGATCATCTTTCGCCAAACCGTTTTCTCCTACTTTCAAAATTACAAACGGGTGATTTTTTCTTTTTTTTTTTTCGCTTAAGCTAATTCATTTTCAAATAAATCTTACCTCAAGGGTTCGGAGTGGGTATCGATATGAAGAGTTTCGTTAACGGGAGCTACGTGTAGTTTAGAGCCTCCCATTCGTGGCTGCAAAAGTATTTCGATTTCATTAAATTCCCTATAATCCATATGTATACAAACGTTGGTTTTTCCGATTTCGTTATCAGTATAAATCATTATTCATTATATGGCGACTAGGTCAGAACCATAAAGAGAATAACTCTGATTAATAGGATATACGATTTACCAGTGAATTGTAATGAGGCTGAACTGCGTTTGTGTTCGTTGGAATAGATGGCGTGTAATGATGAGGACCCATGCTAAGTTTTCCACCAGCTGAACCATTTGATAATAGACTGTGTGCGGCTGGTGCTGCAACGGGTTTATTCTGAGCTGGTGTTTCTGTGGATAAGGAGATGATATTTTTCAGTCTTGAAATTGCCATTTTTAGACAAAACTGAAAAAAACAGCTCGGAGTTTGACTGAAATTTTTCTATTCATTTAATTATCACGGTTCTTCTCTTCTCACGGAAACTTTTTTATTCTAGTTGAATAAAGGATCATTATTTTTTGATTCGTTGACAGAAGACATCGGGAATGTATTATACGGATTCGAGGTGATAGTTGAAGTTTTCAAGTGGCAAGTGAGTAAATCTTTAAATTTCATACACTCATGTAACGTAGTCTTGCTGTTTCTAAGTCTCAAGAGGTTGATATGAACTATAAAGTACGTTATCGAGTATCACCCACCTAACGAAACGTTGATTTATGATAAACCATAGTATTACCTGGTCTGATTCCTGGCTCAACAAGAACCTCCACGTACGATATTGGGAAAATTCCTTTTCTATTACCAATACGACCTTCGTACCAATTTTCATCGACTCTTCGCGTCAAGACCACCAAATCTCCTGTCAAATTGCAAGGCATTACGTTAAACTAATTGTTGCAAATTACTTTAGTAATTAAAAGAACAACGTACCCTTAACCAGCGATAATTCGTGGGTGGTCTGTGCAACGAAGTTGAACTTGGCTCTGGCCTGACCCTCGTACGGTTTCTTCGGTGTTGTGGTTGTTCTTATTCCATCATACGGAAGAATCTTAAATTTTGTCATTTTTATTAAATTTATTTGAACCTCGGGCATTGGATCTGATCGAAAAAATCACCATTCAAAATAACGAGCATTGAGTATAAAATAGTCGGTGAAATTTCTCACCTCAACATAGTTGAACGGAAACAGTCCGATCATAGCGTTGTGTTCACCCTCGTACCAATTCTTGTCAACCTGACGTCTGACAAAGATAATATCACCACGTCTGAAAGTAAGCTCGCGTGATGATTGTCCAACAAAATTATAGAGTGCCTTAGCTACGAGACGAGGCTCCGGTGTTTGTTCTTGTGAACGACTTCTGTGGCTAAGATCATCGACGAAATCATCGTATCGGTTCAACGGGATCGGCGATTTCTGGGAGGGCCTATAAAGCATTGAATAATTAGAGTCATAGTTTACTTCCAGAGTTGGTTCTAATCATTTATTCACCACGTGTGAACACCTAGTTTAGTTTTAGGTCGGATAGCTTATAAGCAACTATAGCGCTATTGTATGTGCACAGCTTTTGTAGTATCGTAACTGTTGAATTTATGCATGTGTTCAGAATGCATGACACGAGGATATCACGTATTTAGGTTTGAATTTAGGGTCACAGGCATATGCATACCTATGCATATATATACATATATATATATTTATTTATGAGAATGAATTTCTCACGGGTATACGTACGCACTCGGGGGAAGAAGAAATAAACTAATGCGTTATTATGAATGTAGGGAATCTCCTGAAAATCTACCTATATAATATATTATGTACGTATATATATTATCCTTGGAATAATTATTCAAAAAATTGAAACTAAATTAATTATGCATTCCGCAGGAAACTAGATACTGAAATTTCACATAGGAATTGACTCTGGCGTCTAATGTCGAGTGAGAAAATGTCATTTCTAACACACTCTATCGATCGATGACATTTAAAAAATTCTGACATTCAGCAGAAGCTGCGTCGACCTGAGAGATGGGATATATTTAAGCTTTTATGGGTTCTAGCCACGTGGGGGAGGAACGATTTTTCACATAGTTGGAATACGAGACCTCTCTGCTTCCTCAGACATGAGACTTTTTCTTTTCTACGTATTCTGAAAGGGTTTTCTTCCTTTTTTTTTTTTTTTTCTTACGTGAAGTTATCCGTGTGACGACGAGAGTCGATATCGTGTAATTCCTGGAGATATTTGCGTCGGCGTTCCTCTTGGTAGACTCGACGCATGTTTTCGGCGCTTCTTCGCGCCAATTCTGCCTCGCTAAGGACTTCTTTAGCCTCGGTACGAACGGGCGAACGATAATGAATGGTCACCTCACCTTCCACATATCGCCTGGGCGACTCTGTCGAGATAATAAGAAATAGAATTTTTCATATTAGCTTTTTATTACTGTTTTTATTTTTTTCATTGCTCGAATGATAAGCTGATTAATTATATGTGAATGATAAACCAAAACGAAACTCTGATTAGCAAAATTCTTAAGCCCGGTTTTTGATTAGAATTTCATTTCTCTCTCTGATGTATAATAATTGAATAAAAATTTATTCATTTCTAATCATAAATATTATTCATTCTATCGGGGTTTTGGATAATTAGTATTAATTGGGGTAAGACACGCGAGCGATAACCTGGGGCAGATTGCGTGCTGTTAAAATTCATTCAGTTCTACGTTCGTTTGTGAACCGTAGCCATATACGGTTGAATGGCATACATTTATGTGAAAGCAGGAAATTTGCTCTAGTTGATTTACATCCGCGGAGATTAACGGTGTGAAACATTGACGAGGTCGTTAGATAGTTTGTTTTTCAGATAAAAAGAAAAAAATATATATATCGCATGATAAACACCACTCGATATTCTCGAACAATTTTCTAATCAGATTCTTTAGTTCAGATTAAATTAAAACCTTCCAAATTTTTGGCCAGATAATAATAGCGCTTGAGTGACGATAAATTTTTATCCTATATATTCTTAAATCTGAATTAGTAGGTGTTAATCAAGGATAAATAATGTTCTTCATAATTCTTGATACACTGATGAGTCTAAGTTATTTTCAAGATATTTCGTAACGTTATTTTCCGTCTCTTTTATCGATCTGTCGATTCAGATTTTATCGCACATTTTCCACCGGAACTAGTTGGGCCAACTTTCGCTGGACATGTCTCGCTATATGAGTTTGAGAAATAAACTGAGTCGGAATGAGTGGGTATAATTAAGTCATGGAAACGATAATTAAGCGAGTAATTAAATCTACACATATATAGGTACCTACACGTAATACCGTTGTGCAATTATCAGCGTATCTAGATCTAAACATAATCTAAAAACCGAAAGTGCAGTAAAAGAAAAATTGTTTCCGCTTGCCAAATGCGAAATTTAATCGTCGACCAATTAACTCAGCACAACAGCTCGAGTGCGTGGATATCTTTTTTGAACCCTATTAAATTCTCAAATAAGGAGATTCGGTCTTATAATTTCACACAGTGGCTTCCATACTTTTATGTGCAGATCAGTGATGTAATAATTAATTTATAAGCCATGTGGTTGGGTATATTCTCAATAGGGTTCAATTTATCTCATAGCGTCTAGACTTCGGGCTCTGGACTCTGGAGATGTATTCGAATCTATAACAGATTGCCTGATATCGATAAACAAAATAAATTTCATTTATTAATACACTTTTTTTTTTAAAACCAGTATTTAACGATTTCGCACCATTTAGTTCCGAAAAATATCTGATGCCTAGACCAGTGAATCAGTAATTAATAAAAATCCGATAAACCGCGAGATCTTGGTGAAAAGAAGACGAAGTGTGTCAACTTTTACATTCCACGCTGCCATCAGCTACGGTCAAGAGACTCTCGCGTCTCTTTCCGTTAATTTTATCACTTAGCAGCGTATGTTATTAACGACTTAAGATACGACCGCAGAATGGAGTTCATCAGTTCTTCTAACGTCTAGAATTATTTCTTTAATCATAGTTACTTATGTCTGAATGGGTTTGCATAGAAAACCGTGTTAGATATTATTCTGTACTGCAAGTGGGTACGATCTTTTGTGGAAAAACTCTCGTATGGAATTCAGAAAATATCCTTTTTTCAAATTTCTGTAAAACTGATAACTTTGATATCAATGTTTCGATAGAGACTATTATCAATCATATCTGAATAAGATCGAGTTTTTTTTTTTTTTTTAACCACAAACAGAACGTGATGAGCAAGATTAATGAGATTTGTCCTACTTTGCTTGCATAGCTCGCACTTATTCGATTCATTCGAAGTAAATTCTAGGGCTTCGCATAGCTGCATTTTTACAACGTCCCTATTCTTATATTCCGTAACACTGAACCGGCTTTTATTCTATCACATTTATTCCATCACAAAATCTGCATATGTTATTACTTCGATTTTAAATCTGGAATTTTTTATTTTTATTTGTTCCTTTTTTTTCACTTTTTCTTCCTCTATCCGCGTAGGCGAGTTCAAGTATTTACTGCGCAAATGTTGAGAATTGAAATAAACATATTATATGAGTCATTCCGGGAGCCGCGTAGTGAATCGTAGTATAGCTTTGGTATAAAATTATACATTGCACGATTCTCTCACTCTTTCAGTGACAAGATAATTTTAGTCCCCGCGATTCAAACTGGTCCAAAAAATCACAGACGAATTTTGAGGACTCAGGATAGAAGCGCGTTCAAATTATTACTGATCAGAATTAACTGGAACGAGTAAAGATTAGGAGTCAATTTTTTTCACAAACAAAAATGACGAAAGTAGATGGATATATTTTTATCCTAATGATGATTGGGATCGATTTTTCACGAATTATAATTTATTTCAGACGAATTTGACTGCTCAATGCTTTGACATTAAATTTTTTAATTTTACGAAAGCAAATAGGTGCTACAATTTTTCGATCCATTTTTCATATCGCATTCTATTAGTTAGAGTAACAACCCGCGTAAGGATTCAACGTTTGATTAAATTGCGTGCGATTATCACAGTCGGGGTGAAATGTTAAATCTTGCTTGAAAGTCTAACCTACCGATAATTGCGGCCAAACTCACGTTTAACAATAATTATAAAATAAGTTATAATGACAATACGCGAAGCTGAGCAAAGATTCGACTGATACGACATGTCGGCGGGCAAATCCTCATTCGAATTAGATACCCGCGCATGCGTGGATCCTCGTAACAACGTAGGAAAGTGAGGGAAACCAACCGAACGAGGCCGTTGTTCTAGTTTCGCGGATGATGACGTACTCATGCTAGTCCAGAGATCATTTACACTTGTTAGATGAACGATCGAACCGCGGAATAATTGGGCGGAAAATTTGAGGTGCCTTCCCATCGCCTTTTGCCCCTTAAAAAAGGCCCCTCATCTCCAATTGCGAGGTTCACTAAGTTCTGAAATGATAGGATGTAATACTACACGCACCCATATCAAGATGTTGATCTGACGATGAGCCAGAGAGGCTACAGTATCGTCGTGAGCCAGGAAGTGCTTTCTTACAAACCTTATTCCACGATCGCGATATCTGGGTAGGCGTTAACTTTTCTGATAAGTGGCTCAAGTAAAAGTTTTGGAATTAAACGATAGCTGCGTTTTTCATGTCGAATGTTTAGTAAAAATTATCTTTTTCTGATGTAAAAATGGTCGTATACCTAGATGTAGGATCGCTTATTGTAATCATGATTCAATAGATTCAATTTAATTAGGTATATTCTCATGGCGACTATAATTATTTATTTTCAAAATCAAGTCGAAACGTTTTTTTTTTTTTTTCATGAATATTATCTTTTCCTCGAAGAATTGTGTTCTTCCAGTCTCATAAGTTCGCATTATCTGTTCTTCCACTCATTGCTAGATTATCATCTTGACGTTGCCTAGGTGTAGTACTATATGTAATTACATAGCACAGGTACAACGCCCACGTGTAAGTCTGGATTGTGAAGATTCGGCAACGCACCTAACATTTACGTGAAAATAGTGGGTAATTATACTCATACTTAAACACGAAAGTATTTAGTAAAAAAAAAAAAAAAACGGCGGAAATCCTGAGCCAAGATTTATTACATATCTTATTTTCACTCTGTAGGATTTTTCGCGAGCAATAAATTGACAACATACGTATATGTGATATGTAATCTTGGATCGTTAACGAATTTCTTTTAGAAGATTTCTGAATGCTATTCATTTTTTTTCTCCCAAGATCATCCTAATCTCCTTTCTCTCACTCTTTAATTGATATTTATTTATGTTTATTTTTTTCTCAAACTATTGATCATTGCTTAGAATGGATTGCGGAGTTTCTTCTATCTGTAAACCCGGCCTAATTAGATTTATTACTGGTTCAAAGTCATCTATAGACACACTTCATCTATATATCTTCGCAAATTGTAATTACAGCTGTAATCCTGAGTTTCAAATTAATTATAATCAATACAAATATGTAATGAGGAATATTGGACACGTGGATTGAGGTCGAGGTTTGTTGCTGGTGATGAGGTTGTTCAATCGATGTGACTTTACTTTAAATATTTCCGGTGATAGATTGGAGAAGTTTTACCAAAACTGTAAAAAATAAAAGAAAAAAAATTATTCATCGAAGATTTGAATCGTTTTCAAATATATTTTTTAATCAAATCCCTTGATCTTCGGAATTAAGTGACGTGATGAATTTTCAAACGTTCTATCATAAATTTTGTTTTATCTTATCGGTTCTTCACCCGCTATTCGATAAGTATCGATCGAAAACACGACGTGAAGTTTAAACCGTATTATCTAACGGTAAATCGATGTGATTCAAGTTACTTAAAAAACTATACCAAACCCAACAGCTTGATTTAAGTCTTACGATATGGACAACTCATCGTAGTCATTACACGGCGTATTTTATCAACGAAAAAATCTTCTTTCTATTATTAAAACAAATGAAAGTGACGAAATAATCGAAAGTTTGAATCCTGATTCTCCTTCGTCGAGATAGATCATGGTTTCCATTACTTCTTTCATTTTTTTCCATTACCTACTTCGCAGTAAATTTTAAGCGTACTTCCGTTTTTAAAACTAAAAATAGTAGTTAGCGGGAGCCAAACTATTCAACGTGGTTCTTCCTATCGTGTTAAATTTTAATTAGGTTGCCACACAACTGGATACTACAATAGTGATCATAGATTTAATGAGACTTCTATTATTGTTACGATTCATTCTCTGTATACTGACTGTATGGGATCGGGGCGTACACAGATGGAAACACGTTTCCGGTTGCGGGTATAAGACTTCCAGTTGACTTCCGGTGTTCCAGCGTCGATTTACGCGTTGAAACTGCAGGTTTGGGACGCGGTTTTTCAACAACGGAATTTTCATTCTCTATAGAATTTCCATCGCACCAAACAACCACAGAACTTCTAAACCTAGCCGATCCTTGAGAAGATTTATTCTCATTTTTTGCATCGCTCTTCTTCGGAGTTTTTTGCAGACTGGATGTACCGCGGATCGGAATCGGAACCGGAAGTGGTCGCGAAAGATTACGCGACAAATCCAATAAATTTGTTGCAGTTTTTAACGCAGCGCCAACCCGCGGTCGATCAAGATTTTCATCACAACTTAAATTCTTGATAACATTTCCACCAAGATCCGTCACTTTGCATTTAACAAGTTCACCCCTTAACGGAGTACTTTCGACAGAATAATCTCTCAGAACTCTACGATCTTGACGCACAGTTTCCTGACGCAAAGCCTCCGCGACTTTCGACAGATCGAGTGGTGGCGGAACTCTTCGACGTCTGTTACTAAGCTTTGACTTTTCCCGCAGGTCAACTCGAGTCGCGTGAATTTCTTGAGGCTCTGTAACGTAGTTCAAAGATGGGCGAACCTGAGAAACGGTGAATTTAATTCGAGGAGGTTTATCGTCACTCTTCCCCCATTTAGATTCATTCTCATGATTCAAATGGCTGAACTCCCCCCTAGAATAGTCATTATCAGTCAAATTCAAGTCAATAGTCGAGCCGTTAACTGCAAGACGAGAAATTATCCCTTTCCGAGGATACCCGGGTGCACCAGCGTTCGCCAGATCTGGCATAGACTTGTAACTCTTCTTTGAAATTCCGAAATCCTCCGATTTGTTGGACGGTGGGATAAGCTGTGGCGATAACTTCCGGTTCTCAATACGAGCTTCGAATCTATTCAGCATTCTAAGTCCCTCTGACTCGGGCTTGTAAGCTTGCGAGCTCGAAATATCTCGCTGCAAAAAACCATCCTGTACCTCAAAATTTTTTTTTTCGGATGTTTGACGCTGCGGGGGATCTGGAGGATTTGAGTTGATCGTCAAGGGGCCTGGAGCGACCAAGGAATCACCGGAAATTAGCAATTGATGACCAAATATTGACGAGGGTGGCTCGGAAGTGGGCAAAGGGGGCGCGGGACTTTCGCTACCGTCAAAACCAGGGGTTTCCAAAGATTTTGATGGATTAACGCGCGAAGACAGCTCAAGGCTCGCTGGGATTACGGCAGATTCACTTTCAAGAGGTCCAGATGGACTGTGGTAGTGTCCTTCGTTCATGCCGCGAACTGACCCGTCGAATTCCTTAAAATTCGCGGACTGATTTATCGGCATAACGTTTTTCAAATTTTTTTTATTCTCCTGCAGGATAACTTCCTGCATAATTCTACTCCCATTTTCCGGGGCTTCGGACACTCTGCTATTTTGACTGGCCCGACTAGAGTTCTCCGTTCTTCTATTCTGAATACCACTAATTTCCGAATTGTTACTTTGGCTCGTTAGAGTCTCCACACTTCCGTAGCCACTTCCGGTGTCCTGATGAATCTCACCGCGACTATTGCTCCGGTCTTTGAATTCCGGAGTCGTGTTTAAACGGGTCTTCGTCAACTCTGAGCTGATCTTTGGTACCGTGGCGAAAAACTCGCGTCTTAAATCGCGATTTCTTCGAAATATTTCGTGCAGTCTTTCACGGCTACCCCGATACGCGGTTTCTTCTGTATCAAATCGTTCACCATTATAAGACTGCAGTTTTTCCTTGTTGATAAAGTTTCTTTCGAGAGTTTCACCCCGCGAGATTTCCTCGTCAATTCCACCTCCGATCGGTACCTGTTGTAAATTATTGTTGTAAGTATTCCGGCGATTTTTTTTCTCCCGATTAATAACCGGCCGATTATTAGCCGCCCAAGATTCTTCGATTCTGTTGTAATCGTAATATTCGTTGTTATTATTATTTCCGAAATAATTCCTGTCCGGTGAATAATCGCTCTCTCGTTTCCAGCTCCAACTGTCAACACTTTCATCGTTCGACTCCGGTCCAATAGGCAAGAAATAATTATCGGTTATAGACTTATTGGTCAAAGTACCGTTTCCGTAATCGTCTGTATCCACTTCTACGTAAATTAAAGAAGTGACTTGCGGCTCTGGCATTGAACGACGATGTAACATGTGTTTCCTTGGATCCGACGTCACGTGTTGCCGCATCTTGGCACGTTCAAGATCATTGATATCCGAGGCGAGACTAGTCCACTGTTGACTATGCTCGAGGTCTTTTACTCGGGAAAAATGACTCCCCCTAGGGTCCGCTGCAGGTGGGGAATAGATTCGCTCCATTGAATTTCGACCGCGTTTTTACTACACGTAGTTATATATCTGGGTGGTGTTTTACTAGATATGTATATATATAACTTCGCCCGTTATATTGATAGAGCTTCACTTCCGCGCACTGAGTCCAAGTAATCCGAATTATACGTGATTATTGTTTTGCCTGATCGTAACGCGTAAGTCTTCTTCAGTTCTTCTGGTTCTCGGCTCTACTTCAGACTCTACGAACTACGAAGACACGAGAAGTACTATTTGAAAAATTTGATACTTTGAAGGCGGGGAACTCTCCGAAGAGAGATACCTCGCCTTCGGTGACCCGATGCGCACTGGGAACGCGGTGAATATAGAACAATAGCTTCGAGGCTCTCAGGAACTTCTACACTAAGACGTCACGCCGTCTGACCTCACGGAGATTGCTTATCGTTATAGGTAACGCGTCCGACTAGATATTTTAACAACGATAATAATAGTTTCAAGAATCAGTTTCACGATGATTATATTTAAGCAAAAATTCAACGCCATTTCGTGGAAAATCCATTTTTATCGAGACTTTTTATCATTTTTTTTTTTTTTACGATTATGAAAAGTCATTGAAAGATAACGAAATTCTAAGCTGAAATAATAATTGATAGATACGTTGAGTAGATACGTTTAGAATTTTATCGATTGATATTTGACTAGAGATATTAACTTTGACTGTGAGTCATCGTAGAGACATATTTGTCGATACATATTGCACTCACACCTGTCTTTTCTCGGCTCTAATATGAGTTGGCTTATCGTTATTAGCTTTCTTGACTTTACGATGGTAGATTATAGTCGACCGGTAGTCACGGAACGAGATAATTAAGATCTTCAATCTTCTGACTTTGGACAATAAACACGTCTGCCTACGTAACACTAAAATTTTATAATACGGAATTACGTAAGATATCGCCTTATTCTCCGAGTGAAATAATAAATTTAACCAGCTGTTGGTATTGAATGTAAATATCAAACGCGACCTATGACACGAGCTGTACAAATTTTTTCAAAACCGTTATCGGAAAATTAGCAATTCAACGGGTTACAACGTAATTTTATAGGCATAGATCGCTACGTTTATGGGAAGGCTGCTGAGACCCGCAAAGCCAGGGAGACATTGGCAATAAATTTTCGAACGATTAAAGGTTCGATTAAATAAATTCATGGACGATAGCTACGCGAGGAGACAGTTGACTCAAAATGTGACAATATGTTATTAGTTTTTCTCGTATTAGAATAAACCTTGGTAAAATTGAAAGTGAAAAAAATATGTTTTAGGCAAAAAATACGCGGTTTACGTTTTGGCATTTTATAAACTTTACTGCATCGCGGACTTTTGGTTGCAATATTTAGAAGCTGGTTAAACGTAAACAGCGTTTGCGTAATATTTATTTAAAGCACAAATGACACGAACGCCGTTCCCCTTCCCACGAAAGCTTTGCGTTTGTGTATTTAAACACCAGTAGATCGAGTGAATTTGTAAAAATTTCATTTTTATTTTACGAACGTATATATTCAGTTATTTTCCGCTCAAAATTCTGACCCCAAAGTTCCTTATTTTTCAATTTAAGTTTCCTAAAAATATAATTCCACCATTTGTTGTGCATTACAAGCGCGCAGACAGCGTGACGTTTCGCGGATCAATCGTGAGAGTCTAATCAATTCTCCTATAATCAACTCACTGCACTTTCGCACTTTTTATATCCACACTATTCCGTTAATATTTTCACCACGTTTCTGCCTTTTTGCCGTATCCCTGACACCTTTGGACACAACGTTTATGCGTCGTTCGCGCACCAAGAGCATCGTAGGAACTGTTCGGGCTGTCAAGAGGCACCCTGCCAATATATAGAGACAGACTGACTGGCTGACTGAGTTATCAGTTAATTTAGATTAGATAAAGTTCGTCCGTTAAAGACGCTGGCTAGGTTCTATCTGTGAACTGACAATACAGCTCGAATTACCACGGCGAAAGTAAGACCCGAAAAAGCGGTCCATGAGTCTACGTATAGCTAAGAATTAGTATTACTTTTGGGTAAAATCGAGATCAAGGTCAGCCAAGATTTGATCGCCCATTCGCAATCTATTTCGTTTTCTCTTTGCTGGTTTTATTTTTTGTTCGAACGACGAATCGCGAAAGAGTAAGTGCGTTCTACGTTTATTTTATCAAGGCTACAAAGCATTGCGTTCTGGTAAGCTGAACGATTACGTAACATCTTAGGAGTGAACCGTTACTCAGTGAGTTACTTCATTGTGTTGCGAATCGCGGGCGCCTCATACAGTTCAATTCTTGATATTATACAGCGACGGACGCGGGCGTCGAAAGGTTCAATCCGTTGAGAATCGTCCTATACTTATTTACAATCGGATCGTTTACGGGCTTTTCGTAAAGACTTCTTTCAAAAAAGGGAGAAACTTTAGCGATTTACTATGGGGTCGCTTATCTGATGGGTCAAAGGTCGAGGAGGGAAAATAACGACTATGAATATTTAATAATTAATTGAATTTCGTGGTGATTTTAAAAAGAGAAATTAATGAAATGAGGAAGGGGTAAAATTGTTTCTTTCTTCATTTCCTTTTTTTTTTTGTCTCCACAGTCCTGTGCAACATATACCCACTTCAGTTTTATCGGGATTGATTTATTTGGAGATACCCTATAATGGAAAGTGAAATGTTTGCACTGAATAACCAGAAGATATTTCAGTTTTAAACCTGTGTTATGAAATTTTGTTAAATGATCGCATCAGAAGTATGAGTTGATAGTATATGCATAGAAAGCATGAATTTAGAGTATAATATTCACAGAATTATCGAGCCACGTCCGAACGTGACTCTAGAGTTGGTCACTGCTTAACCTCAATAAATTTAATGAAGGTATGCAATAAGGCTGTAAATTATACGTATAGCGGTATAGATACATTGAGTATTTTTAAACGGTAATGAAGCGATCGTTGAGTGAATGAAAATTGCACTAAAAGAACGTTAAACCAGTTGATCATGTATTGTATATTATTTTGTATGATTAGAGCGTTATACATGTGGCTTGTTGGTACAATAAAATAAAGAATTTAAAAGTTTAAATAAAGAAGAGGAAATGCACAAAGATTTTGGGATCATTACAAATTCCCGATCAAACAATCCGCGCAAATTTTATTGCATGGCTTTGGTTTTTGTTAAAAGTAACATGAACCATGTGTGAAAAACTTATGCGATATATTTGATACGTGCTCTTTTGACATTCGGTATAATCATGCGTTTGATAGACAATTTGATAGTTCATTTTTTTTACCCAGTGCGAATGCGGGATTCTTATGCAGCTTAACAACACAAAACACAACAAACACATGCAAAATTGAAAGAAATTATTTTTGTATTCGTATGAAATTAGGCAGTATGTACATCTACTCGTTGAAAAGAAATTTTAATAAGAATTGAATCGAATATATTTTTCTCTACATGTTGCATGGTAGTAGATACGGTAAGAGTAAGACAATGAATTTTCAAATCAACAGAGTACATAGGTGGATATTTTTTATATGTAAAAGACAAAGCAGCTAAAATTAATATTAGCTTATAGCATTACCTTGGCGATCGCCTTTGTAGTGTGGAGCTTTTGGTGGCGGTGGGGGAGCAGTGGCGTACTCTATATTTCAGCCAAACAAAATGAAAAAAATAATAATAACAATTAGCCGAGCTAATCTAAGGCTAGAAAATTATAATGAATAAAGTTGAAGAACGTAACAAGTAACAAGTAAGACTATCATACATTTTCTATATCTAATCACATAAATTCACAAGCTTCGCTCTTTTTGTCTACCTAAGCCGCGTGCCTCTTTTAATCTATCGATATTGATTGGTGCTGTGTTTGCATGTTTCGTAAGCCAAGGAGGATCACGCGAGAAAATCAAAGAAAGACACCTAAAACTGAAAAATTTAACACCTGGAAAATTATCGAATCAAATATAGGTATAAATGATTTTTTTTTCACCGTTCCAATTGAAAAAGTTTTTGGTACCTAAAGGCTTCACAGTACCCATAAATCTAATGAACAGGCATCAATCCTTCTCGTCATAGACTTCCATGGCTCAGAGGCAAAAGACTAAAAGCTAGGTTCGGACAATGAGCGGACCAAATAGAGACCTTCGAAGGTTACAGTTGGTCGCGCTGTGTACGTTGGTATCGGTGGCCACCAGGGAGTCGATTCCCTGTGGATGACCTTTGGCGGTGTAGGCTGGTACCTATATCTTGGCCTGTGCTTGCTGGGGTCAAAATGTTGATTAGCGAATGGATCCGTGGATAATTTGGAGTTGAAGATCGCGCCGGATTGCTTCAGAATTGAGGGTGGCCTTCGCGGTCTGACTGGCGAGGAAGATGTAGCGCGAGGTCTTCCGAAATTATTCCTCTCTGAAGCATCGCGATCAGATACTTGCCTCGAAGGTGATGATTTCTCTAATTCTGGTGATGAAATACATCGCGCGTTGTCGCGACGGCTAGGAAACCTGTGCGCTACCCACTGACCCGCCAAATACGGTGCAATATCACGAAGCTCATGAACGTTTGGTGCCGAAGTGAACATCTCACCTAATATTGATACGTTATGATCCTTCTCGAATCTCTTTCGGATCCGTCCAACCGCACGTTTCCCTTGCAGTTCGCTCGCTTCTATTCTTCTCGATGTAGAACTTGGAGATGGTCGCTGCTCCTTCAATTCAGCTAGTTTACTGATCACATGAATCCGCGGCATTCCCAAGTCTTCCATACGCAGAGGAACTCTTGGTACCGGCGGAGAAGTACCTCTTCTTCGAGCTCTTCCAGGTACCACCTCGTACTTTCGACGTAGCCAATTAACATCCGCAATTTCTTGCCCCTTAACGATCACCTTGTCGACTTCTTTCTTCAATAAGTTCCTCGTCAGTTCAGGATCACTTTGAAATCGCTTAGGCGTAGGAACTACCTTGATTCTGCCGCCAGGAAGCTCTTCAAGACTTTCATACTTCGCCCGCAATCGTTTAACCGCACCGCTTCTAACCAGCTTCAAATATGCCCGCCAGTATTTCTCTGGATCTGGGGAATCGCTTCGTTTCCAGAGACTTTCTACACTGGATGTATTCGAAGCTGGTCGATACGGACTGGCACTTCTTGGACGCTCTCGATCTTCGTCTATAATACGTGAACGGCCAGATCGCGTTTGCAGAACCGCTGGCATCCCGGTTGGGCTTCGTCTGGGCGATATGGAGCGAGGGCGAGGGCCGTAGCTCGACAAAGCTGCGAATTTTGCGGATTCTGATTCGCCGAAGAGTTCCTTGAGGTCGGCAAAACTCTGGGAAAACGTCGACCTCACATCATACCTTTCGAGACCCTCCGGGGTAGAAGTAACGTGGCCGTAATTTCCCGAAGACTTCATCGCCGCAGTGGTGGTATCAAATTTTTCAAAAAATTCCACTTTCCTAGGCACATCTTCTGCGCTTCCTTGTCTGATGACAGTTCTCACAGATGCCTCGGAACTCTCCGTCGTGCTGTCCACTTCACTGGTAGATGCTGGACGCGATGGCTTTACGGTCTCATCGGAAACTACCATTGCTATTTCCGGTTGTTTCTTAGACCACTGTTCCAAAACGTTTTCAACTCTACGTTTGTTTTTCGGAGTCTCATCGTTGGGAGTCAAGACTAGTAGAAAATCACTCTTGTCCTTTGGCTTGGTCACTCCTTCCTCTGACATCTCCAGAGAGTAGCACGTCCTGGGTGAAGCGCTGGAAAAGCTAGGAGTAGCGCTGGAGATCCCGGGCTTTGACTGTGCCGATGCTGCTGCAATCGCACCACGAGTTTCGCGGGGGGGAATCGACGTCTGCAAGGATTTCTTCTGGGTTACTTTGTCCAGAACTTCTTTGCTCAATGTTAATGATAACCTTTTCTTCTCGAGTTCGGACATTGGAGGGATGCCTGAAGTTCTCTCGGACTGAGATCTCTCCACGCTTCTACCTCGACTGATTGATCCGCTTCTTTTCAATGGTGACTTCAGACGTTCTTCTTCCAGCTTGCCGTCTGCCTTTTCTGCGATTTTGCAGATATCAGGTGTGACCATAGAGTGGCACCGTACGTGAAGTGTTTTATTGTCTTCCTGAAGATCCTCTCCGAATTCCTCTTGCGGTGGAACCACTATTTCGTAGTCTGATTTTGAGATAGCCTTAGTCTTCTCAGTCTCAGGCTTTCCGTTGTCGCTGCTGTAAATTTCGTTCAGTTGATTCTTCAGAGCGTTCACTTGCTCTATCGACAAACTGCTCCAAAGTTTGCGACTTACTCCGAGATTTTTAGGTAGCTCTGGTTTTACGGCACGTTCGAAGGTCTCGGACAATGCAGCCCTTTTATCGAGGGTGTGAGCGACGCTCACAACAGAATTGCCTCTCCAAAGAGGTTTGTAGACGTCTTTCCGGGCTGCCATATCGCGACGACGAGACGATTCCAATTCACTTTCTTGGCTTTCAAGCTTTTGAAATTGTTCGCGGATGTTTTCAACTGATTTCTCTTTGCATCTAAGGCCAGAGTCCCCTTTCCATCTGAACTGATCCACCTCTTTGGGTCTGAAAAGAAAATCCTTCTCCTTTTGTACGCTCTTTAATTTTCCATACAGCACTTCCAATTCTCGTTCGGCTCGCTCCTTGGATCTGACTCCCTTCCAGCGATCGTAATCAATGATTTCCTCATTTCTGAGACGAGGTCGGAGGTCACTTGATGATGTGGTTCTCTCCAATTCTCCCATACGCTCTAAGCTTGCATAAAAATCATGCAGGTCTTTGTACCTCTTCGATTTCCTCTTGCAGTGTAACATCTCGAGAACGTACTGCTGGTATTCGTCTCTGTCAATCTGTGAGAGATTTAAAGAACTTGTGCTTTTACACAGAGACAAAGTCGACCCAGAGATCATCTTCTTTCTCTGGTCAACTTCTTCGGCACTTCTAGCTCTCGCCTTCCTCATTATAGTCATTCCCGGTGTGTCCTGATGTCTCAGGCTTTGTATTCTACGACAAGCTGGGGATCTTACCGGCGATGGTGAGGCTGGGCGTGGTGGTGCTTCTTGAAAATCATTCTTCTCTTCTTTTTCGGGCAATACCTTCAACGGTGGCTCACTCAGGCTTCTCTCCTTATGGCAATCTCGTGTAAGGTCCGGACTTCGTCCACGAAAAGATGAAACTGACCCAAATTCCATCGCGTAATCATCTATACTCAACAAACTGTCGAATTTACTGATCTTTTGGAACACTGAACGACCTGGCCAACTAACTCCGTAGGGACTTGAACACCTCGAGGATATACTTTCGCGTTCCCAGTTCTTGAACTTAGAATTTGAAACTGGCTTCTTACTGGTGAGATAAATGTTGAGCGATCTAAGAGACGGCTCGGATTTAAAATTATCGCTGTTTTCAGCTTGGAACATCCGCGCTCGTTCTAGGACCGAAGACATTCTGAGAACACTGCTTTGGGAGGGTGTCGGTGATGAGACGTTCCTGAGGAATAGATTCTGGAAGAATGTATCTGACTTCATGATTTCCTGATGTCTTTTTATCTGATCCACCGTGAGTCTCTGCACATTGGCGTCTCGAGGATCCAGCTTCTTCAATTCCTTCGCTATCTCAGTTCCTGCTGCCTTTCCCAGACCTTTCTTGGATCTCTTCTTTTCCGCGTCGTTCTTCTTTCCATTCGAAGATTTTTTACTCTTCGAAGACTCCGAATTTCTCTCTTTCCGAGACTTTCTTTTCTCCTCTTTCCTATCCTTCCCATCAGGATTCACGCAGATAGTTTCCGGTTTTTTGATCGGTGACTTCACAATGGTTTGTGGTTTATCTCGGGGCCGTTTCCTTTTCATACACTCACTAGTTCCACCCTCGTTATCAAAAGTAGAGAATGATTTGAGCGATTCCTTGCTCTCAAAGGACTGCAGATTTTCACGCTGTTTCGCAACTTTGGGTCGCGGACTTTCCACGGGTTCTGCAAACGTCGTTCTGCGACTAGTAACCGGCGAACTGTTCGGGCCAGATTTCGAAGTTTGGTTTCTATTCGAAGTAGACGCTTCCGTTGTTTTTCTAAGGAGTTCGCGACCCTTGGAGGATATAGCTACGCTAACTTTCAGGGACTTGTCTTCCTGCGGATTTTGCTTAGCGTTTCGTGCCGAAGAGTATAAAGTGGTTGAACTCTTGACGACAATACCAGATGGCAAGAGTTTCGTTTGCACTTCTTTTTCTCGCTGTCGCTGCACAGCCCTTCGCACTTCCTGCGGCGATGCCAAATCCGGTGACCTGCTCAATCTCTTACAGGCTTCGTCTTGTTCTTTCTTCGTTCGTTTAGGCCTTGCTTGATCCTTACTCGTCACATTATCAGCTATCCTTGATCGGCTACCACGATGACAGGTCCTTTCTGGAGAATACAATCTGTCGACAGTAGATTCTCTGGAACTACAATTGGACATAGGACTCTTTGAAGGGACGCGTTTTATCGGAGGCTTATCGTCCAAAGGACGTTTAACTCCGGATAATTTTTGCTCTGAATCTGCAGACCTCCTTGACGCGAGACTAGGAGATGAAACTGTTCTAGTTCTGGATCTTTCAGTGCCTGAAGTACTCCGCGTAACAAAGGGCTCAGACCTTTGATTTGAGAAGTTTGCAGTTACAGTGGAAGACACTCGTGTCCTCGTCGTTACCGGGCTCGAGGATAAAGTTCGGGTGACCCTAACTCGCTGCGCCTCTTCTTTATCTCTGCGATGTTTTTCAAGGTTGCAAGATAGTCTATCCCTGAGAAATCGGATGTTAGAAACGTTGTCAGCACTGAAGCACTGCTCATGTCTCGGGTTTGTTGAGTGGGGATTTTCCGGCACTTGCATTTTTGAGTAGAGCCTTAGGGTGGTATTATTTCGAGAGGATCTTCTCCTGGGTGGTGAGGGTGGTCTACTGGAAGGAGAGGCGATTCTAGAAGGAGGTCTTCCCGGTGGCGGTGAAGGAACTCTTGAAGGCGTAGACTGCGACCGTCCCGCAATTATGGGATGGGAATATCTAGTTGGTGAAATTGCTAGCGATGGTGCCGACCTCTTATACTGGGAGAAGATCATTGAAGGTGAAGGTGGCGGTGTAGAAACCGTCGTGCGTGATCTGGTTAAAGAATCCTTAGTTGTTGAGGAAGGAACCTTCTTGTGAACGCGTATTCGCGTCAGTGTGGGAGATATCGGGAAGTATTCGATCACTGAGTCGTCGTCGTCGTCTGTGGACAGATTTTTTTATATCGGACGATTAAACGCGTTCCAAAGGTCTTGACTCTGAACCCTTTCACCAAGGATAAGCTGGTGGGCAC
Source organism: Tenthredo scrophulariae (assembly GCA_963978835.1). Classification (NCBI taxonomy): domain Eukaryota; kingdom Metazoa; phylum Arthropoda; class Insecta; order Hymenoptera; family Tenthredinidae; genus Tenthredo; species Tenthredo scrophulariae. The sequence continues at coordinate 12,950,391 of OZ022234.1, forward strand.
GTGTTTCAATTTCAGCGTGTGGATATTGTGTGGAGGATCATTTATTTCTTCTTCTGGTGCTTTTTATATATCAAAGATAAAATATGTGTGAAAACCTCTCGACTGCATTCCAATATCGATAGATTTCAGGCGGTTGTGCGTAGCTTACGAATATTTATATAATAATTTACGTGCACAAAAAATTCTATCCATACTCGTACACTTAGAAAAAGTTCATGCCAAGGATGCAAAACCATGCTGGATGTTAATGAGATTACATGAATGGTTAATGTACATAAATTCATCAGATTCATCTTGAAATTAATAAATAAATTCATTAAAATAGCAAAAAAATTAACTTCATGGTTACAACTTATCAAGAAACGAAAAAAGATTAAACCTTTCCAAAAGTCGTTAAAATTTTTAGGATAATTATTTCGTTAATCAGACACGGAGAATCGATACTTTTTGATAAAAATGCAATCCTATAATTTGTCACATAGTAATAGTAATCTAAGAGTGAGCTGTGAAAGTGATGTATGGTGAGGAAAAAGAATAAACGAATTAAAATAAGAAAAGGGAACCAAAAATATATTCAAAATTCCATGGCAAGTAAGAACTTATTGTCAAACGGACGGAGCTTCACTTACCCTTTGGACGTTCTGGGGCTGGTTTGCGGAGACCGTGTAAAGGAACGTCACCACCACGTTGCACAGTTTTATAGGCTATCCTTTGCTCCAAGGGACTTATGGGACTGGCGTCTTCACGTCGACGGAAAACAAGAGTAGAGTCACTCTCGTAGCCTGACTCCTTCAGGGCACTGCGGAAGAAATGAATGGATTTGAAATCTATGCTAAGGAATTTTGAGTTTCATACTCTTAATATTTCAATGCAAGAAATTGATTGATCATTTTGAAGCAACCCAAAATAATGTTTGACTGATTTTTCTGTCGTATATATGTAAGTGTACGACAATAATTCATGAAAATTGATAAAGAAATGCCGAACTCACTGGGACATGTAGGGTTTCGCCGTGTGGGTGCTATGTTGCTCGAACGGCTGTAAATGAAACATTAAATGTTACTCGAGTTCTCGATGAAAATGCGATTATAAATTATTACGACACCCAGAGAGCATGCGACGTGCTTTATTAGGTCCAGAAAACACAGATTTGACGCAGAGGCGATTTAGACAGATCTATATCAGACCCGTACGTTATACCGTGTATAACGAAGAGTTGTCTAAATTGCCTCAATCCGTCGTGGAAGAAATTGTGAGATATTTTAACAAATATACGAAGTTGTATATATGAGCGAGTAATTGGTTTCTTGTTAGTCAGCAAACAGACACACATGCCGGAAATTAAGCTAAACATTCATGACGTGAATACTCAAACGCACATGAAACACGTAGTCGATAAAAACAGAATGATTGATGAATGCATGAACGCAGCTACCCATTAAATGAACACAAAAATGATCCGGGGCGAATCCAACGCACAGATTCTGATTCTTTATCTCGAGATCCTCTAAAAGAAACTTCGAAATATCAGTGAGGGAATTATTTTCAAGTCTGAAATATGAACGCTGGTTTCGTCCGGACGCGATATGATATCGTGCGATAGATGTTTACAATAATATTTTATGAAATGTAAAATAAGAAAAATTGGATATGTATATATGTACAGATCGTGCCGAGAGACCGGTCTAACCCGTAGAAGTGCTGAAGTCTTAGCAGAAGATTGTGGTGGTTGAATGTTATGATTGGTGCCAGAGGTAGAGCGACAAGGTGACAGGCATTGTTGCAGGCGGTGATTGTTAAGGCTTGTCATTTGGTGATATTGCGGTAAAAAGACGCGATCTGATTGGTCCATTGTACGATTTAGTCGCGTAGGTCGTTTAGCACGAACGGTAGCTGCAGGTTGCTGAATAAAATGTTGATTAATCTCTCTGGTGCATCGATCTGGCAGGATGAAGCTTTTAGACTTTCCTTCCGGCAAGCTAATCGTCTTTCTGACGATGTTCAGGTTATCTTGACGTCTGACGGCTACGTCCTTACCATCTTCTCGAAAACGTTCGAATTCGTTCAAAGCCGAATACGATATTGGCCCAGGCCCAATTTTATTCAACGATCTTTCAGACCGCAGGGAATTGAACTTTACACGATTCAGATCTAGGACCGATCTGGAGCGTGATTTTGATAGCGGAACGGAATGACCAGTCAAAATTTTATTCGAGGTATGCTGCTGGTCCTGAATGTCTCGTGACCTCGTCTTAATTGATTCTAATTCCTTTATTTTAACTTCCATATCGCGAAATATTATCGGCTGACTATCTGCCCGCGCAAAAGTCCCGGATATTTTATCGGGGCTTTGCCTTCGTGGTTTGGATGTAATATTGGGGTATTTCGAACCTGAAGAACTTGCTGATAATTCTCTTACACTTTGGTCATTGAGGTCCGATCGTTTCCCCATGTAGGAAAGACTTAGATGTTGACGCGACGATTCTGACACACGATCACGTTGATGACTTGTGGTTTGTTCTGTAGTACCACGTTCTTGGGGAGATACATTTTCGTCCAACCACTTCAGGGTAGAAAGTAGAAAGATGATCGAGTAGGCCAAACATCCCCCCAACGTAGCGACGTACCAGACGTAGCAACGTAATGATACCACACACAAACGTCAAACATCGATGGAAATATACAGATTTACAATAACATAGCACGTGAATAGCTCACATTAAAAAGTGAAGTGGGGGCTTGTGAAAGATAGCAGATATGTATGTATGTATTTTTTTTTTTTTTTCGACAGCGAAATATTGACACCGATGACCGTAGGACAGATAACTTTACTTAAGAAACAATCCTCACGTGACAGACTATGCTAAAACTCTATAGATTACAAGAGGTGTGAGTTTAAAGCCAATTATACTAAACAAAATAGAAAAGATCATTAGTTCATTGATTATTGATTAAAGAATTATTTATAATACGTGTACCGTATATAGATTTGTTAATAAAAAATTGACAGCGTCAGTTGATTAGTATACACCTCAATTAGTTAGTATTTCTATCGATCGATACGATCGAATATTAATTTTCTTTTTCATAGCAACTGACTAGCAGCCAATTTTCAATAAACCTCACCACCACCAAAGATACACGTATTATTGGATTTCGTTTTTATACGTATATATATACAGGTAAAATAATAACAGAGCGAAACAGTGAGAGATAATAAATGAGCGCCCGAAAGTTAGGGGAAGATAAAAACCCAGAAAATAACTTTGACCATTCACCTTTTATATCATATACTTATTGGGGGAGAACCTGTACTCCTGTTTTTCAGAATCATCAATATAACATACGATACTGGTGAAATAAAAGAAGTTCAGGTGTGAGTCGGTTCTCCGCCAAAGTATTTGTCTAGTTTCTGTATCGAAGGGTAAATTCAAATAAAGGCTGTAAGAGTGTTTAAGAAAAGCTTAAACTACACTAATATAAAAATGTCGTACCCCGTCAAATATGTCCATGACCTCGTCCCACCACTAGAAAAATAGAATGAAAAATTGCGTTATACTAGGCGTGTTTACTATATCCAATTATGCGCGCATATCTGGTATGTAATTGGAAATACAAGGGGACAGGATCTACTCCTCGTAAAATGAAAGCTATTTCAGTCAGTTTCCGGTTGAATGCGTGCAAATGGATCAATGGATCGAACTGGTTCGAATTTCCTTTTTGTCGGGCTTAACAATCGCTTATAAATAAATACTACAACCGCACAAAACGGGGTTTCCGGTGTCAGTGTAAAAGTGCTTTTATAGAGCTCAACAGGAGATTTCTGTTCGCTGAATTACTGTTAACCCATTTGCCACACGTTCAGGTGAAACTTGTACTCAAAAAAACAGAAAAACAGAAAAATAAGAGGATTTACCACAAGCTGCACTACGAAAGCTTAATTAAAATAAGAAACACAAAAAAATTTTATATCCAAACGGATTATGCGACAGGTATACGGTGGCGATAATATTAACTCATCAATAAATATAATTATACGATTAAGGAATATTTCGTGTAAATATTGCATCTTGGACGAGGCAAATAATCTGCATTTTACTGTAAAGTGATAAGGAAATAAATTTAATGCGGAAATAGTTGTGATAAAAAAAATAAAAAAAAAAAATAAAAAAAAAAAATACACAGGTACATAGATATACATCGGAAACTTTTTACGGCGTCGTAATTACCTTACGTCTTGTCCAAGTTACGTACGTTGGCTGGAAGCAAAGCCAGTACAATTCAAAAACTATCACGATTCATTACATTAGCGTTAAATCTTAGCGCGAAGCTGATTTATAAACGTGGTTATTATTAATAATATTCAAAAATAATATCTACATATATATTTATATATTAGGGTGGTTCTTGTCTAGGGCTTAAACGTATTTTCTAGCAGGCGCCCCCCAATCTGCTCAAAATAATCGAAAAAAAATTCCCGAATTTTAATTCCCTAAATTATATACCCAGAATATAACCGAAACACGTGTATTTTAAATGGGGAAATCCACCCTTTTGATAGGAGGGGTTAGAGTTGGGATAAAGATCTGAAAAAGTTAGGGAATTGCTTTTGAATTATATGGAGCCGATTTGGGGGGCGGGTGTTAAAAAAATCGTCCAAGCCCTAAATAAGGTCCACCCTATATAGATATTATTTATGTGAATGGTTTATACTTGCTAAAAATCGAACATCACATAATGCGGATTATTTCGTTATTTCTTCTTATATATAGTATATTACGTGAATTGTTGCGTGTTAAAGTTCGAGACTATATATGTTTGAAAGAATGCAAATGCACGATCAAATATGCCGTTATTTGCTCAGATCTTAACGATGATAAAATTCAAGCTTTATGAATAAAACCAGGAGAAAATCACGCGGTCAGGGAATGAAGGGTGGGTTTAAAAATCACCGTAGAATAATATAGGCGTTAATCGAATGATAAATCTGGCTGTAAATTTGCCCTGTACAGAACTGTGTATTATATTCATATAATAAATAAATGAATTATCGTTGTCATTGAATTAGAAAGTCTCTAGCGAATATCGTTAACTGTTTTCGCTTTGATTCGAGGCATTTAGAACCCTGAGGGTTGAGAAGCGAAGGTAAGTTGAGAAAAGTTTCGAAACTTACCTCTTTGGTCTCTTTCTCGGCTATCGACGATCTCCCAGGTTCGTAATCTTCTATACGACCTGGTTGATTGCGATAAATTTCAGCTGCATGTTTTGCTGCTTGTCCGTTTCTGAAATTTAAGGATTGCCGTTGCGTAATGAAATTCGAAAACTCTATTTCACGAAATAAAAAAAGTGAAAAAAAAAAAATATTTCGACATCCAGGAAAGATATGAGGCTTACTTTCTGGGGATAGTCGAAGTGGTAAAGTCATTTTCTTTGCTTCTCTGTCTACGACGACTGTCAAGGGTTGCACTTCTGTCAGCGTTACCGCGTGGTTCCGGTTCACTGAGATATCCGCTGGCGCTTCCGTAACCGTATCTTGTCCCTGAAAAATAATTTCAATAACTAAAAAATTCTCACAGTTGTAAAAAAAAAAAAGGAAATCTTTACGATCTATAGCCTGCATACTTGATCAAATATACACAGTGCTATTATAAGACATCAAATTTATCGCGATTTCAGATTATTGATAGAGAGAAAAGTCTTCAAGTCATGTTATTTTGTTATTGTTAAAAGAAGAGTAATTATTAATCGGGTTATAATCATGTATAAATATTATTATAATATATAAGTACATTAGTCATAAAATATGAGTGCTAATTGAAATAGAAACCGATATTTCGAAAGGTGTGAGACTTGAAAATTCATCATAACTTTCAATTATTATTGTTGTAATTTTTTTCTCCTTTATATGTAATTTTGTTCTTACACTGTAAAATAAAAATTGTTGAAAGTATGGATATGAAATTTGATATGGTAACCATTTACGTAAAATTCAAGTATTTTATAACGCAGATTATATAAGAAAAGCAATGTTATAGCCAAACCTAAAAAAATTAAATAATTAACACAGGATGTTAGGGTAATGAGTACTTGGGTATACACAGTGCACAGTATTCCACACAATTTGTTTAAATCTTTATTGTTAAATAAAGGAATGATTAAAGTGTTAAAATTTTAAGGAAAAACTAGGTCTCTTAAATCTATATTTATACATTTATATAACACAATATGGTATATACAGTTGGTAATAAAAAAGAGTAGATCCATCGCTAGAACACAACTTTGTTAAATTGGTGAATAGAATTATGAAGAAAAAAAAAAAAAAAACTGAAAATATGTAAAATTTCAATGAAACAAACGATTAGTTTTGTGTTAACATTAATTAGCGCAGCGTGCATCACAATCTTAACATCGGTCGGATCGCTGTTAGTAAATAATCACCTCTTCGTGGCTTGTAGCGAATCGTAATATAGTCTTCTGAAACGAAAATTTAAACTAACGTTAATTCAATATTCATTTTTCACCGTTACTAAGCCGCTAAGTTAGTTTACCAATAAGTCTGGTCGATTTTTCTTTTTTTTTTTCTTTTCAAATTAAAAAGCAGTTGATGGGTAACGTGTATATATATATTAGTTTGGGAAATTGAGAGATTGATCATTAACTTAACTAACCATCGTTTTCGGCACGGTGTAAAGAATCGTACATTTTCTTGTACCATTTTGCTTGATTGTTTTCCTTAACTTCCTGTAATAAAATGAAAATTTATAATACTTGAAAATTAATCCGAGCAATTGGAGTGAGATAAGTCATCAGCTTAATTTGTTTCTGCCCAAGTTTATCGCACCGGTTGGAAACGACCGTCTAACATAAAATCAGCATTTACTGCACAGTGCTTAATTGGTCCATGAAAATGAGGGAAACACGATGAGCTTATGTCAAACTTATCCCTTTCATGTTCACCAGGAGAAAAATTTATCTTCCCGGACGTATTCGTTAAAATTTATTTCAAGTTCACTCGACTGTTACTTTTTGTAGAACCAGAAATGATTAAAGCGTAGAAAATTGGGCAGAAAAAAGTAAAGGTCCTTTTTCACAGCAACTTACTGATCTTAGAACGAGGGGAATCCCTTCTTTGGTGATTGGGCCGATACCCTCGAACTTCCTTGGGCCCAGTTCTGCCATTTTTTTTGGTCGTTCGTTTTCTAACTCCGGTTCGCTCTCGTATTCTTTTTTCACGGTGTAAACTGAGCGAATTTACAAACGTTCACAAATAATTCACAAATATTTTATGAGTGTGTGAAGATTTATGTGAATCAATGTTATATCATAGTATAATAGTGAGAAACACTTACGATCACGCACAGAACGATTCTTCGAGATTGTTCAATCTCCTAATAAAAACTTATCTTATAAAAGAAGAAAACTCAAAAAAGTATGTCCATGGTTACGAAGACTATAATTTCTGTGTAATTCCAAAATCGCATAAAAAATATACGTAATCAAGCATCGGCGTGAAAAACCCAAAAGATAATTTCGCTCGCTCGGTATACGCAGCTACGTTGTGTATTCGGTGATCCCTAATTAATATTTCTAAAAATTGGTTAACGACGTAGGTATACCTACGTAAAATTCCCAGACGTAAATTAATGAGCAGCTTTTACGCAACGCGTTATACCTAGACTCGTTAAAAATTTCGCCTGAAATATATTGAGAAAAATTCAAAAACCCTGCTGTCTCAACTTACTTATTTCTCCTGGACTAATTATTGGCTTGTCGTCGTCTTTACTTGGAACACCATGCTGATTACCATCTTCCAAATAAGCCGCCCCCTTGGGCAATTGTCCTTCTGCAAACGTAATATAAACCCCATCGTTATCGATCGCTCAAGCTATTTCCGTCAGAATGATTGTTCCTTTGACCCAAAGAGAAGAGACCGAAATAATTGATTTTGAGAAAATTTTCCTCACTCACCTCTAGCCTTTTGCAAAAGTGTTATTGTCGGATTTTGAGCACGTGGTAAACGCGGAAGGCTGGCCAAGGTGTTCAACCCTTGACTTGGCGCCGAATGAGAATTTACTATGCGGGTGGTTATCGTTTGCGAAAGAACCTGGCTTGCTTCTCGCTTGTGTTCTTCGCCCTCCCAAGGCGGAGGAGCTTCTTCCGTTGAAGACTGGAAAAAAAGCTCAAAATAAATATCATTCCTGAAGATATCGCGTTCCGTCTCAAGGAGAGAAATGTTTTCTATACCTATAATTGCAGTACGTCAAACTCCTCCTCAAAACCAAAACGGCTTTTTATCTTATTTACGGAAAAACCTGCTTATCAAATTGAGTCGTGCAGAGTTTGAAGAGCTTTCTTTGTCTTACCTGAGGCTGTAGCTTGTTTTTGCGACTTAGGACGGGGCTCTCGAAGGGAACAGGGCGAAACTCTTTCCGTTCAACAACGGGGCTGGCATTTGCGCTGGTCGGGGTCCAGACCGGAGGAATTCCAGCATCCTTGTCAGAGGCGTCAATTTCTTTGCCACGATCTGGGCTCGGCTGTTTAGGCGGTGGAGGAGGTTCGCTTCCAGGCGACCAAACTCCTGTTAGCAAACGAAAAGGCACTTTCTTTAATCAGTTGCGGCATCTCGGGGCTTGAGAATTTTCTCGCATTTGGCCGGGGCTCAAAACTTTCTACAAGACTTTCGGGGATCTGGAGTAGGTAATTTTCGTTGTTTGCTACGGCGGGTATATATTCAAATAAATTAGGTAATAGGGAAAATTAGTTTTCCCAAAATTAACCCAAATTTACATGTTTTTTTATGTTTTATTATTAGTCATTCATTTTCGTTCGCAAGAAAGTTTCAAATAATAAAATAAATAACATAGAAATAAAATCGGAGAAGGAAGAGGAAATAGAGTGCAACGAATTGGTCCTCTTGCTTCCGGAGATAAATTATGTTAAAAACAAACTACTGGGATTTCCTGGCACCTCTTTTCTCTGACTCACAGATTTCTTGGCTCTTGAATCCGAGTTATACATACCCCGCTAATATAATTATGTAATCCATCCAGCTAAAGCTGAACAGATTATCTGATAGGGTGTATAAGTAGGACTGCAGATTGTCGGCGTAACGAATTATCCAGATACGCGACTCCTCGAAAATCACTCGCTCCTGAAGAAAGAGCTTTCGGGAAAATGTTAATATTCACATTACAGGTTGAAAATGCACTTCAACGAGGTAGGACGACAAAAAAACTGTCAGTCTGATTTAGCAGTACTGCAATTATCAAACAAAAAATTTCCATGATTTTGTTATCTTTGAATTTTTAGATTATCAAAATCCAATTTTCCAGACTGTCGTAGTTATATGTATAGACGCGGATGGAAGACGTGTTGTTTGTACACGTGGCAGCGTCGCGATGCTTGCTGGTGGATATAATAACCACCGTAATTTTCTCCGTGGGATGATCGGGGTTTAGAAAATCATAATCAAAATTTAAACCTTGGATTTGAATAATTAGAAAAAAAAAAATGTTGAATAGCAAATTACACAGTAAACCGATATTTTGAAATTTGATAAAATAAGAATCATACATCTTGTTCGAGCTACACAGGAAGCAGCACTGAGAATTAGTGGGAAATAACTAACACGAAGTATATGACAGTGAACATGTTGCTAGATTTATTTTATTTCACGTGTTTATACACGCAGCATGCTATGAATAAAAGCATATTTTTCGTCGGTTCGTTTACGCTTGTCTTTTATACACTTGTGTGTTAATTTGTGTCAGAAAAATGTCGGCTATTACAGCTGTCTCTCAGCGTTAAGAGAGAAGAGACAACGTCCGTACCTAAAGCTACGAAGGTAACTAACCAACTCTTTCATCTCGTTTAAAAGTTGAAATTATTTTTTACATTTAATTAAAATAAATTCTAAATAAAATGGCAGCTTTTTTTAAATTCATTTAAATAAATACGGACTGAAGGTGAGCTCCGGACCTTCAAACTTGAACTCGTATATTTTTAATCAAAAATCATAAATCTTAAAGCAAAAGACTTTCGTTTTAATTAAGACAAATTAAAAAAAAACAAAACTCGGTTGTGTTCCTCGGTGTACTGAAAGGAAACGGAAATATTGTCCACTTTGTGAACAATTAAATTGACAAATATAGTTCTGCCGTTCTTTATTTATCGGCGAGTCTATTCTGTTTTTTTTTTTTTCAACATTTAACAATAATCAAGGAGGACAAAACGGTTGAATAACAAGTAAGGATGAAAACTTTGAAACAAGAACATTGACACACTTCAAAATACACAGGATTTACCTGGTTTCGTTGAAGTTGCTTTAAACGAAGGTGCGAACATGTTGTTTTCTGTAACCACCAAATATTTAATTTTTATTTTATTTGTCTCACTCAAAAGTCAAAATGAAAATAAAAAATCATTAGATTAAGATTTATTTATAAATTAAAATTATACTCCGAGACGTTCGTTTAGTTTCTGTTTGGTGTTGGAACTACGTATACGCGAATTCGATTCTATACCTATTTAAAGATTTCCTAGGTAACGAAATCTCGATGTTAGTGAGCAGGCGCCAAATGATTACATCCTTGTTTATTCAAAATAATTCAGCGATTGATTGGTAAAAAAATCAAAGATAAAATAAAATGATTGATAAAAAGCTGCAGATTTTCAACTCACTGATTTGAAATTTAATATTTTACGAATATGAGAAAATTCATTCGAGGGTGACCATAAACTCTGGATGTTAAAGTATAAACCGATAAATTTCTGAGCGAGAAAACCACTTTGCCACTGGCGACGAGAAAACTTTTGGGATCACTTAGGAAAGCTGCCACGAACTATCCCTAACAATTTCCAATCTTGGAAGAGAAGCTTGCCTCCCAAGTGCTCGGGTACCCTTGTTAACGATTATGAGAAGGGCTCGCAATCGGCAGGTCTTAAAGATGAAGTAATTTAACGATGGAATTTGAAAGGATAATAAAAGCTAATAAATCTCTTTATGCAGACCACGTGGTTTCGAATTAATGAAATAATCTTGATTCGATAAAATATTAAGCTGAATATATCCGGAACTAATTTCCAAGTCAGGGCCGTTAGCGGATGGCTATAATGGCCCGTAGACTTCGGTAAACTAAACTCTAAGTCTGACGTCTTTGAGAAGATAAAAAAGGATGAAAGAGGAAGTGGAAAAGGTTAGGAAAGACAGAAAGCAAAGCTCCAGTGTAACGCCGTTCTGCTGTTCATTAATATAGAACCAGGCTTGATGAGGGCCGCCTCTGACGCGACTACGGTTTTCTTAGTCATCAGATTTGGCCAGCGCTAGATTTTCAGAGCTTCGCAGAGCTTAGAATAAGAAAATGAACAGGTGCTGCAGTAGTTGGTGGTTTCAGGGAAATACGATCTGCCTTTTAATTTCGCGCAGCTTTCTAAGTCCCGTATCTGCGATCTCAGAATAGCACGTGGAGCTTTTTAAATACCCAATTGTCTCGGGGGTCGTAAAATCTTTGAATTCACGCATTTGCCCACACTTTATTCTCTTTATTAATTTTACCCTCGTTTAATGACCCGAAAAACATTTTACGTTCAGGAAAACTTTATTCGATTCATCAATTATTGGCTTTCCTATAGTTCAGAAAATTCATTCAATTCGCGAGGATTCTATGACAGAATGGGGATGAAGAAAAAAAACGTAGTCCTAGTGTCGCGTTGAATTTTTATGATCAATATTGTTCGCGGAGTTATCATCGCCTCGAATTTTAGATGTTGAAACACCCACGTATTCTGTTTGAAAAATATTATAAATTCTCTACGTCGTGATATTTGACAAATATCTCCACCGTCAAAGCACTCACGTTTTTCCAACATGATTTTCACGATTTTATTATAATATATCGAAGGAAATTTTGCGGATGAGATTACAGAAAGCTTTTACACACGTCGCGTCGGTTCTGCAAGCTCAAAACATATCGCGAAGCTTTCGTTCGTCGTCCGGGCGGCCGATGGAGGAGAACTGGGCGTCGCGACGCTCCACGCTTCTTAACCCCACCGATTTCAACAACCAGCGCCAAAACCAACCACCTCGATCTAGGTATAGTTACTTTTCGACTTTCTGTTTGAATCCGTCATTCAATTCGCCCTGATTTTTCTGCGAAGTCTTATCAATTTTGGCGAATTTTGAAAAATTTTTTTACTTTAATTGGTTCAGAATTGAATGGTCCATTTCTCATCGAACTTATCGGACCTCGAGTCAAGCGATTTATCATACCATTCGGTATGACTGGTGATTGAATAAATTTTTTTCAAAGAGTTAAGCACTGCCTGTTATTCCGAATGATTTATTTAAATTTCCTACTGCATGTTCTGAAGCGTGTATGCGTTAGCTTTAAACTCAAGTTTAAGTGTACGTCAACGATACGTGGTTTGCCGCATGGCGTTATCTGGCTCTAGCTACAAATTATTATGCAACCCGGCGTTAGGGTCTCGTGTTTATGGTTCGAGCACGACGGGTTTGCTGTGCAGCACTTGGACGTAAATATATGTGGATTACACTGAGTATACGTCTCTTGTAGCTGGATAAAAATAGACATATTTCTATTTTTGCACGATGGTTGGCAAGTGTTTTACGAAAAATAGAAGGTTGTATGTAACGATCGTTTTGCGAACAAGAAGAAAAAAAAAAATCTCCCATGTTCAAATGAACGTTTCTACTACAAATACATACATGAGAAGTAATTACATCATCAATTTTTCATGGTAGATGCGCGTCTTACCTTCTATTCGGTTGCTTTATAATTAACGTGATATTAACAACGGCTAAGATTAAGACCGATTAGCTATGTCATATTATATCATAAGAAGTAAACTAGTACGAGATGATAATCACGTAATTGCAACATACCATAAGGGGGTAATTGTCGCTGTGTATAAAATAAATTGTGCTGAATAAACTGATTTAATTTTTCCTCACGTTATACGTGAGTTCAGATATTTATTAAGATAAAAAAAAAAAAAAAAAAAGCCATACACCAAACATAAAACAACTAATTCAAACCAACATCATATACCAACCTGTAAATTGTAAAGTAATGTTTTATTCGACTTGTAATTCATTTGGTATAATTATTCATTAATTTATTTTGTTTTGGTAAAAACTCGGTGAATAATTATGATTGATAAGTTATTCAATGCAAGTTTGTTATTCCAAATTTTAAGTCATGTTTTAAATAGCGATTGCTTAAATTGCATTGAAGGAGGAAATATTTATTCCGCAAATGATTACAAGAAGGATAATCCAAACGCACCTTTACCAAGCAGGAATCCTTTTCCAAATTTCAAAGCCTTATCAATCTCGTGCAGTAGGTCAGTCGCATTTTCTTTCCCTTGAGCTGCAATACCATAGCCACTTTCGTTAACTAAAAAGCATGCCCAAGTGCGAAGATACGTAACGACATGCACTACTGGTTTATGCACTAGCTGTTAGTATTATCAAATATTGGTTTATTTTTTAGTTCATTTGAAAAAGAAAATTGGAAAAAAAATGTGGAATAACAGTGTTTACAAGCGGTTATTGATCTACCGATAAATTCATGGATCTGTTTCATCCCTACGACTTCGGATTCATTGAAAAAAAAAATGAAAATTGACCAGGTCGAGAAAATTGACATCCCACATTTTTTCAAATTCTTAGATGATTATTTGAATCAGGATCATGTCACATGGTTAATTAGTTAATAAGAGAACCGAAGAGAGGAATAAAAATTCTACAAATTAACGTCTATGTAAAATTGACAGTTCGACTCTTAGATAGATTTTTGGATGATAAATTGAGTAGATGGAAGAGAGAAATTTCTTCGTGGCTAAAAATGTCGGTAATTGATACCTCCTGACTTGACGGTTTTTTTTTTTGAATTTTTTTTTTTTCTTACTTCGACTATTTACGATCGATATAAATTTTTCCTGACTATCGTAGCGTTGCGATGTGGATATACCCGACGTCTAACGTTGGTCTTCAGTGTTGCAACGCTCAGAAATAGCCGAATGGAATACGAAGACGACGTGGCTGCTGCGTTGGTTCTAAGTCTGCGGTGACGTCGACTTCTTGGCCTATTTTTTTCTACCTCTGGGCTTAAATATAGCCCAGAACTCTGCTTATGATTCAACATTAGAGCAACGGCAATTTTACATTTTAGTTATAGTAAAATAAACTTTAAACCTGCTAATAAAAGTGGTCTAAACTCTAATCGCAGAACCGAAAGCGCTCCGAAATATAACAGAACAAGTTCTTCCCTACCCAACGTAATACGTGCGTATTACCTGATTTAAACATTCACTTATACTTCTTCCGCCCAAAGCCAATAAGAAGCCCAATTTTAAGCACGCGTGCGTTTGCATGAGTGAATATGAATTATACCCAGGTACGTCAAACCATAAATAAGATGAATGAAGCGAATCGATTTTAAACAAATGTGACGTCGGCAGGATGATTTATTTATTTATTTTTTGTTCGAAACTTCTCTGTTCTGATTCGTTCCAAGCCAGATAAAAAATAAGGATTTCATTTTGCACGTTATACATATTGTGTCGTTACCGCGAGTGGCCGAGACGTTTGGAAAATTCATACGATTATAGATAGCAAATTATTATCACAACTGGTTTAGTTTCATTCTTTGCTTGCTGCAAAACACGGAACAATACATCAAACTCAGTTAATTAAACACTTATTAACGCCGAGGTGATGCTGGATTAATTAGTAGTTAAGAAATATATTGCTACTCACTCAAGGGGAATATAAATAACGCTTTAAAGTCCAGACTACTTCCTTCAGGAATTTAAATACAGAAAATGATATTATTTGGTTAGACTGTGAAAACATTAGAAACGATAATTGAATTTTTCGAAATTTCTTGCGAAAAATTCACATCCGTTTTACCATTCTCATTGTTAGTACCTGATGCGTATGCAAACTTGCGGAAAGGGGTAGGCGTAGAGTTAATTCAGTGACACGTTTATCTACCTAAACACTATCATACTTGCTCGTAATTCCATGTTACAAGTGTTAACCGGTGTTAATTTTAATCTCAAGGTTTCCATTGCTCAGCGCTACGTCTAACCATAGGTATAATACAACTTTATTACGATAATAACACGATAAAACGAAACGAACTTCGAACACAGAGCAAACGTCAATCCTCACACGACGCACTCACCATCTTCGTCCTGGGAACCAAGCCTCAAGAACTCCTGGAGATGTTTTGGCAAAGTCCTGACATCGATCACCTCGTCACCGTCGATAACGTATCGACTAGGTTCGTCGTTCTTGACCCTTTCGCCGTATTGACCTTCGACTTCTGACTCGCTTTCGTCAAGTTTGATGCCAAATTTATCCAGTCTATTTTTTGCCCGTGCTATAAACTCTTTCTCGATACTTCCGCCCCGAACTTTACCTACGGATTCGGTTTTTTGCTTTGTCAGATCCTTGTGCGAACTAATCTTTATCACTTTATGGTGTTTCCGCTCCTCTCTTTCATGGACTTTGTTAACATACTCGTTGTACATCTGTTCGCGAAACTTTTCGCCACTTGTGGCAATCGCTGCTATACAGGCAGACTTTGGCCTCTCTGTTTTCCCGGTGTTTAGTCTCGGCTGTACTCTTTCGACCAGGTCTCCTCTCTTAGAAATCACGTATCTTTCCTCCTTGCTTTCGGTACTCTTAGACTCTTCAGTTCTGTAACCGTTCTCTTTCGACGTACGTTTAGACTCCTCGTGATAACCGTCCTTCTTCACGTACTCGGACCTGTCCTTCGTCACGTCTTTAGACTCTTCGTGCCAAGTGTCTTTGTGACTAAAACCATTACCGTCTTCCTGACGGTCCTTCGAAGTCCACGCGTCACGTGAACTCCCTTTCGAATTAGGTGGCGACATGATATTATTGAAATTCACCGATGGTCCTCCAATGACACTGTGTGGTCTCGGTTTCATCTTCTCCACGTGTTGAAGAACGTCCTCAAAAGCCGTCTGCTCTTCCTCCTCTGCTATGAGGACGTTTCTCAACTGGTCCTCGAGCTGCTCTATGTAGTTCAATTGCTTGTCAAAATATTCCTGAGGCAATGAGAACCTCCTACGGTCATCCATCTGTCGTTTCATATCAGACTGCAACTGTTTAAGATTATCCATTATCTCAACAGCGGTAAAATGCTTGACCTTATCACCCTCGTGGTGGCGTCTCTTCTGCAAATGATTTCGAGGTGGTGTTTTATCGAAAATGCTTGTCGTGTCGATGCACGATCTATCGACATTCACAGTTCGTTTTATCTTCGGAGGTACTTCTGGTTTATAGTTAATCAACGCTGAATTTACGTTATGTTTACCATCATTTTTCTTCGGTATCGGTGTTCTTCTTTCAAACTCGACCGAGGTTGACGACTTGTCAATTATCGCACTGTTACAGGATACAGATTTTTTGCTAAACGGAGTTGCCGATCTGGCAGGTGTTTCTGTCTGGTCGAGTGACCCGTCTATCAATGCACTATTCACGTAATGAACCGGCTCGCCGAACTTCTTCGTTGCTGTAACACTTGATGATTCCGAAGTTTTAACTGTGGTTTCTTTGCTCCTTTTCTCGACTCGCTCTTCTC
Organism: Tenthredo scrophulariae; assembly: GCA_963978835.1. Classification (NCBI taxonomy): domain Eukaryota; kingdom Metazoa; phylum Arthropoda; class Insecta; order Hymenoptera; family Tenthredinidae; genus Tenthredo; species Tenthredo scrophulariae. Next base: position 12,967,028 of record OZ022234.1, read on the forward strand.
TGTTAATCTTGACGTTTTGACTGTTTGAATTCCCACCAGACATCTGCGGTGCGGAGCTGACCACGGTCTTGTTTACTGTTGGGTTATTACTAGTCCCGGACTTATCAGTGGTTTCATATTTACGTCTGGTCGATTCGTCTATTAATAAATTGCCACTCATCTTCGGGGCGTTATTCGTATCATCGACTGAGTTTCGCCTCGCCAAGTTGAGCCAGTCAGAGAGTCTTGTTGCTCTCAAGCGTTCCTGACTTTCGTCTAAAGAAGGAACACGTGTCATCGGACAGGGTGGTTTTGGAACGGCCATATTTTGGCCCGAAGAAGACCCGCTGCACTTCGCACCGTAATAATTGTATATAGCGTCTTTAGTTCTAGGAACGATTCCCTCGTTTCTCACTACTCCGGACGGACCAGCTGAACTAGCTACTGAGTTTTCTTTTATAATTTCCAAGAGCCGATTGCCTGGCATTGGAATGTGCCAATCCCCACTCCAGCGCTCCGCGTAACCACTATTCCTAACATCATCTACACCCACGGGCACAGGGGTCGAGCCAACGGATTCATTTTCGCCGCGTACCTCGACGCGGTACTTCTTCACAGTTTTAACATCGCGGTTTTCTTCCTCGTGATAACTACGACGTTCTACAAACTTTCTGTGAAGATCGAGCAAATTATCCGCGCTTGTGTGACTCTTCGATGTTTGCTGAGATGGCGAAAGACAGACGAAAAGTTGGGGGTCTTCCCTAGTAGGGACGCCCATCCAAGTACGAGGTCTTGGTTTGCTCATCTCCTCGAAGGTTAATTTCTGAAGATCAGACCTTGGGGCCGTAGTTTTTTCCTCAATGTTTTCAGAGGTCGGTTCCGTATCTTTCGAGGATTTGACACACCCTTCAACGCCCGACTTGTTACTAACGCTCACTTCATTCACGGAATCCTGAATAGTTTGTAAATTCTTGAAGATGTTGAATTTCGGGAGTGTTATCTCGCTGATTATCTGCTCGCCGTAAGGAAGAGAGAGGATTTTTTTAATGCACAAATCCTTGAGAAGATCTGGCTTAGCGTCTACCAGTTTATCGAACTCTTCCGATTTATCGAAATCTGAATAGTAGAATTCGTCAACTGGGGAATAAGGGATCGGCTGTGGAGAGTCTTGATCGTCTTTAACGTATTCCTTATGATCTTGATATTCGTTCAGTAATTTTAGCTTACGTTTAGGTTGAGGTGAGTTTGTCGCTGGTATCTCTTCGTCCTGAAGGACAGACTGGATGTCAGTCAACGAGGATCTTTCAGGATTGTACTTTGCCGTGCTCAAAGAAGCTGTACTGCTCGACGAGTCTTGCGCCAGGTATTCGGTGGGGCTTAGAGCGCTTGTGGTGCACAGCGCCTCTTCCAAATCTTGCTTGTCACTATTCTCACGCTGATCCGTACCGAGCTTAGTTTGGTTATTTTTACCGCAAAGTCGCGCACCGTCCGCCTCGTTGTCAACCGCCGTAAATGCGTCAATCTCCGTCGTTATCCGTTGTCTTTTTTCCTCAGCATCTACGACAGGCGTTTCCTCTGTACTAAGTGCCAAAGATTGGCTCCTCGGTGAAACTTTAGTTTCAAACTCCGTCCCTATCTCCCTGGTCTTACTTACAAGATTACCCTGGCTCGCTGAGACGCCTTTGGATACTTGACTCAACGGGTGACTAGGGTTTGCGAATTCCCAAGAAATTCCGTCACCCCGGTGGTCATGCGCCGTTTCAAGAATGGCGTCACTGTTTGACCCGACAAAATTCTCAGAAACAAATTCCGAACTGGCACGGACCTCCGTACTGTCACTTTCGCTAGAAGCACGTGAACTAGGCTCCATTAGCTCGTCGATTATATCCCGTATATTTTTCGGAAGAACCCCGAGATCGAACCCTGATAAAAATCCCTGAACATCCTGATAGGTCGTGTTACGCTGGGTCAAAACTGTCAGCAGTGTCTTTATGAAGTCTACGGTGTTTTGTTCCGTCTTAACATTAGACTGACAAATCCGTACCTTGTGAGGATGTCCCAAGGAATTCGTATCCGGTGATTTACAAGTACTTCGCGTGAGGTTTATGTTTTCGTAGATTGTATCCGCGATACATCCTTCTGTATGCCCATCCAATTCGAGTACGGGCGGAGGTCTTTCGGGGATAACTATTAATTCATCTTCTTCAGCGAAGTGTACGCTCTTCCTTCGAACCGGAGGTAACGGCGGTACTACCGGGGCTGAACTGACGCTGATTGGAAGAGGAGGAATCGTTGGTAGATCATCAGGGTAATCAATTTCCGGTGGAGTCGGTGGACGCTGAGGTTCAATGTCGTTGTTGAAGCTGGAAGAGCGTTTTGGAGGATGCGGCGGACGCTTCGTTTCACTATCCCAGCCATTGACGTGGGTGCTATCCGTAGTACTTGGAGATTTTTGATTTTTCAGATCCTCAACGATGGGTAAATTCTTTACGGAAGCTGTGACTTTGACAACTTCGCTTGTCGAAGACTCTGGTCTATGAAACTCGATCTTTTCGTAGACGTTTTCGTCCGGAATACATTCGTTCTCTTTCGAGCTAGGAGAGTCGGAGTTATCCTTGAGGAATACGACTTCGGGGCTGTCGATTTTTACGCTTATATGAGTTTCCTTGAATTCCTTGGTCGCTTCATGGGCTGCGGTTTCTCTCAGCTTGCGCTCTTCCCTTCTGTACTTACTTATCTCCTCGTTGATAAAGTCCCTTATGTGTTGCTCGTCATCTTCCGAAAGTTTTTCACCTTCTTCTTGTATTATACCTAAAAATCTATTAGCCGCTTGCGTCTGGGAAAAATACGACTCTAAAATCGCACGTTTTTTAGCTTTCTTAGCTGCTTTAGTTTCTGTTTTGGTTCGTTCGTCTTCAACCCTTTTACAGTCGTCTCTCGCCTCTTCAGGCGACGCAGGAAGCTTCAAACCTTCTATAAAACACCGCAGCTTTTCCTCAACATCTTTAGACATTGGCGGCTCTGGCTTCAGCAATTCCTCGTCTTCCGCAGTCAGCGGTCCTTCTTCTTCTTCTTCTCCTTCTTCTTCTCCTACTTCTTTTTCTTCTTCCTCTTCTTTTTCTTCTGCTACTTTTTCTATTTCTTCCTTCTTTCCTGGATCATTATTTTTCACGTTTTCCTCTCCCTTTTCGTTTATTCTCAGATTATCGTAGTATTCTTCCAGGGTCGCATCTTCCTCGAAATTATCTGATTGTGATATTGTATCTTTCCCGAATATAACCACTTCTCCGACAGGTTCTTTCTCGATGTCGGATTCCGCTTCGACTACAATAACCCTGCTGTTGTCTGGCTCGACATCGCTGTCGCTAACCTCGTGAATATCCAAGCTATTATTTTTCACCAGCAATGCCAAGGCGAAGTTCTGTTCTCCAAGTGTCTTGACCTTCGATGTGACAGTCCTCGAGAGTGGTTCAATGGGCTCGACGACCGTTACCAGAGGCTCGGTACCCTTGAGGAGTCCAGTTTCCAAGATTCCTACCCCAGGGATGTGATCAACCCTCGCTTCACAGGGAAGATTCTGGATCGTTGTTATCTCGCAAATTCTAATGCCCGTGTCCAAAGCTCGTTTTTCTATTCTACACCGATTCCTCGGTTTCCTCTTTGTGAAATTTATGTTTTCGTAAACGACGTCATCTTTCTCCGAGTCTACGTTTTCGGACGTAGCTTCTAGCCCGTCCCCGTTTAATCTTGTCGATACCGGGATGCCTCCGTCATGTTTATCTTCTTTCAAGTCTACCTTATCCTGATCCTCATCAACTAAGCCGTTACATTTTTCGTCAAGTTCGTTTTGCGGAGCGACCCCTGCAGAGGCTTCGTTATTAGAGGAACATTTTTCTGCTGTTGGTGGTTGAAAACGTTTCCGGTTTCGATTTCGTCGGTTCTTACGGGCGCGCGAGTTGTTCGGCATTGTCGCAAAGGCGTCTTCAGCGTCGGTCGCGTAATCCAAAGCTTCGCAATCCTCTTCACCTACAGAATACGCGTGACCGAAGAAAACCGACCGGGAAAAATTTTCGGGAAAGGAAAAATTTATTTTATTTATTTATTTAATTTGTTTAATTTATTGTTTTTTTTTTTATTATTATTATCATTATATTCCTATAGTTTTTCTCACCAAAAACAATTTATCGCGTGTTCATTTCTGATCCTGAGAAAACCCAAAGCCACGATGAAAATCCTCACGAAATTTGAAAAAAAAAAAAATAAATAATAATAATAATCAAGCCTAATAATTTATAGTTGCAAATAAAATTTTCACAAGTATAGAATTTGAGATAGAAAATTATTTGACTATGCCTCAACGTCTGCAGCTTGCAGTAAATTTTATGAAAAAATTTTACTGCAGAAGTAATTAAAAAAAAAAAAATAAAAAAAAACAATAATAACAAAATATGCAAACTTTTATATACAATTGCCAGGATGAATAATGAACACGGCGTTACACAAGCCACAATAACTTACGAGCACGTTATTACTATCATGCCTTGGGCCACTCCGGTTTGAATCTACCCTATTATATTCGAGCACGGTATGTAAAACAATGCGATAAAAGTGATAATAATAAATGAAAATAAAAGGGTTAGGGAAAAAATCCGTCTCTCCATTCGCACTGCCTGCTATGAAACCAAGCGACTAACTGTCAAAGATACGTATACTCTAACGCAAATTGGCTTTCCGTTGATAAGAGATGATAAGAAGAGTACATATAAAGATGCCAACAGACATTTCACGTCGAGTCTGAAGACAGAGGACTCACCTTGCGGCCAGAAGATATGATATACATAAGCGCACACGTGAATTTTTGTTACGTACTCAGTGTCGTAGATGAGATAATAGAAGTAGGAAAATATATCGCGCACTGTCTATGGCACTATAGGTTCTAAAGAATTAGTCACGTGATGAAAAATTAGATAATATGACACATACGCAAATATTTTTGCGCGATTTTTTTGTATGAGAAAGCATCACGTTTTTTTCATCTGTGTATTACAATAGACCATCGAGTTATTCTCATGCAGTCCTCATGCCCCGGACCAATGAATTGTAAAGTAAAGAGTGAATTATAAGTATAGAGATGAATTCAGTAGCATAGAAAGTAGATTAAAAATTGACTAATACAATTAGAGATTATAGGGTGAAACTCACTTTTGACGTCACCGTTGCTTTGATTGGTCGAAGTGTTTAGGCCACCGTTTTGATTGACGTAACTTTTGTCATTATTTGTATCATCTGAAACATATTGGACAGTTCTCATTTAACATTTTTCTTCATTTTCATTCATGTGTGATTATCAAAGAATTGAATATGTTATTTAATTAGCGAACTCGGTCAATCGATCGACAAATTGCAATGTAGAAAACTCCTCAAATACTTTTAGGCATCCATCTGCATCCGTACATTCCATCGTGGAAATATAAATAAAATAAGAGAAATGCTTACACCACTGCCAAACATTCTAAGATCGCCCACTGCGTTCAGTAAAAATACACAAAATTTTTGGTTCAACTTCGTCGCAACGAATGTTTTATGCTCTAGCTCAAGGCATCTACAAGCTACTCATCCACCTGGGTGAGAATCGAAAAAACGCTTTGGAAATCAGGACTTTGATTTTCTGTCAATGGAGTATGATCGCTGTTTATTGATTAAACTGAACTGGGAATGCAGTAAAGACCTTCCTCCTGTAAATGTGGATTGGAAAATCGTGTTTCATTATCTGATATTAAACATTCAGGCGCCATGAGTGCATGCATGGAAAAAGGTGAAATCGATTTTTGCTATGAGTAAAAGCTTTCAGAATCCCCTTGTAGCTGGATGGGCTGTGTGCGTTTGAATATTTGAGTTATACCTGGACAAGAAATGATTGAAAAATTGTTTTAAAACAAGGGTGGATCGTTTTCAATTAACACCTCACCTCTTATATGGTCTAAACGTTACTCTCCCGACACATGATCACTGATATCGACACATGGCACACTCGCGTTAATCAAATGAAAATATCGCGCTATTACTTGCTGATAGTATGCCCGTTTTTTTGACCGCTATGTTACACGCTGGATGCCGGTACACCGAGTACCGAGTGTATAAAACCTCGCGAACCGAGGACAGCTTTCTGCCGTGATTTCCTCATCCCCACCCACGCACACCTCACCTACGGTAACATTTCCGAACCCCACTTCCTTCCGTGTGTGTATTCAATATCCCTCTCTTCATCCCCATTTATCTCTCTTTCTCTCTACCTCTATCCCTGTATCTCACTCTATCCCCACCTCATTACGGCTACGTGCGTGATTACATCGGACAATACGTAGAGGTATACGGCTCCGAATCGACAACGAAGAGAAATAGCATAGTGACTGGATTCAATTCTCCTCTATTTTTTTTTTTTCCAACATTTTTTCTCTAATTTTTGCAATTCTCAAAGCTGATGCCGGCCATCTGAAATCTGTAGCTTTTGCGCAGGATAGTCAAAAGACAGGGAAGGACGATCTAATTAGTTCCAACTACTCGAGACGAATGAAAAATAAAAAGGTTCCTCTTCATTTTCACGGGGAAAAAAAAACACCAAAAGCTCGAGGACTCAGAAATTGGGTCATCGTCTAAAGGGGTGTCTCGCTGCTCTCTTACCTCATTTATACCATCTACGCTTATACATTGACAACATCAAGGGGCACGTGAAAAAGAGGAGTAAGGAGCGACAAGGAAGGGGTAAAAAGGGGCCCGGTGAATCGACCATGCGGAGGATAGATGACGACTTGCGGAAGCGAGGGCTTGGCAGCTTTAGCCCGTGACGACGCACCCATGTGAGTCCTATTGGGCCCTATACCGAAATGTTATTGATATAAACGTTTAGCTTAGAGCGATTGCCCTTCGTACGCATTCATCTAATATCGGTCGCGATACGGTATACGTAATGGTCGAAACTGTGCGAAAGAATTCAACGATTTGAATCAAATGCTAAACCCCTGGCCTATTTTCACGGTTTTGTTTAAAATTCATCAAATTTTGTTGTTGCCCTTTTTGGATAAATTCAAAAAATATATGTATATATCCCTGATGACTCACGCTTCGTATTCAATACCTATGATTATAATTTATTGCAGATCGATCACGTAATTCGCGGTCTATTGTTGGCATTTTTCGCGCTGTACTAATGGGCCTGATGATATCAATTTGCAATAATTGATCGTGAGTATCGGTTGCGTGTCGGAAGGATCGTTATTATGTCTGCCTTTGAATAATGGTTATTTAATCATCACATAGGTATAGAAAATCGGTCATTTAATAACCGTATGGACGATTATTAACAGCAACTCAAGCGTAAATTATTCAAAAATAAAACCGCTTCAATTATATAATCATTTTCTCTAAAGGATCGGTACAACCATCTATCTAGCGAAACTGAACTAACATGTTAACGGAATTGAAGATATAATTTGTAAATTATTCCTGAGCTAGTCGATCACTGGGTATATGTACGAGCATACGTACTTTTATAGACTCCCTTTGTATACATGCAACCAGTTCAACTATCCCAGTGACTTCATCGATAAAGGAACAATTTCCTGTTGGTCAAAAAGTAGGTACACAACGACAACAACGGAGATAGCTATTTCCGGGAAGGATTGTTCAACCGAGAATACTATAAATGTGCGCATCTCCGTAGGCAGAACGCTTTGATGAGCTTGACCGGTTAGTAGCTGCTTTGCATTATATGGGCTATATTATAAATGCGAAAGAAGGTAGGGCGGCCTTTGGCGATATGAATGTACCGAGTTTTGTCGCCCCATGGAATCGTTGGAATTTCTTATTCAAGGAAAAATCAGCTCCGCAATACGTGGGCGGAAACTTCTATGAATATGTTATTTCGATGGACTAGCCCAAGTCCGAAGGTAATTTAGTCCAATGTTTGAAGGGCCTTAATAGCCGATATTTTTCGGACACGTGTGAATATTGATGTACTTTTTGTGTACCTAGGAGAAATCGCTATCCGAGCGTTGGCGTCGTGGTAAAACGTACCTATCATCATTTTGACATCAGATGGGAGGACAATATCGTTAAGAAAATCGATGTCAGTTTCCATGAGGATGTTTTCCATGCTCAGTGATTTTTTAAGCGCTAAAGCTTTGTTCAGATCCTCTGCTTCCCGCTGAACAATTTTCAGATTATTTACTACCATTTCTTCGCGATCTTCGATCGTTGTAGGTGGCGATGTCCGTTCGTTTATCACCCTGAATCGTACAGATTTTATTTCTTTCTTCGTACTTGAAAGATCGTTCGATTTATTGCACAGTTTTTTTTTAAGAATCGGTTCCTTGCCGAATAAATTAATCATCGCTTGTTCGATCTTCATGTGTTCTTGAATCATTTCGTCCAAAGGTTCGACGCAGAATTGACCGTAATTTTCATCCGATTTTAGTTCCCTGCCCGCGGAAAGACCCACGGTATTCATTTGTCTAAAATCCAGAGTACTCAGTTTGTTATAAAGTTTTATCTCCCTGTTTGATTCGGGGATAGTTTCACCCTCCGACACAGCGATCGTATCGATCGGTTTAAAATCTGGAGTATTTAATTTATTATTCGAGTCGTTGTGATCTTTGAAACAGGCCGGTGGATCGATGAAGAATTTCAGAGCTTCTAAATGCTTGTAATATTCTTCTTCTAATTTTTCATTTTGTCTATCCAAAAACTTAATTCTCTCAATACGCTCCGGCGACAATGGTTCTAAATAAAATTTACTGGATTCGTCGCTAATCCTTTTCAAAGATTTATCTCCACTAGACCCATCTTCATTTCTTCTAATCGCTTTCCTCACCAGGATCGTATCTTCGACGGATCTTTGTTCCTTGAGCAAATCTCGCTTCTTCACTTTGTGCCGCGTTTCCACTTTTACTTTAGGCTGAGACTTCCTCGACTTCCAGGGAGCGGTAAACACACGAAAAACTCGTGGCAATGGTCTTTTTGGAGTAAAAGTAGTCTTTCGCCCGGTATTTACACTTGGCCGTTTTGTTATTATCAAAGGATTTGCAGTCTCAATTCCGCTAAGGCGTCGCGACGACCCAGACTCCTCGGCGCCAGCTGATAAGCACTGAGAACAGGCGAGGAGTTTCATTTTCTCGTTTTAATTCATGTTTTCAATTTATTTATTTACTTTCATTATCTTCGCCATTATATCCACCTGAGTTTTAATTGGTTTATTGCTATCGTTGACAAATAGCAAAACTTAAAAAATAGTTTCATTCCACAGAGCTTTCGATCCAAGTGAATTAAAATAGAAATAAATTAAACACCTAATGAAAAACGAACGTTTAACATATATTTTAATTTATCAAAATGAATATCGTCAGCAGGGTGAAAAACTGTTTCAATTTCATTGAAAGCTTCGTAATATTCATATCTGAATGTGAAAAAGAAATCGCTCCACTTAATCACTGGAACCGAATAATTATCAACTAATTACTGATGTCAAAGTTTGTCAATTTTCTTTCTTCGTCGAAAATCGCATTAATCATTTTCAATAACCATTGCGAGTTCTAATTAGTTGCATTGTATTAATTAATTGAAAACGTGATCATGGCTTCACGTAATAATAATTAATTGAACAGTTTGCAATAAACTGCTCGCTTATCAATTTACTGGATAATATAGTCTATTGAATCACATTTGAATTCGACCAAATGTAGTCAATTAAAAGACGATAAATCGATTGTATAATTTCAATCGGTGAAAATTTCTGCGCATTTGATGAAATTCGTACAGTTCAACCCGCACAAAACGTTCGTTTATTTAAACGTATCGAAGAACGTAGGTATGAACAACACTCGATATATGTACACTGTGTATACATATATATTCACGATACGCATACGTCACGTTTCAAAGCACACGTGACAGTTATGAAAATTGTCCAGCGTCCCTGCATCTAAGTTTTAAAAATTTTCTTCGAAAGTTCAAAAATCAAGCTTCCACGATCACATGTAAAAAAACGCCCCTAAAACGAGCGTCGAAAAATGTTTAAAGAACACAAAAAGATCGCTTGGCGTCTTCAAAAAAGTAAAGACGCGATCGCTTTGGACGGTAGTCAAGGAACGTCTAAGGCAAAGGGTGCGCCTGAGGTAGGTACATACGATGGGCAATCACGAGCCCGTAACATCGGGTAATTTCGTTCCTTAGATCGAAAGATCGTCAAAGAGAAGGAAGTGGGTATTGAGTAAAGGAAGGAGTTGGTTGGGACTAGACAGTAAATATTGGCCGGTGATTGGTAAGCCGCGGTGATTCGGTTAGGTTATAAGATATTAGTTATGCTCTGTAATTTGGTAATTTTTAGCGTGGGATGTCGCTCGCCGTTAACTAATTGTGGTTTTGCCTTATTAGGGGAGAAACTGCGAAATTTATGTACGTTTTTACGCCATCAAACCGGATAATGCGAGGGTAACCATCGGTCGTAATTGCAACTGGTTAGAAATAAAATTGTGAAATTTTTAAGCCTTAGAAATCGCAGGATCCTAGGCTCTAGAACCTCGATTAAATTCTGTCCTATATTAGGAGTCGCGTGACGTATAATAATAACGGTAAATCTGGATTGACCAAAAATGAAAAATCTGATTCATCCTAAAGTCAAAAATGACAATGAGGAAATGAAATGATATGAAAATAGGAGAAAGCAGCCTAAACATTTAGAGGAATAATGAATTGAGTGTCACTATCTAATTAGCGCGTTACGAAAGCCGAAATATTGATCCAACGAACGATTAAGCGGGTAATTAATTATCGGAAAGCCTCCTACGCGATGTATTGTATATACGTATCTGAGTTATCTCAAGTACCTAAATCATGCCTTTAGAGCCATTCATGGGAATGAGAAAATAATTCAATCAAATGAGATACTCTACGTCGATATGATATTATCCCATCAATTTCTTAGTAAAAAATTTCATTCCCGTTCAATTTTCTATGCTAACATATTCTGGGTTCAATTAAAATACTATTCGAGCGATTCGCCTCCGTGATTCGAAGTAGAGTAGCTACGGAACAAGAGAGAGAAGAGATAACGTGTTTCCTCATCTTCGAGTTATAATAACTTATTCAAAATAGGTCTGCTTCTATTGAATTAGGCCGATAATTTGGAGGACTGGGACGGTTCAAGTAAATATTGGTTTTCGATTAGGTACTAAGATTCTCAAAACGTCTGACTAACATTAGAACTCGTTAGCTCTAATCGGCTAATGGATTGCTAATCCAATGTCCGACCATGTACCTATTTCTTTCCTGGATAGGCGATATTACGGAGAACTGAAAACAGTTTGACAATTGCTTTACCTCCCAAGTTTCCAATTCCAGAAATTAAGACTAGTTACTTACCAGATCCGTTAGTCTTGTTTTCCGATGTTACCAGACGAGTGTTCGAACTGATTGTCTTAGTGGTGATCCCTGGAAAGAGAGAAAAAAAATTTTCTTCGTACCAAGGGAAATGATAAACCTCGTACTACATACAAACGAGGAAAATGAATTGAAGTCTATGTAATAAATTGTTCTACCGGTGAAAAAATATCCTAGAAAATGTTCATACTAACTTTTCAGTGTTTCCGTAGATGTGTTTTCCTGCAGACTGCTCTTGTACACGCGTCTTTTTGGCGAGCCAATTCCTTCCCTGTAAAATGAATGATAAATAAACATGATAGATGAATCTCCCAATTTCGTATAGTTAATATTCTTCATGATTACACAGAACTTGAGATAGCAAACTCTGTAAGAGTTTTAATGAAACTCTGCTCAAGGAATACGATATATTTCGTAAGCTCTGAGAACAGGTGAACTTATATTACTTTGAATTGAATATTCTGCGATCTTAGACTCAGCTATCAACCTGATTACCTCGAATGATGAAAATCAAAAGATAAGGGGGGGAAAACAGACCTCGACGTTACCCTCGTGACGTAAAATTTGACATACTGTGAACTGGTCAAGAATCAGTTGGTTATAGATGATTGGAATATCTCACGAACCAAGTCGATGATTTTACCAAATTAATAGGCATAATAGATACACAAATGTATCAGTCCAAACAACCAAATGAACACAATTGAAAATACAAGTGTATAAACCCGGCGCTCCCCTCTGACGTCACATGACCTCACTGCCTGTCAGCGTGTTTCCGGCTTCAATCAGTCTATCTGCGCCATTGTGAGACACTTTTATACGATTCTATTATCCCCTTTAAGTCCCCCCTGCTGGTAAATCGTTGAATTTTTATTCGCAAATTCAGATGAATTTTTTATCCGAATAAGTTTCGCTCATTTCGATATCTGATTTATTCTAGTTCTTGTTTAATCGTGTATTAAAAGATCGATAGATCGTTAAAGAGAAGAACCGAAAAACCTGTTTTTCGTTTTGCGTTTTGATTCATTTTTTCATTTTAAATAAATTCTATACCCATTTTAACGAGTTGTTGAATTCCCGAAGGAGAGAAGGATCGAACAAAGTTAATTGAAAAGGTAAAATAGACACGAGAATTTCGGGAGTGGTGAGAACGAATGATTAATTGGTCAATTCGCGACTGATTTATTACGTCAGATAATTCATGATTTATTTCAATAGATCACTTGCCACGTATAAAATTTTGTAATAATTGATGATACCTATGGTAAATCGTACAGCGTTGGTTATTCCGCGAACAAATCCTGGGAATAATTACCTGAATACTATAAATTTCATGAATTATTAAAGCTCGACAATTTCTATCTCTTACACCCATGTTAACAGAATTTTGTATACATGTTAGCTAGTAAGCTGTAAATGAAACCTAATCTAGAATTTCATGTCACTATATATCAATTTATTTCGTGACGTAAATTCGTCGCGTATGGGTATATACATATACGTATGTACTACGTACAGCGGTGAACAGTCTAGCGGCGATAGCTATCAGGTGCAATTTAATGGAATAGCTGATATTATTAAAAGAGATAGGATTTTGTCACGACTAAAATACATTATATATCGTAGCACGCGATTAATGTGTAAAACTTTGAAAAAAAAAAAAAATAATAATAATAAATAAATGTATATTACACGAAGCAGTATGAAAAAGGGGAAATGTTTCAGTGAACTTTTTACCGCAGGGGAAAAATTCCGCACATATGTCCCAAGCGAGTATGCAGAACGACTTAAAATCGATAATCCATTAAAATTACGGTTCCATTACGTCGCTTACTATTCTGATAAAACACAACGATTCGTATGCATATCAGGTAGGTATAGAGAAATAGGAAAAAGAAAAATTCAGGCAGTTTAACTCGGCCGATAATAAATAAAAAGCCAAATTATAAAGTATAACTCGCTTATCTACAACTTGACAAATACTATTTTTAAGATATGGTATTTAAGAGTTGTAAATTTTACTCATAGGATTATAAGATTTCATACAGGTATAATAGATGCGAATCTCGTAGGCGTTACTCCCGCGTAATTAGCTTATCGGTACGCGGACTTGTACAAATTATCATGAGCACGGGTCTCAAGTTAGGCGTATTATTATTATTATTATTATTATTATTATTATTATTTAAACCTTTTTCTCTCAACATGATAAAATTGAACTTGTTAACTGAGAATAGAAAGAAAAAAAAAAAAGAAAAAATTTCCCACTATATCTCGGCAAAAAATATACAATCAATACTCACTGATTTAAGCCTATGGTCAATTTCTCTCCAGAGTTTCTAAGGAGATCGTGAGATTCACTGTTTGTAAGATTTCTTGTTGATTTACCGTTGATGCTGCTTATCAAATCGTTCTCTCTGACTCCCTGTTGAGCCGCTTTACTGCCCGGGTTTACCTGAAACGATAGAAAAATAATGAATAGAAAAAAAGAAAAATAATGTCAATACTGACTAAGGAGTAGAATACATTCAGAGATGAACTGTTTATAATTAAATGTAGAGAAACAACGAAGAGGAAAGAAACTTCGGCTCATATTATCCCGCTGTATCACCGATGTATAGAGTCGATAATGTATGTCATTAAAGGAACCACACTATGTCGGACGTATTACGATGCAGGGAAAAACTATTAAACTTTATAGCCACGCGACGCGACGTTTTGATACATTTATTAGAGCGTGTATAAGTCATGTATACATGCATGTGTGTATGTACTGCATGATGTATCACGGGTTCAGAAATAGGCGGGATATCGTCCCCAGTGAATTCCCAATCGTATAGATATATTATATATCATATCATCGACAGAATGAGATAAATATAAATCGTCAATAACGTGATTTTTGATTAGTTGTTTATACCAGACGCGTTGATCTTTACGTCATGGTTATTTTTCACACTATAGGATTTTTGCTGTATTGGTTTTAACAACTAAACGTATATAGATTACGGCAAGGAGGAGAGAGCGATTTCCCGCCTGTATTACCGCCACCACATATACACGGAAGTTAACCGGGCTGCTTTTTGGTTTATACTAAAGTCTAATATTAGATTAGACTTTAACTCCGAGAATTCAACGATCTACACACGCTCCGATATCGTAAAACTACCGCAACAAATTTAGCCGCTTTTTCCACGTGGGAATAAACGGTCAAATAATAAACCGTATACATAAATATAACGCCTGTATTATGCATAAGGTATCGCATTCAAATCTTCTATCTATAAAAACGATATTTCTTTACCAAAATTCGATGCGGATTCAAAGAAAACTATTAAAAGTATTGAGAATATCTACCGATGATTTGTTTCAACGTGAAAAACCTAAAATTTTGAAAATCTCACCGTTGCAGCGTTACGCCGCCGTCCGCTCGGTGAGCAAAATTTCAACATGTCGATACCGTGGGGTTTATTGTTATTTTTTATTTTTATTTTTTTATTCTTTCACTGTATGATAAAGATTAAAACCTGTACAACGTTTTGAGCAGATAAATATCTGAACAGAATAGAATGCTTTAGCGTTTAGTCCATGGCACTGCACTGCGGCATTCACACTTCTTCACTGCACCCTTTATAGTATTTTTAACGTATGGTAACGAGAGTTCAATTTATTTATTTATTCGAAGTAACGCGATTTTTGGAAAAAAAAATCAAAAGAAAAAAAAACCGTAATATCGATCAGTCTTCGAGCCACCGTTAGTCTCGAAGAAATGACAGACTGTTCTCCTCTTTGTAGATTATGAATAACCGACCCAGTTTTGCGCGAGAAAGATTAAAACGTATCTCGATTCGGCGTGGGTCAATTTAGAGGTCAGAGTGTCATTCGATTTCCCTTTTTATCTCTAAATGTCTAAGCGGACATTTATGTTTATAGATATAATTAAAAAGAAAAAAAAAAGAAAAAGAAAGAAACAATAACACTCGTGCTCGTCAGCGGGACGAAACGCGATTGAAATATAAATTTTACCCGTACTGCGAAGACTAGGTAAAATCGAAATAATTTAACTAAAGCCCCGTTAAATTCGGTGAGAATGAAATCCAGCCTCAATCAATCTTTAAATTTTAACTATTCCAAGATCAACCCCAATGAATAATCGGGGATTAAAAGCAGAAAATTAGCCAGAAGCGCACAGAATTTTCAGCGTCGTTAAGTGGTTCATTACTCATATCGTACGGTAGAGAGCCTGGTAGGTATAATTATAAACGAAGTCGAAACATAAATAAAACCGGAACAGCCTACGTAGGTGAATAAAGACCGATGTTATAATGAAAAAAAGGATCCAATCCTAAATAGAATTGAAATTTGAAATGACTGTAAAAAAGAGAATGAGAAAATAACTCATCATCTCGTAGCTTAGACGCCGTTTTATTCACCCTTAATTATGATACTTTATGATTTGATTTTATTATTTTTTCAAATTTTAATCAATCCCGAAACGAAGACGAACCGCTACTAAGTAGGTGAACGCGAGAACTGACGTCTAACCGAGGAATTCCCTCGCCATAGAGATGGCGCAAGGCCTGGGGGTGCATCTCCCATCTCTAGGGAATGACTCAACACGCAAGTCTTTCTAGGTGACCACCCTCTCGAGTTCGCCGTTGATTTTCCGCGATATTTCAACGCGACCCTTACTCCCCGAGAACCGGAAGTGATTTTTGGATCACTATTGCTCGGCCTCGATCTATTTCGACGAATGTCTTTCAGGCATGTCTTCTTTAAGATCTTCTCGAAGCTTTATTTCTTGGAAAGGCTAAGGTTCTGAATGAGTCTTTGTCAGTTTGGGTCAGTTAGGCGAGTCTTTTCAGCCCATGGGATTCTTCAAATTTGGAAAAACCCTCCGTAAACTATCAGAGGTTCTCAATCTGTGATAAGATACTCGTTTAATTTTCTTCTCTCCGAGAAAATCCCGCCGAGAATATTTACGATTTCCGGTCACAATTATCTTTTTTCTTTTGCTTTCCTCGGTTTATCTTGACTTATAGTACCTGAATATCGTATAACTTGTTAAAAAAGAGAAAAAAAAAAATGTACATCAGGATGATGTGGAAACGTGCGTGAAATACCTACGACCCAAAAGTCTTAGTCAGCTTCAGCTTCAGCTACCTAAGAAACTTGGAAAGTGAAGAAAGGAAAATTCTGACCACGATTTTATTCTCATTGTCATAAAAAAAAGGGGATATCTTCTCCCCGTTATTATGCTAGTTAATCCGCAGCCTCTTCCCGTTTTGAAAAATGTATAAAAATTAACGTTTAAAAACTCCAACTGCACGTTTTGGTTATTCTGTGTTTATTAGACGATGTTTGAAACTCGAGATGAAACACGGTGGAATTTTTTATTTCTATAGAACAATTCTTCGCCCCTTGGAGTTTTGTATCCAGAATTTGTTTACCCCACTCTTCTTGAAAACTGGCTCTTTTCTGAGCCAGACACAACGGCGTCTAGCTTCAGTCTACCAAGAGCCTTGTTTCCATGCTTTTAGCGATGCGATCAATGCGCGTGTTCCTTCAAGACTGACCCTGAGTCAGCCCCCACCCTGGACCTACCTGGGCGCGGTACATTCATTAAATAACTATCAGCTATGATTGGTTCTGGTTTTGAATTTTCAGATACACTTTTTCTACCAGCTCTGGAATGACTCCTTTTTCTTCGAGTCCCACTACACTAAGGAGGTACATAAAACGCATTCCTTTAGAGCAATTCACGCGGACAGGTAACAAAGCGTGTCCAAAGAAGAAACTGAAAATTTCATCTTTATATCTCAAAAAAAAAAAAAATGTTTTTTACATTTTTCCATTATACTTGACCCCCAAAATGTAAATCAATGAGGTCTGACCGAAATATGTTAAAAATCGTTTTTTCGAACGAAGAAACAAACTATTGATACAGAGTGAGCTTAAACTCTGATGTTAAATCCACATTTATCTTGAAAAGTAAACAAGAGTCGATAGTACGTCACTATTTCGGCGAGAGATTTTCCCGCAAATCACAGTTTACCGGTTTCAGAATGCCAGGAGGTATTTCTCGGTAGTTTAGCGGTATTTTTCGTAGATTTAATCCGAACAAAGCTCTGATATATGTGTAAGTCCGTTGTTGGCAGAAGACGCGAGAAGACTGTGTACAGGTAAGTTCATCTCGTATGTCTCATTGCGTTCCCGACGTACGAAAGAAGAGGTCGTCTATATATACGTAGTGTCTTGGCTCCCTCGAGGCTTCCTGGAGAGCTAGCGACAGGTAAAAGTCGCGTTTGAAACGAACACGAACGGAAAGAGAATAAAATTCAGAGAAATAAAAATTCTGAGAAGAAAGGTAGAAATTTCGTGAATAAAATAAAGAAACGAAGAGAAAACTCGAGGAAAAATCGGTGGTTTTCTTTGCTCGACTGACAAGACGCGGAGTTTTTCTTTATGAAAAAAAAAAGGAGAATCATTCGAAAGGAAATGTTCTACTCGTACGCGTCCTGAGTCTTTCTAAAACCCCGAATACTTGATATTCCATTCGCGACGTGGGCGTTGTGGTAGCCTCACGTCGTTCCATCCTATTCGTTGTCTTTGTAGTTTTCAACGATCCATGCAACTTTACCTTTATACGTATTACCTCAACGGGTGAAAATCTTCGTTAGTTTCATCATTTCAAACGAACCGCAGAAAATAACTAACAACTAAACTGGAGCCGTACCTTTGAGAACTATGTATACTGCCTCCCAGATATTACCCGGGGTGTAACACTTGACTTAATTCGGCCTACGTCCTGGCTTTACTCACACCAAACTGTAAAACAGCTCTCTTAAGGCGGAGGTCTCGTATGTATGTATATATATAATATAGGTATATGTATAAAAGGGGGCAAAAGTCGGAAATAAATCGAACCCCGAAATACGTGCGATCGTTCGCTGGAACAAAATAATATTAAATGCGTTGAAGCTCGGCTAGGGTGTGCGGCGAATCATAAAGCGCACTTTTCCCATATATCATATAAGTTTAACCTGCGATATGGCCCAGTCACGGGATACCCATCGATCGATTTGATATACCTACTGCAGGGCGAAGACGGGACTCTGGTATAGAATAAGTTGGATAAGAATTTGCAGAAAAGTTATTGAATCCTCTTTTTACAAGAAAGAATTTTCTTCGCACCCTGAGAATCGAAAGAAACTTATAGTAGAATCATTATTCCGACTTTTAGGACGAAAAATTAAGACGTGTTACCCATATGGCTGAGCGAATGCAGAGCGTACTTTACCGATATGTTGAATAAAACTTTGGCGCGCGATATGGACCAGCAATAGTGATCGCGTGAGATTGTCGAAAACCGCTTAAATTACAGGTAACTATAAAACTTTTTACCGTACTTGCCAGAAAACGTTCGATGCAACGCGTGCAGTTAGTTCACAGAGTTGCATGCTGTACATAAAGTACCAAAGTTCTTTTGGTAATCGTCTTCATCAATCATTATTAAAAGTTTATCAATCATTGAGTAAAATGAACTGCACAGTAGAGATTATATCAATCATCGAACTATTAGAGGGAGTTTTCCATGACATAAAAGTGGTACCTTAAGGTTTTGGACGATAAAATCGTCGACGAAACTCACGCAGTATACAGTTATACCTAATTTGAATAACGAATACTTAATAAAGAAGTTGTTTCAACGGTTGAAAATCCAGAGATAAGATTTCATGCTATGTATTTAGCATGGCTCACTCTACGAAGTGTAGAACTACAGATAGTCATGATGAAAACTAACCGGAAATAAGAACGGAGTGTTTGACTACTATCTTTATGAAATTGCCATATAAAATATAAAGCCATTTCCCATAGTATATACTAGGTACTAAACAGTGAACTATACACTCTTCGCGACAGTACTTTATTCTTGACATTTGTTCGCTGTGGCACCTGACAGGTTTCTCCTTCACTTTTCGACGACAAGTGGAGTAAGTGTATTGGTGGTGAGGGAACTACTTATCGGTCATTGTTCTGCTACGAGTCTTCGAAATTCTTGTTTTCAACAGCGAACTCTCATACCGGTTTCCTAGCTTCTCATTGTATCGGATTCACGAAGTTAATCTCACTCATTTATTTGCCATAAGTATAAGTCCAGGGTGGGTTACGCATTTCTATATCTTACTATCTATCAATACACAGCTTAATGTCGACAGAGTATTCAACGAATCCTGTAAGCTCCTTCGAGGATTGGTAACAAACTCTCGATCTCCAACAGTGTCCGTTTATAGAAGCAAACAGTAGATGCAGTTACAATACCCAGATTTTCTTACCCGACGAAGAAGCTCATTTTTTGGAACGGCCCTGCGTCTGCAGCCGCGATCAGATTCGAGAACTAAGAAAATCTGAACTTTAATAGACTAGGAAAAATAGTTCAGAAATAACTTCGCCCTATATCCTGCTTAGCTGACCGTTCAGCGATGGCGAGCAAATGGATGAGATGTTTTTATTTATTTTTTTTATTACCATTTTGAACTTAGGATTGAATGATGAACCATTGATGTAGAAATCAATTGATAATTCGCGAAAATTAAATGGTAATAAGATTTGCCTGGTGTTCTTAATTTTTCCGAGACTTCTCGGTTCACTGAACTAGTCGATAATGTGGTGTGGAAACGTCGAGGTAATGTCTCGAGACTTTGTTCACTGGATTTTCTCGATAATTACTACAGGGGTTGACGTATTTCTGTTCAAATAGTATGTGTGATGGTAATAACAAATAGACGCACACACGACGTAGCATAGAGGGTTTACTTGAAACTTGTAATTGGAAATCTGAAGAGTAAATTGAAAGTTGAAGAGTCGGTATAACAACCCGGTAAAAAAAAAAAAAAAAATTATAATCGTCAATTTTAACCAGTTATAAAATTGTCACGAGTACTAGAGTTTTTAATGAAGGCAAACGGAATATTCAACCGTCTGGTAGCATAACTACGCGATTATTTTGACCCAGTTAGTTGGCGAGGTCCAGTTTGGCCTTAGCTAACAACGTAATGAGGCAAAATCGCTCTATCTATTAAGTTTCCACGTACATAGTTACAGCCTCCACGTGTTCAAGAGTCGTATAACCAGCCTAAGAACTGATGAATGTATCCCGAGCTTAAAAACTTGTTAAATCTAGCAGAGTAGTTATTCGCTCATCGAGAAGCTAACAAGAGAGGCTTGTGTTTGCTAAGTTGATTGTAAAGGCGATTCATTAAAACACGTTGAGAATTTTCATTCATTTTTCAACGTCACTCGACTCCTACCTCGCGTTTATAAACATCAGATTAAGATTGAAAATGAAAAGAAAAAAAAAAAAAAAAAACGAATGACTTGTAAGACTCGTGAAATTTCGTTTAAAAAATTATCGGAGACGTCAAGTTTTACGGGTTCATCAGACCCGCGAAAGCACACCCAGCCTGAAGCTAACATAACATGTATGAAATAATGGTAACGCATACGACTATAGGTGTGTAAGACGTAGTACGTTTACATGATAAGTGAAGAAAAATATTTCAAACGGATCTTATCGTCCCGCAGCTTTTTGTCGTCTAGTTGTTCGTTCCGCCAAGTAAAAACGGCCGTTAACTACGACTCCGCGGGTTTGGTAATGGTTCGTTTGATGCATAACATGTGAAAGGGGGAAAACTTTCCGAAGCGTATAAAGGCGCGATAATTTTTGCCTGTATTTCCAGCTGGAGAGCGTCTCGATATTGAGTTCAGACAATTTTCTTTTGCTATTTAAATTGCTGCACCGATTGCAATCTTTCAAAACCACAGAAATTCCGCGGCTTTGAGATTATCATTCGGTGAAGGAACGTAATTTGACTATAGCTTTTTCGTTCGAATTGAGTTTACCGCGAAAACTAATGAAAATAAAATATGTATTCTTAAAGCGTTTCTCTGCGCCTCTGCATCGTTTAGAATTCTAAGATTGCACCGGGGGGACTGGTCGTATCTATGGTAAAACTAAATTCTGTAATAGGTGTAGGTGGTACAAGAGATAGTCCGTTACAACGAACACGTAATTAATTCACCGATCTCAAGAGCAATTAAAGTTCGTCCTAGCGCGAGCGTCCTGATGCGAGGCAACGCGGACGCAGGACGTCAGCGAGAATAATGCATAATGCAGCGAGCATCGACCACCCTCTATCCTTTCCCCCTGACGGCATGGCATGGCATGGCATGGCATGGGGCCCCGACGCCTTCCTTTCTATCCTACGTCGTGGCATGGTGGCACGTATAACGACGCCTGTTACACCCAACGACGTGTTCCTTCGTACCCGTAGGGATAAGCGATCGTGCCACAACTTGGCAACGACATAGCAGCAAAGATTTTTGCTCGAAAGACAGCACCGCAGATTCGGATAAACCAATTTACAGTTCGGACGTGTATCTCACTCTCGATTGAAGCTAAATACTGATAAATCAATCGGGAGATTTTTATTCGCAGAATCATCCCAATGTAAAAATTTCTAAACGAAATGTACAGACGAATTATTTTTTCCAAATTTTCTTACATCCTGTGTTCGTATCTGTATGCATATAGCGGTATACAGACAGATTAAAGCGTTGGTTTCCACTCAGTCGAAGCCAACTCGGCACACTCCAAGTTTTTCGTCCGTTTATTGCAGGCCGACCATCTGAATATTATCTCTGGTTGAATTGATTCGCTTTTGGAAGACATCGATTCGGAAAAAAAAAAAAGAAAAGTGGATGGCCAGCCTGCAATAAACAGACGAAAAACCTGGAGTGTCTCAGACGCGTTGGCTTTGACTGAGCGGAAACCAACGCTTTAATCTCTCTGTATGTGTGTATAGGTGAAAATTCAGGTTTGATACGAAACTCTGAGAATAGGGGAGTGCGAGTCATTTCGACAATAGCTTATAACAAAGGGGTAGCAATGAGATAAATCAACCGTTCCAAAGAGCTAATCAGTTGATGACGGTTTCGTTGGTCCAAGGCAAAGCCGCGGATGTCTGGCTAAACAATGGTGGTATAAATTCTAAGCGATCTGTGGGGAGTCTGACGTACGTATGAAGCGGTGGTGATAACTGCTCGGCTTAAACTTCGGATCGGGGAGCTTTAAGAGATCAGGAAATCGATTCTCCTCGTATATAAAACGGGGATAAAATCTAGCTAAGAAATCAGCGATTTTCTTATATTTAAACTTAGAAGGTAAGTATTTTTAGCAAATTGATAACACACCACACTTTTTACTATAATAAACCGTTCGCCACTGAGATTGGCATTAAACTGACCATTTTAACAGACGCTGTTTAATCGAATGATATCTGACACCGATACGCCCCTCGGATTTATCTGACGCAAACACTGTTCCAAAATAAGAGAAATATCGTTTTTATTGATAACAGCTCTGCCAATGTCATGTCATCGCGAGGATTTGACCGATGGTCAGAAATTCCTCATGGATTATGATTCTCGTCAGTATATCCAATAGATTTATTCATATTCATAGAAAATACCCGGGTAGAAAGCCGAGAGGCATCTGCATTTATTCCCTCAGTTATCATATCAGACATTTTTACTCCCCATAAAATTCTTGTCTATCGCATGGCTATGAGCTTCCCATTATTTCGAAAAGAGACAAGAAACAGAGAGTTGGATTGCTGCACAGCCGTCTTGAGTACGGGTTAATTACTTCTATTCATCGTTTAGACCTGCAATTGACATTCACTTAGGGACTTGGAACTGGCTGAGTATATGTATATTGTACAAGTGTCCATTATTGGCTCTCGGAAAATCTCTGGGCTTATGCTAATTTTTAAAGCTACTGTAGCTACAGCTCAGCCTCCGGAGATAGGTTGAAGGAGATGCCTATAGCACACTATGGTATACACCAGCTGCTGAAGTTTTCGTTTTAAAATCGTTTTGCATTTTTCACAACTTTCGAGAAACTTTTTTAGCCGAAATTTTGTTTACTTATTAAATAACTGTTTGACAAAATTCGTTTTCTAAAACAGATTGTCAATATAAGGGATCTTCTTCTTTTGGTTTTCGGAGCAAATCTTCCTGGTCACTAATAGTATGCAAATCAGTATCACGAAAGATTAATCAAGTTCCTCATAATATGCTGCAGCTCTATACTTTTTTTTATTACAAAAATATCGCGAGGAACGTGTCTTATCGACGATTGTGTGACGTCCCAAACTTTTTCACCCACCGAGCCGTCTCGCATCTTAAACCGTCTGACACGCGCGTGCGTTTTTATTCATTTTTTATTATTAAGATCAGACGATGCAGACGTCGCTATTTCTCGTTCATCGTCAGTTAAAAGTCATTAGCGTTGACGTCTCGGCGCGGAAATGAGGCGAAAATAAACCCCAGACTTATCTCTTCACTTGCCCTTTGGTTCTACTATGAAGAAAAAAATCCGTTTTTATATATACAAAAGCGTCGTGGAATCTATTTTATACGAAAAAAAAAAAAAATACAAAAATAATAATGAGTTCGTACAATAATGAAACGTCTATACTGACGTTTCCAATAAATTTCAACCGCTTTCAATCACTCAACAGAATCAATCCACTCGTTATTCCGGGCCAAGGTAAACTATCAAGTCGAAACTTAATCAAAAAGAAAAAAACCAACTCTCGTCTGAGTACAACCGGCTATTAAGGTCACCTGGATACCCAGGGGTCAGGGGTGCGCCAATTGATTATACTTTCAGGAGATAATTTGTTCCCTCAGCTACGGCTGTCAAACAAAAGAGAGGGGGAGGGAGAGAGAGAGAGAGAGAGAGAGAGAGAGGGGGAAAAAAAGAAGGAAATAGAAAATTGACAAGTGTTTATGTCAAAAATACCATACGTCATTTTTGGTTCAAGCTTCGTACTTCTTTGTGATATTTTTTCGTAGTTGATAGGTTGAAAAAATGTCACTAACATAGAAGATATTCTTCAATATTAAAAAGAGCTGGCTATAATTGAATTTCTAGTCCATGAAGAGGGATGTTAATGTGTTCACCTCGGGAGTATAATATGAGACCGTCAAGATCGACAAGGGGTGTAAAATAAGAAGTAAGGATCGACTGACTACTTGGTGAAAATAAAAATCCACGTGGTACGTAGCCGGTATAACGAGTTATATAATTTAATAGTTTACTTCGAGTTGCTGCAAAATAGAGGATGAGCTAATGTGAGAGGCGAAAATTTAAAAATACACCGGTTACCTCTCACATGCCGTCCTTTGAAAGCAGAATAATGTTCAATGATCGCGTGCGTAAGAACAATTTCTATATGATTTTTAATCGAACTTTAGAACCAGAAGAGAAAATTTATGATTCAAAAAAGCTCCCTCGAATATCAAGCGAAATTTCACAACTTATTCGCGAATGAAAGCTAAAGAAAAAAAAAAAAGAAAAAAATTGCCCGCCATTCACAAAATTCCGATTCTATATCGGTTGAATGAGACTGTGACTTTTCACTTACAACTTATAGTTACAAATATTTCGCGGATTAACTATCGCTCGAATATCTCCGGGCTATAGATTTTTTACGCTTAAAATTTCGCCTTGGATTTTATATCGCTACTTTTATTTGCCAGGGGCAGCCGGTTTCCAGTGTTTTATTTATATGCACACCGCTGGGCAAGACGAGATCATTTTGTCCCCGTGAACACGCCAACTGCGTGAAATCATAAATTACCTTGAAAAAAATATCCAATCATATTACTTTGGTCGAAAATAAATTCGACGATAATAATCGTAGTACAGTTTGAAAACGAGGAAAACCCTTCGATCTTCAGTACGAATACGAATACGAATACGAATATAATTATTAATTTCAACAATTGCAAATATAAACTCACCAAATATTTGCCCAATTATATTTGCACATTAACTTATTTGTATGGGACATTATTCTTCATTCACATAATTATGATCAGCTTTTACGAAGAGAATAATAATAATCCAACTTTTTGCAGAAAAACTTTTCTACAATAAACTTTCAATCACTTTACTAATTTTCAATTCTTTAATTAGTTCATTAATTTTTTTTTTTTATATTCTCCCGCAAATATTAACCAGAAATTTTTTCCACTCGAAAATTCAGTAAATATTTTTAAGGCGCTGGCGACCTGGCGTTGAGACGGCCACTGTGCTGCCGGATGAACCGGACCTGCGTTCAGCAGAGCACCGCCAGTCTGCCTAGGACAATATTAGACACATATGCGTCCGTCTCTACGTCCGTTGGCACCCGACCCACGTAAAATGCTGGGGTACCGCGTGCGTAAAAGCATTCATTAATTGCAAAAGAAAAATCGGCATATTCTGGGTAATTTGAAAAGCAAGAGAGAAGAAAAAAAAATAACTGGTCTCAATGCTCCTTTCGATGTGAACATTGCTGCTCGCTCGTATTCATCTATAAATTTTTCACTGATGGCCAGTCCACAATCAACCGTCCGGTATCGTACCGTACCGTACCCTTTGACTATATACCTATGGACTGCTACCCGGTGACTTCAGGTGTGTACCCAAGATGTGACGCGACGTCACGAGGTGCTTCTTGATACCGACGTAACACACACAACCATGCATCACACCTACGTAACACACACAACCCATCGTAGTAGCAAAATCAGCCGTTACCTCGTGACGTCGCGTCACATCTTGGGTACACGCCAAGTAAACACGACCGAGGGAGTGAGTCGCGTAGGCCTTGAGTTGTTCACATTTAGGTAAAGTACGAAACAATCAGGCTGCATCTTTGTTTATATACGTAGGACGTGACCGCGGAACGTTGCTATTCATTGTTAATCCTTCCTAATGAAATAATAATCCGATTATGCAGTTTACTACAGCTGTTCGGAAGTGCGGAGGCCGTTAATAATATAGACTAAATCTCCGATAAATCGAATAAGAGGTAAGCTGCATTAATCGCAAAAATCTTTCTAATTATGTAACATTTTTATTCATACGTTCGGTTGCCGAATACATTTATTATTTCACCAGTATGGGTCGCATTTTTCAGATCGAAAATTACAATTATACTTTTCTTTTTTACGAATTACAACCTCCTTGAATATAATGCGAACTTCGTATCTCATTTTTTAATTTTTTTTCTCATTCAACTTTTATTACGGCAACAAGTGCGACCCGTGGGTATATTATTTTTATTTCTTCGATTTTCCTTTGGAAGAGAAATTGCCTGTATCGAGATAAGATCTGGTATATATTGCGTCAAGTTTTTCGTGGATAATAATTAATTAATATATACTCGTTTGTTTTTCATCCATAACATTTTATTTTTTGACTCTTCTGAATCACTCATTCCTTTTTCAATAAAGCCGTAAGGGCAATGGGAAGGGAAGGAGTGTGAAAAATCAGGGAAATAACGAAAATCGTAGTTGCACAAGTTGGTTTGCATGGACCAAATCATTCGGACAAATAAAATATAAGATAAATCGGTAATGATAACACAATCTTGAAGTACGTCCACTTTCTACTAAGGCTCAACGATTGCGGACTTCTAGTAGATTCTATATATTTGAAACTTTAGCCCGTTCTTTTCAAAGTTTGAATTCGATAGAATGGAATTCTATAAGAAGACAATTCTCTTTCTGTATAAATATATGTCGCACTAACAATTCAAATGAATGTTCGATTGACGATTCATTTGAGTTCCTTTATGAATTTTTCACAGTGTAAGGGATAGGACCCACCCAGCAAGATTCTGATTCAGAAAATCTAACAAACTCCAAAAACAAATTGACGGGATTGAAGGATCCGCGAACGAGGAACCGGTGAGCATTATAACGAAATATAATTATATTATTATTCATCATTTTTTCATATTCATCATCATCATTATTATTGTTATTATCACAATTCGTTTATCAGGCAGGGGTGTGTACAGAAATACCAAATGAATTTGTAATTGGTATTTTTCTCTATCGTATCATCAATTACGTGTTGTTATAAGAAAACTGAACCTGAGTAAAGAACCGTATTTATACGCATAGGGACGATATTCGTGCAGATTCCAGGGTTAAATTTGTATTTTTATCTTAATAATTCGTGAATCGAAAATTTGACTTGACCCCAAATACTGCAAAAAAATGCAATCAACAGTAGTGTAAAAACCTCGCCACTATAAATGTGTACTCCGGATAAAAATCGTAAAATATTCTATAATAAGAATATTCGCTTGAAAATTTATGACTTTTTGGTGAAATAACGAGATTTTTTTAATCTCACTTCGGTCTTATTTCATTTTTTGAACGTTGGCTTTTTCGAGATAGAAATTTCCCAGTCTATTTACTTCTTTATAAACAGCTCATTACGATTGTTGTCAAAATTGGAGTTCGAAATTCGCGCCAGGCGTGGGAGCAACTTGACGTACGTCGCCAATGCATGCGCAGAAAACTGCTTCCGCGTTCAGGTCGTACCTCACGCCGGATCGCGGCGACTTCCTTCCGTTCAAATTCTCAATCTTAATTTATACGTGATCAGAGTGGCGCCGGTCGACGTCTCGACGCCTTATAGTTTAGGCATGATGCTATAATTCGATGTACGCGTCTTTGTTAAGGTAAGAGATTGTGATCTTGTGATTCAACGATCATTATCCAAGGGATAAATAACTTATCGCGGTTGACGGTTTGATTTCAAGTGCCGTGAAGTTACATGCCAGTTTGAATTTTTCTCTCGTATTGTCTCGACTGGTGGGTAGTGAATATATATATTCATTCTACATTTTTCGTTCTTCAACGTGAATTCTTTATTTCATCGTGTAATAATATCGGATCCGGAAAAAAGTCGTCATAAATGTAATTCAGTTAGATCGAAAATATTTCAAATATTCTATACAGTAAAAATCCAGGGGGATGACGGGAAAAAAAAATCAACAGTCGGCCATCTTTGTCGAAGCAATGAGCGGGGTAATAATCATCTCGTGTACATTAATGTTTTTGGGGTAATAAACGGACGTTGACATGATAACAAAAGGTGAGAATAGTTTTACATTTGTATTTCGCGACCGTTGGAAGTAAAATTCAAGTCCGAGCTCGCAATTTATTGACAATAAAACGTTTTACAATAATACATTTTCGGATAAATTTTTCTTCCCGTTGCGCAGTCAACTACTGTTCGCGGCAGTATACGTTATAATTATTAATTCTACTTGTAAGTAGCTAACAATTGCGTATCTTTCGAATCAGTTATCATATTACGATAGCCCATTGCATTTAGAAGTATCGTGTAGAAGTTGATCTGCGTATAATCGTATGTAAAACGGTAAATAGTCTAATAACGGATATACAATATAAATACGAGCGAGTTAAAGATGCACAAATCGCAAGTTGTTTACATTCGGACAAAGTTCGAAAATCGTTAGATCGGTTTTTTACTCATTTTCACGGCTTGACCGAAACAATGCGAATCCTTATTAACGAAAACAATAATTTTGTTACAGAGACAAGCTGTAGTATAGGTAAAAGATGCAGATCTCAAGTTCTGGAGCTGTTTATACAGATAAAATGCATCTTACCGATGAATGAAATGAGAGGTGAGCCACTAATTGAAATATTACTGATCTTTTCAGTCTCATTTCTAGATCGACATTGAGAATCATAATTTCTTTGTTTGGTGAAAAAAAGAGATGACAACATGAATAGTGATAGAAATATGTATCTGAAATTTATTTCTCATTTCTTTTCATTTCATCGACACAATTTTCTGAATCATTTCTTTCTATTGTAAGCAAGAGGAAAGAAGACAATGAGAAAAGAAAACATCGAAGATAGCATGAAAACAAATATCCGAGTACGAAATTTCTATCGATGCTGCTGAAATGCATGGGGACAGATGTCGAAGGCCGATTATAAAAATCCAATCTCACTGATGAATTGATTAGAAGGTAAACATCATTTTCAATTTCATTTTGCCTTTTTGATTAAGTTCAATCATTGTCCGACTCAAATCGGTACCTACATTCATGACTTCCAACGAAAATATCGCTATGAAAATTATTTGGATGCGTTCGGAAAATAAATGTTCTGCTTCTCTTTTGTGTTTCTATCAGATTGCAATGGACCGGATGTGGTCAGGACCGATTATGCGAGAACTATACCGAAAATTGGAGATAGGAGGACAATCCGAAGCTGATGGGAAGGTCGGAGCCATGGTATGAGGGTGGATATGACAGCAAGGGAGCAATTGCAAAAGAGGTGAGAACGAGATACCTCCTTGCCAATCTCTTCTTTACCAAAGATAGCTATTAGCTTTCATTTTTTCGTCCAACATATTGTGACAAACGATTTTCTAACTCATTTCTTTCCTCTCTGTTTTCTTCCATGCGCCGACAGCCAAGCAGATACATCCGAGTGCAATTGTTCTCCCCCTACTCGGCAGCGTCGGTGAGTCGCATGATTTTTGGTAACTGGCTTCCTTTCCTTGGTACTCTCTTTTCTCTATCGCGTGGCGTGGCGGTAACATTGCACAATCTCCGATTTCTTAGCTCAATTCAGATAGGCTCACCCGCGACCGCAACGGAGCTCGCTTCCATAATCATAGCATAGATTCCTCTGCAGGCGGCAATGTAACATTATACTTGTTACTGCGCGGTCATATCACAGATATACATAGATAAATGCTTAAACTCACTTTCACGGCCCTTACGGCCCTCATCCGTTACGAATCGCGGTGAGCATCGCGGCAGGAGGACATCCATCACTCAATCGGTTTCCGCGATTATCATTTCCCTTGCTCGATTTGCTCGAATTCTTTCCGATTAAGTAGTGGATCCTCCTGAGGTTCGCTTCATTCTTTACAAAGTCTAGGGGCGGGTCCGACATAAGAATGAACGACCCCCTAGCAAGATGTTCAAGTAGTCAATTCAAATATCAATCATATCAAAACATGAAAATATAAGAATATCGAGATATTGGGATATAACGATTATCAGGACTCGAGTAATATTACTATAGTAGTATGTGTCCGAGTATCCGAACATCAGGGTATATGAATATCAGCTTATGTAGCGTATCAAGATACTAGATTTCGGAATGTCGGATCCTCAGCTATGAGTGTATCAGTGTTTCAGCATATCACCTTATCACAATATCGGAATATCTGAATATCGGGGTATATGAATATCAGCCCATGCCAGTCATGTCAGCATATCAAGATACCAGATTTCAGATATCAAAATATCAAAAGTCAGTTTCAATTAGTCCGCTTAGAAGAAAAAGTTTGCAAACTTAGTCCAGGATGTACCTAACCCGTTCTTTCCCTACAGCAAATGAAACGGTAAGTCTCCGACCACGATGTGTGCAATGATTTTTATGTTTGTGTTGGAGAGAATCCGATGCCGGTAATTATTAGCTTTCCGTACAGGTGAATCGGGAAGGTAGGGCAACCCGAGGGAGGGTGGTTACGAGTCTGTGTGTGCGTGCCTATATTATAAAGTATATGTAATATGCAACTTCGTTGGGTGGGTCTTGGGAACCAGGCGAGGGCAGGAAGGGTCGCGCAATGGCACGGTGGTGGACTTATATCTCATTCTCCACAGCAAATTCAAGCGGTCGCAATATAAGAAAAAAAAGTAGCCTCTCTGATGTAGTTTCTTTGCAATATAACTCGCCTATAAAAAATAATTGAAATCGAACAATTTTCATACTCGCAGAAAAAAAATAAAATGAAATAATAAAACTCACAATGAAATGAACGAATTAACATCAGTCTCTATGATATTTGCCATCTGAAATGTTCTCAACTCATTCAAATCCTGTCCCCAGTTCTTTTGTCAGTATTTCTGAAATCAGTCGAATAATCTCCATGTATATCGAATATGAACTGCGATCGCTTGAATGGGCAAAACGCATCTCTTTGTTTCCGCGCTTACGTGGGGCGCGGAGACGAGAGAGGCTGAGCCCGAAGACTTCACGTTGAAGAGGACGCCGACCGTCACGCCACCAAAAAAATTCTATGCTTGCCTTGAAATCTTTACACCTTCCTTACTTGACGACTATCTGCCAATAACTATTTGCCACTTTTAAATATCTAGCCAATTTCTATCTAATACCCAACAGCAGATAGCGTCAAGTCTTCCTTTCCTTGCATGCCTTTCTTCTTATGCTTAATTTCATTCTTATGCATAAAGGCTTACGAATTACAGGACATTTCAACGAGTAAGAAATAACATTGGAGCTGAGCTAACGAAAAACTATGATTCCAAAAAATAGTTACGCAGGTATAGATTCAAATATTTCGACTTCCAGCTTTAATCATTTTTGATGGCACATTAATTTTGGAACCACGTTCTCTTCTGCTTTTTGTAAAGCTATTTGGACGTGAAATCCGAATTTCAACTTTGAGATTCCTCAAAAAGTTATAAACAAAAAAGTAGAAAAAATGTAAACGACCAAAAATGAAGTATCGCTATTGCGCGTGCGCCCGTTCTACGGTACGGTACGCCGGTACGGGACGGTTGATTGTGGACTGGCCATAACTTGCTTGCGTGTGGTTTGAAGCCACGTTTTAATTTCACGTGTAGCTAATTACTTTTTAAATGATTACTACCGCGATAAATGATTCGCGGTTTGAGATAGGTGAATTTCGTATTCCTGTTATACGAGAAAAATGATTGGCCTGAAAGTACTGATAGTGCAGCGAACGCGAGGAGAGACTTTCTTATCACATCCGGGGTGACTACACTTTTTATATTTTCCACTAGTTTGCCTTCAATTTCTGATGGATAAATAACGATTTTTTAAAATTACATTGGCTAGTGTTTCTCGTTGGAGTTTGCCGATCAATTAAAATGCATACGTCTGATTGTCTGGTTGAAAAAATTCATTAACAAACGAGAAGGTTATTTTTACTGGTCAAAACCCCGTAGGCGATGTATAAAATATAAAAATTTGTATGTTACAGCGTCAAAGCCATCAGCTACTCCGAAATTGGCAAATCGTATATCGGATTATAGGTCAAGAATGTTATTTGCTTATTACGTGGCGAGCCTAAATTATAATTATTTTATTAGCATAAACACACCTGGCCGAGGCTTGGCGTCTAGTTTTTTATTCAGCATATGCGACGAGCGTCGCGAACCTTGCGATAATAAATTCTACGCACCTAAATTCTGCGTCGCGATTTAAATACCTGAAAGACGTCACCATATATGAAAGGAAACAGTGATTAGAATGAAAATAAGTGTAACGGTTTTATAATGGGCTTTTTCATTGTCCACTGTCTCTATACACTATTTCTCATCGAATAATGTCCCGAGGCTTTTAATACCTCTTCGAATAACAGTATTGTTCAGAAAATCAAGAGCTCAAATGAAAAAACACATATCTTAACCATGACCAATGGTTCGGGTGATTGTCACAATCTACTAGTGTCATAGAGCCTAATCATATCAATGAGGGATCTGAAAGGATTCGATATTTCCGTTGCTAATAAATTGTTGTCGCGTCAGTATAATGACGCATTCGCAATAAAGTGCCTTTCTCCATCGGTAGGTAGCCCCGCGTGTTTAGTTCAATATATATAATTACCGTCATCTATCATCGGCGGTGACGTCATGAGGTATTGATTAGATCAGTGAGCAGTAATCACATTACCACATCGGTATAAAATCGGAGTAGCATTTATTATCAGCATCGATTTGAATCACTTTCAGCTACGCCGACGTGAAATTTTCAACATTCATTCCAATCGCGTTACAGATTTGACAAATTTTCCAAAATGGGGAAACGAATGATTTATAATACGTAACAGCTTAACTCAATTAGCGAGGCTCGGCGATAATACTAATTGCTCGATAATCTGTACATCGAATTATTGTAAAGGTTGTTAACTGTGAACATGGTACCGATTCTGGTTAGCAATTAATTCCATCTGTTCATCGATATGGATTATTCACATCATTTGTCAAGTTTTAAAAATTTAAAAGCTCCCCAAAGCTCAGAATTTTCGGTAATTTTTATAATTCATTTCCAAATGACAAATTTTTTTCCTCGAAGATTCGGACGATTTTTTCGTAGCTTTTTTCTAAAAAGAGATGAAAATTTTTCAATTAGAGGACGAGAACGGCGGCCTGGATGCCAAGGAGTAAATAAAATAACGTTAATTCGTAAAATATTTTACTCGAAATGTGTCAGTTTTGTGAAAAATCGTAATATGATGTAGCTTCAAGTTGGAGCAGCGCAACGGTTCTAATCGCGAGTCATAAACTCGGCTAGTTTACGGTCTCTAGAATCAAGATAAGTGCAATGAGGGGTGCACAGGTCGAAGGGAGTGTTACCGTTTTCCTTTACAATCAAGAATCTAATTTAAACTTATTTCAGCGAAAACAATACGTTGGCTTAGCCCTGTAACGTTATCGGGGGACAGTTTTCATCCGTTTAATAACTTTAATCACATTTACACAAACCGGAAGTCATAGGAGAGATGGCTAGCCCTTGATGTAAACGCCTCTTATACTGCGAGCACAAATAGGAAGTGCAATTAGCCTGTACAAACCTTTTTCCGATAAGTACTGGGCAGGCAAGCCCATTCCGCATAGCTCATGTGTACCATAATTCAGGATCAGATTATGGTTGGGAAAAGGTATCCAATACACAAACGAATCGCATTGAACGGTATCCAGTTAAACTTTCCTTCGATGTCTCTACTTTTATTGCTTTTTTAGTATATAATCTTATCCACGCACTTCTCACTTTACTCAAAAATAAACCTGAATTTAAGAGAACGTCAGCGTTTCGTGGCTTTTCAACTTTCACGTTCTTTATTCTTACTTTTCACGAGAAATTATTTCTGTCAATAGCTGATGGGCAAAGATCTGAAAACTTGTGTCCCAAATTAGGCAATATAGGTACTACATACATAGCTCGCACAGTTTGTCGTTTGAGTACCGAAACGCGACTGACTGCAAACGGAAGTGAGACACCTTCGCCGAAGCCGTGGCCTCAGATTTCAAAGTACTCTTTCAAGTTTGTTACCTTCACGGTTCGGCACACTGTCGGAGAAACACTGCGACTTATCGCACTGTGCAAGGACTTTATGTACATGTGCGCCTGGCCGGGTTGACGCGTGATAAGAATCCTGTGTACGATGTAACGTAAGCGGTACACGTTGTTATTAAATTCAACCCGTCTTTTTGACGGTTATTTTCCTCTTATTATATTATATACACGTATAATGTATATATAGGTATGTATGTTACTACTTGCTGCAGTGAAACTGCTACGAGAAATGTCTGCAAGGAACGACTAACGACAACGACGACGACGACGCGCTGCTAAGTGGTTGTATATGAAAGAATTCCATAGGGTACGTGTATGACATAGGGATCCCAGGCTCGTCTCTAAGTTGGTAATTCATAAGGCTGTAACATACGCGTGTACTACTATTTAATTTTAAATTTCATAATCTCTATGCAGACCTTTATTAACGTCCTTGAGATAAGCTCTAACTACAAACGATAAGGATTGTAAATCCTAAGATAAAACTGTTGTGGCTGATTATTAGAGCAAAATAGTGAATATAATCAAACTGTTCAACTTCCTGGTTCGATAAAGATTACATATTCATGATGAACTGCAGGAATATCGAATATCATATATTCATACATTGTTCTCCCACATGCAGAAAAAAAGCTCTGAAACTAGCAGTACCTGGATCAATTGAGAAATTTTCAAATCATAGGCTCAGGGCACGATCAAATAATGCTCGGTCCCTGTCGGAAGAGCCTAACGCTTGTAAGTACTGCCTCGAAACCACATGCTCTAGAGTTGTAGATTCTACACTCATGATGTCCGATGGAACGCGGGTGTAACTGAACGAAAGGGCTTGGGAATGCAGGGTTTAGAACGTGACTCCATTGACATACTGACAACTCAGTCGTCTGCGTTTCGAGTTCTTCATGCGCTGTACATGCGATCACTAAAATGAATGAAAGATTTTTTTGGGGTTTGGTAAATTTTTGTAAATTTCTTCAATTTCGTGATTATTCATTTCTCAAAACCGCTGCTCGTTCGCACCGTTGAATATGTATGTCTGAACCAAGATACTGATTTCCTGTAATCAGATTCTCCCATATCACATTGCACTGTGTTCTAAGTATAGCTGAAGGAGTTACGTTACGATGTATGGCTACCTTTCCGACCTTGAAGTAAGCGTATTTGAGGCATCAAAAAATAATATAATTATATCAGCTGATTCAGTCTGGGCTGGTGTCAGAGCGCAGTTGGCAACTGCAAGTTCGATGAGTTTGAGAGTAACTATACATACCTATGTATACGTAGAATTTATATACAGCCAACATCGTGGCTAGAGTAATACATCGTCCAGTGAAATCTGATTCCTTGTATTGCAAAGATTCAGCCATACGGAATAAAGGAATAACGGAGCAGTTGACACAGCCTCGAGTGAAAAAATTTTTATCCTCAATACTCTGGTACAGCGAGATAAAATGATATTTATAAATTCAAAAAGTATGTCCCAAGCTTCAGAATGCTTCGTTGTTCTCTTGAAGAGAAAAAAAATTTCATAATTCTTCGGTTTTCTTGGGTTATTGAGGGCGCTCAGATATCCCACAGATGTGGGAATGCCAGTTTTCATCGAACCAACCGAACCAAGAGAAGCACAATTTTTTCAAATTCCTCGTATTCCCCAGATGCGAATATACTTACGATCCTACGCACGATTTGAAGCTGTATGTTGGAGCTTTGCCAAGACCAAAAAGCCTATTTCTATGCAACCAGCAGTACACTTCTGTAAAGTTAAACACATCTAACCAGGCGTTTGTGGTGAGAGATATACTTGAACATGATCAATGATTGGTAAGGTAATGCTTTTCATTGTCGGGTAAAAAGAATTCCAACACTTTCCGGTTCCTATTTATTCCCGCTACACATACATTCCCGTAATGTATAGCAGATATCTTCACAGTTGAAAGGTTCCTTTGAATTTCTATATCATCACGGTTATCTTTACAGAACGATTACCAAGATTGGCACTTCCAATATATCGTTAACGTCAGTTAGATAGCACGACTAACAATGAGCTGGGATACCTTTGTGAACGTCGATGTTTAGGCAGGCCGCCTGGGCTTTCTTCGTTCTGGCAACGTTTCATTTCATACAAAATACCTCAGCGTGTGTAATAGGCGCAATTCTTACTCACAGGCGAACGTAGAAAATTCCCAGAATTCCAACGGGATATAACGAAACCAGACGCACATTGCGGTATGTATGGATCGAGTGCGTATACCTCGAGCAGAGTTTATTTTTAACTTCGTTTTCAACTCTAAAACTCGAAGGCGTAGACCACCGCAGAGACTATTGCCTCGTTGCCTATTCGGCTGAGGTAATGGCCTATTTTTTCTTTTTTTCTTTTTCTCTGTCGAATAGGAAAATCATCGTAGTTCATTATCCAAACGAGAGTGAAGATACGAATTTTAAGTGGACAGCCTCGTGGTGAAAGGATCTCAATCATTCCTTTTTCCATATAATAATCCATAAGAGCAATCCAATGCAATGCTAGATAATTCGCTTCGAGACTGCTACGAAGAGGTCTTACAAATGACTATCCTTGGGCTGCAACTTTATCTTTGGAAACTTTGTTAGCTCGTTATCTGAATAATTTAGAGGGAAATCGTATGGTAGGTAAATCCACACAAGTCGGCGTCTGGTAAAGATCTGGTATGAAAGTGGGTCCAAATTACGCACACCACGTGGAGTACCTTGTAATTTGAATTTCTCAAACCGTTATGGAAACTGGAGGAATTTCACAGAGCTGCAAGAATGCACTCACTCGGTTCGTAATACCTCGCTAGTAGTTCGTTCCTCACAGCAAGTAGGTAATGCTCGGTGCATATTGGATTTGCTCTGATCATATCGCGGGAGGAAATGGCTTTGCGTTTACACAGTAAAAGCAGATAATTCACTGGCTCGTATATGTTTCAAAGTAATTCGATTCTGCAGAGAGATTCGTGTGTTTAGTCAAACTCCAAACGCCATTATACGTCAGTATACTGCCTTTTGTTGAACCTTCGATCGTTGCGCCGTGGTAAACCGAAGAGAAGTTTTTTCCGAGTATCAAAAGAGCTGTGGATAATTTACGAAATATACATATAATCATCGAGAATTTGATTTAGCAAAGTTTTAACCGAAAACCATATCTCAGGTTTGTTTTATTCATGAATAATTCACATCAATCTTCGATCTAACGATCTAGGCCCTCGTTTTCGGTCAGAAACAAGAGGGACGGTTGGGTTGGTTCCTATGACAACGTTTCTTTTTGACAGGTGATAAATAGCTAAATTGGTATCCATCGTGTCGAAAGATGCGCGTAAAGATTCGGCATTTTTTAAGGGTACGGTATAATGGCACGACGGATAGCACGGAGGGATCTGAAACGATCCCAAAAGATCAGGAAAGTCAGAATCCCGCTCCTCGTTGTATCCGCGATTAAAAATTCGCGAAATTCCAAAGGAGCCACACCGAATAAAATAGTTAACTACGTAGCCAGCGTCTCGGATATTTCAAAATCATCTGCGAAACGTCGGGTGAGAATTAATTTTACTAAAAAAATAATTTTTAACCAAAGACAATTCGCCAAATCTTCCGGTTTAGAGAAAAGCCAAATTCATTTCCTGATATTGGGTTGAAAAAATATTTTCACAGGTAGACGTGGCGTTAAAACGTGCCGTCAACTACGGCGTGCTGAAGTGTAAACGCGGTCATTATTTCTTGGACATAAATTCGCCAGTATTTAATTACGCAAGGGTGAATCCCGTCTCCCCAAGACGAGGAAGAGATAGTGCGATAAACCGGAATTCGATGGCTCTGAACAAGGTTAAGAGAAGTCGTCGAAGGGTAAAGCCATTTTGCATGGTAGTACGAAAGCCGCTTTTATCAGTTCGCAAAAGATCTAGGAATACCCGGAGTAGATCGTCGCCTCATCAGCTATCCGATATGTACTGTAATCCGAGCTACAAAGCCTCGACCGATTCTTCGATCGCCTCCAGTATTTCGAGAAAAAGTTCCGACCTTCAGGAAATGTGTGACATCGTTCAGGATGAACAATGACCCTGTTTCCCATACCTCGCGTGAATTATGTTACTGCCATATACACTCGAGTTTTTGAATTTCACAGAATGATGAGATAAAATTGATTTTCTCCGAGGTATAAGGAAGGTGCATATGCTGTCATCTTCGACGTTGACTTGTTAAATAAAGTAAAATCACTTGTACTCTTTGTATTTTCTACATAGATAAAGGTTCTTATTGAGACTTGAATCAGCATTCGATGAATATAATGAGTCCTAATTATTCCAGGCATTAAATCACATCGCAATCAATTACTGATAGGTAATTCGATTGATTCAGGTTAATAAAGAAGTTGAAATCGAGGATGCCCTTTGGACCCCAGATTTGTTGAAGGGTCAATTTTCGTACGGTTTGAATGACGGCAATCGGGTTTCACGAAGCGAAGCTTCAAGGCTTTACTCACTGAGTTGGTCGTTTACGACTTACCAATCACCGTGGCTCAGCGGGTCTGTCAAGTGTCGACCAATTAGGAACTCAATTAACGTCACTTCTGACCTCAGTCATATCTCGTGATCCCGCCACCATTAAACCGTACTTTTGCATCGTAGATAAACTCACAATTAGTATATTATTGATGCACTTTTTCAACGTTTCGCCACAGGCTCCCACGAGACAATGAAATCGTTTTTCACCGCGGGTTTGAAGCCGAGAATTTATCTTGCTAAGAGCTCTGAGCTTAAGGTCAATCGATACGAAGGCAATGACTGATAACGAGTGCAGCTTTAGATATAAAATCACTATCAAATGACTTAAAAGTTTTTCGTAATCGAAGAAAAAAAAAGTGCATGTGCAATCGCAAATTTTAATCATATTTAAAAATTTATTAACTGACGATTAATTACGAGACTTCCTCCCTTCAGAGACTCGTCGATATCTTTATGGCGACTGTATATTCTGTCGAGTAATAAATAATATCTTCGAAGTTGTATATGTGATCGCGGTACATTCTACTTCCTTGAATTATTTTACCCCACTGTGCGATTCTTCCATTGAATTTTGTTGAACCGGAGGCTCTTGTTGTCTGTAAAGTGTGGTACAACATCATTCAAAGAATATTTTTCTCTCTCTTTCGATTTGACATGGCATGGATTCCACCTTCTCAGTTCGTGCTTCACACTGATCGATCAATTCGGGAGGGTAGAGGCAGCTGTTTTATTGAAAGATCACTGGTGGACTGCTGGTATAACCGCGATGCTTTATGGTCTGGGCGTGTCTGTTAGGGTCAGGCTGGGCTCACTACATAGTAATTGATTACTGCCGAAGTCCAGACGCTATATTCTAGCGCACTCGTTATATCAATGATACAGTAATGGGTCCTTATCAGGACCAATATAGACGCGAAACAAAAAACAAATTCAAAACCATATCTGTCGCGTCTCAAGTGCACAAGACTGACATCAGTGTAGTTGGGTACATTAGTTGCAACGTTGAAAATACATGGAAGTATAAGAAGCAACCGTTACAAACGAGTAAGGAAACTTTATGAATGATTTTAATTGCGTATACTTAACTGTGAAGATCTAGTTATAGTTATTTTACTGATTGCAGACTATGAGGCAATTTTGGAGTAGCGGTATATTGGAAATTTGTTGAATCGACTTGAGCCTAGCCTAACATATAATATAATATATAAGAGCAGGAGATATTTCGACGGTAAAATTTGTAAGATCCTTTTATTCGTTTGATATGATGAATAATTAAAGTGAAATATACCGGTTACTCCGAATCTCATTTTCTAATTAATTCTGAACTATAGATATTGTGAATCGTGAGCAGAATGAGCAACGAAAATGTGGTAAATAGATACGCCAAAGCAACCGCGAATAAGGCATGAATTGTTCTTCACGGGTGGTTGTTATCTCTTGGTAAAACAATAGCGGTTTGAAGAGAAAACAAACGAGAATTGCAAAGTCAGAACAGATATAGCCTATATAAAACTATATATACGAGTATAGGTACTACGAAGAGTTATTAGCGTTCGTGATTAATGCACACTTTATTAATCCGTCGAGAATGAGTTGCGGTTTGAGCATCTCTCCCAAGAGACAGAAGAGTTTTCAAACCAGATGGTGTTCTGAAAAATTGTTGTATCACATATATATTTACGAGATTAATTATAAACATACAA
Source organism: Tenthredo scrophulariae (assembly GCA_963978835.1). Taxonomy (NCBI): domain Eukaryota; kingdom Metazoa; phylum Arthropoda; class Insecta; order Hymenoptera; family Tenthredinidae; genus Tenthredo; species Tenthredo scrophulariae. The sequence goes on from OZ022234.1 coordinate 13,007,688, forward strand.
TTTTTTTTTTTTTTTTTCTTTCTCTCCCTTTATCTCTTTCTATTTTTCCCGCACCAAATACTCGAGCCCTAAAATTAGACGTTTTCGTTTTTTTTTTCTTATTATTTTTTCGTTCGATCTTGGTTCTAGTTGACATTGACTTTTTTCCTCGAGAAAAATCTCGACAATAAGGTCGTGTCAAGGTTCTTTTTCTATGCGCAGTTATATTCGCATATACATATAGCAGTGGGTACAGGTATAGGTATATGTAACAACTATTATGCAACTCGATGCCCGGCACTGTTCCAACAATTAACACTGCAGTACCTTTTGTCCTCGGTTCCTGCACTCATGCAATGTAACGCATGAATGATTCATCACTAAATCTGTGCAACTCGAAAGTGGTTTTAAAGCCGTAACAATTCTACACGCTTTAACCTCTCGATTTTTAAATTATTTTCTTTTTTTTTCTCTCTCTCTCTTTTTCGTTTTCTATTTTCATTTATTCTAACTCCTCGTTGCGTAAACGTACGACGAATTTTTATAAATCATTTCAAAATCAGAATAGTTTCATTATTCCATAATCACAAAACGTGCGGATCGCTCCGAGTATATGCATGCATATAGTTGTTACGAGAATTGCAAACCGCGACATGCAAATAGCAGCAATCATCAGCCTAGTACTATATCAGCGGCTATTTCAGTGTCTCTAAGCTAAGAACCGTCATCGCCAGACTTAGCGCCGGCGTCTCTACAGCTATCGACAAGTTACATTCTAAAATAGCTAGATAGTTATACAGCCTAGTCTATTATTAAAGTGATATAAAAAAAGAAAAAGAAAAAAAAAAGACAGAAGTAATACTTTTTTGTCAACAACCGACAACTCGGGTGTAATATTGTGTGTAATAAGGTAGGTACGGGTGTCAGATAAACCAGACTTCTACGTGCATTTGGTCAATGAATAGTAACTCGAGCCACGCGATACGCTGCACTCTCGATCGAATTTCATAGAAATTTTTAAAAAACTATCGAGGTTGCAATACGTGTCTATAATTAACCGAGAATAAAATAACGAGATAGATAGATTTTGTAAGAATATATTTTTTTGAACAGCACCCAGTGCTGCGTGTACCAGAAACTTAGTACCTATACGGGATGAAGAAAAACTGTTTGGAAGAAATTCGTGTTTCCAATGTATGGACCGTCTAGTGCATATAACTCGCTCAATGAATATCTATGTATCACTGAGGTATCTTCTATGTCCGTGAAAAAGTTTTTCTCTGTTTTTCAAAAACGAAAAGACCTTTCTTACTTTGCAGTGTAGGTAAAGCTAGATTCCAGACGATAAATGAAAAAAGATTTTTATCTCTAGAACTACTTTATTCTATGTACTTTATTCAGGCCAGTAAATATTCTCGTGTATTTTTACCCCAGATGATGCGTATACCCACTTATTTCCTGCCGCAATAAATTAAGAAGAAAATAATGTATTACTCCGTTTTCATATAGTGGACGGAAATAAACTAGAGGTGTAAAAATAAATTGGGATCTTAGAAAGAGTAACTTAGGTTTCGGTGTGTGATCATTTTCCAAATTTTTGGAAATCGTTTTATCACGTTAATATAATAAAATTGTATAATTTCTTACTGATAGGACTCGCGAATCGTAAGCATGGTGAAACTAACAGTAGAAAGTGAATCCAGCTACACGTGGAGGCGAGGTATTTCGCAATACGTAAAGTAAAAACGTGAAACCCGAATTTAAAATAAAAGGTTATCGAACTTGCGTGTGAATCAGGAATTAAATACAGGAGATAGTGGGAACAAAATTCGGCGAAATAACGAGACAACACTTGCATAAGCGTTGAAAATATCTGGCAAATTAGTTCGGTAGGTAGGTACTTGACGGTTCTGCAGTATCATCGAACGTATATGTAATTATGTATACAATGCGTAGGTTACGTTAAACGGTGTATCGTTGGCGTTAAATAAATGAATGAAACCTTTCTAAATTTATTGAATAATTACGTAATTCTTCGTGGGTATATGGGCCAGTCGAAACGTAGACGTAAAACTTATCTAAGACATTTGGCCCAGAGTCCAGAGGCTGGAGAGAAATATAGAGGATATTATTATTATTAATGTCGTGATCTTCTATCTTTCTCTCTCTTTTCATTTTACTTTGAGCTAATGCCGAGATTGTATCTTGTGACTTTTAATTATCTTCATTTTCTAGCCGCTCCTAGTAAAAACATAAGAGAAAACTACTCCGGAAAGCACGTGCGCAGTCCAGCTTCAGTTAAGATTAATCGAATTTACCGCTAGCTTTATTGACGCTTATAGTGACTCTGTGTATCTACGATTATACCACGTTACACACCTAGATTATAGAGAATAACATTTTCTCAGTTGTATCTACAGAATACAGAAGTATACTAGCTGTGCAAATCGAAGAAACGCCGGACTGCTGCAGAGGAACTTTTTAACGTCACACTTTTACCGTTAAGGGGATATCACTTGTCCCAGAAACCTGCGACTGCGAAAAGTGTAGCACAAATTCTCTTTGACATAGACTATTTGTCACAGCTGTACACCCGCCACTTCACTGATATGGAAAATAAATATTTTTTCTATGCGAAGAAAGACGTTTTTTTCAATGCCAGACGTTTTTCCATTCGTATTCATTTTTGAATGCAGAAATTTGTGTGGAGCTGAACAGGGGCCGGATTTTAAAGCTCTTTGACATTAGTACGAGCATTGCTATGGTCAGTCTGAGCCAGTCGGAGAATTGAATGATATCTGTAATTAAAAAGCGATGCATCACGTTATATTCGCATATCAATTACCGACTGATCGTTAGTTTCATATATCCCAGATCATGGCAGATGTAATTGAATCACTTCGCAGTATAATTACGATGAATCTATCTCTGAGCTTTGCATCGAAAAATGAAACGAAACATAAGTACCTCATTCGGCGAATGTAATAAATTTAATCAAGCACCATTATTATGAATTAGAATTTCCTTTCCGTCGTCGTTCAATCACTCTTATAATAATTATTTCCTCATTACAATTCCACTCAAGAATTAATTCCGAAATGTCTGAACAGAAGGGGTTGTGTATATCCGGATTCTTTCCAAGGGGATGGCATAAATTTATTTCCTCACACTCTGGAATACACAAAAACCCTCTAAATCGCTTTCAACGGATCTCTAGCACAACTGAATACGAGTAGCTAGTCCAAATGTATACAGCATTGCATCGTCTTATCGTACTGACACAGGGAATACCATTACGATCTGTTTTTGGAACCGCAGAATTCCGCGATGTAGTTAGGTATGTGCTGGCTGCATCGGGGCATATCTGAAGCATACCTTAAGCATACCTGAACTGTACACAGTACATAGACACAGTTACAAGCCCAGAGTCGCATTGCTTTCAAGAAAAATTGGGGCTGCTCGACAAAATGTGGAAAATCTTTTTTTCACGTTTCAAAATTTTCTCTACCGTTTCAACATAGACTTGACATAAATTTTACGTGAAAAGGCTTCGATATTTATCGGGGAATACCTACTTTGATTCGCGAATTTTGGCGTAACTAATTTAAAAACTAATTACCGTAAAACTATTTTCACCTATTGGTTTTGGCACTTTTATCTAAATCGAGGTGACTGTCGTTTTTGGCACGACTATGTGCAGGAAACATGCAAACTTGACCTTGTTACGGTGTGCAACTGTGGGAAGAGCGCATGTTTGCACACGTGAGCGAATTTGCTTCGCGTACCCAGCTGTCCCATGAGGTATTGTCAAGTAGTTGGATCCCAGGTCCGTTTATGTACTTCCGGAATCGTAAGAGAATAATATACTTACAGCCGTATATATACGAACTGGTAGAAATGTAATTGTCGTAAATCAATTGTGTCATTGATAAAACTCCTCCACTTCACCCATGAACAGAGAGAGAGAGATGGATGTATTATTACATTAGATTATAGAGCAACGTAATCAACCTCGGAATACACAATTGATCAATTAGCACGAGTCATATCCAAAGCGTCGCGTCAATTCTTTGCTATTCAATTATTTCTACAGCTACTTCTTGAAGCTGTTCATTGTTTAGTGAAATTTCAGTCTGCAGTTCTGATAGCTTGAATAATTATTCCAAATTAATTGGGTGCACGAGATATCTACATACGCCTTAATGACCTTGAGTGCAGCTTAGATCACGGCCGTTAATTGAGGTCTAATCGAATTTAACCTCAATTAGAGATCGCTTAACTTTGTTAGCCTGTAAATTGAAGAGAGGTCAACTAATTGCTTTTTTAGGGCTGAATTCATTTCGGCCATTACCGGTGAGATAAAAAGAAATGGGTTCGGTGAGCTTCGGCACGGAGGACCCATATCTCATTCCACACGTTCTATTATCACGGTATTTCGCTTGAATTTCGGAATTCGCATCGCCGACTTCTCACGACGAGCATTGTTCGACGAAATTTTAAATTCGTGTCTCGATTCGCGAGATCATTTTTCGCGGGGGTCTAGCTCGAAGGAAATCAAAAGTGAACGACCACTGACATATTTTCACGCTCCCAAATTTCACTCTATCGTCATTGCAATTCTTGAATCAATTCTCCGAAACTAGATGAAGTTCTGGCTTCAGAATCTAGAGATTCAAGATGGGTAAAAATTGGGCGATTTCTTGATGCAAGAGATTGGAATCATCGCACTTTCCGGTATTCATTTTTGGAGTGGTGATACGTATACCTATGTATACAGTTTCAGTATTTATTTGGCTAGAAACAGGCCTGAGGAAATGAAGCAAAACGAATTATCCCAGACGTCAAGAAGCGTCGAGTAGCACGAGCGTGGGCAGTACCAAAATGCTAAGATTCCACGTCTATATATCAACCAGAATAGCCACAGCAGTGATCAGCTACAATAATATAACATTATGATGCGATTTCGAGCCACTGATATAAGCTGCTTTAAAATATGATGAAAAATTGACTTGATTGGCAATTATTGCTATTATATCATTCGTACCCGAGCTTGTCTAACTTTTTACTCTTTATTCCCTACAGTTCAGTTTCAGAGTATACACTTTGCATTCACTTTACAGTAGACTCAAACACCAGACCTTGTGGTTATTCTTATTGTTATTATCACCGAGATAACTGTCGTTATAATAATGCATACGGCAAACTGCAGGAGTCACCTGCCCATTTGGTTGAAGGTATCAAGCTGCTAGTAGCAGAAGGAATCGCTTGAACACGTTTGAAATGGTTCTAGTTCCAGTTCGAGTTACAAGACGCCCTAGATTTCAACATGTCTTCAAAGTATTTCATTAGCTATACCATGTTCGAATTATGTCTCACTTCTGCATCAATCTTCGAGTTAGGGATTCCATGTTTTTTTGGTTTACTTTTTTGTTTTAGCTCCTTTAGAATATGCGTGGGTTTATGGAATCCGAAAATCACGATGAAAGAGACATTGACCGAGTGTGTGGTCAGATATAATATTAAGGTAGACACAGGGGTATGTAGTTATGGTGAACTCAAGACGCTCTTAGCCTTTGAAATTTAATACAACAGAGGTACAGAAGACATTGTAGTTGTACCTGAGTTGTGCTCTATTACGTGACTCCAGGTTGTATACGTATATATATATGCGCAATAGAGCGGACCCCCCAGGTCCCCAAAGTATTTCCAAGATAATTTCTGTAGTATACAGAATTTACTAGGGATGTGGTTCTGAGACCCACAGCTGTTTCCTTAGTGTTTCGAGACGGTTTGTAGAACGTTGATTGTATTTTACCTCGCGTTTTTTTATTTTCTACATTTCGTAAAAGAAAAACCTTTCAGCATTTATACTACAATATGATATATGAGACCGAGAGGGAGAAAGCGAAAGCGAATTACGAGTGATCAATTTTGTTAAATAATTCATTAATGAGTTAATCGAGTTATCAGAGTACAAGATGTATGGGTATAAATTAGTGTATAATCATTCATAGTTCTTGAGTTAATTCCAAGATACTCTATTATGGCAAAAAAAAAAGAAGAAAAAAAAAAAGAACCCCCCACCGAATTTCATTTCGATATCGAAGTCAAATAAATCGCGACTGGCATTGATATACATGGACTTAATTACGTCACATGGTCAAATTTCAGGGTCAAAATAGAGACCCGTTGCTTTCTAAATTACCGAGGCAGACGCGACCAGCAATTAGTTACAGACACACATACATATATATACTAGATACGAGAATAAATCGTGTGTACATACGTATCGTACGTTCCAATAGTTGAATAATTAATTTTATCAAACGAACTCCGCCTCAGTATTTTCATATTTGATTTTTGGTGGTATATACATGAAAATTCCACGCGTAACTTATGTCAAAAGCGTAAAACATTGGAGGTATCTCGTATGAATAGCCCAAACTAACTCGAGAATTTATACGCCCAAGGCAGAAATCGATCTTGGGACCACGTGTGCATGTACTTAGCGTATTTCTCAGGTAGATATACCCTGGTGTATGAGCTACTGCGCATATCGCTTGCATAATCCAACCAGACCCAGTAATATTGGTATATAAATTACTGGTTTTTGTATTTCTGCACATAAAGCTTCACAGGTTATAAAATTGAATGCAAATATCGACGCGAATAATCATCGCTATTTCGCTATATCCATTGAAATAGAATTTTTCAAGATATTTTATCTTATCCATTTTTTTTTTTTTTTTTTTGTCATACCTGCGGTATACCAGTTGTACATAATTGTTTTTACTCCGTAGTTAAAATTAGATAAATAATATTTTAAACTGGGTTCTGGAGAGGCTGAATTTTTATTTGAAATATTAACAGCGTGTACAGAATTCGCGGAACGTTTTCATATCAAATTCCTCGACACGTTTACCTCATGGACCCTGTCATTTTAGTTACGGGTAAAAACCATCGCGGTTAACAGTAAGTGATTTACATTTTTCCCGAAACTTTATACTCCCGAAACCGCAAATTGGAACGACTAATAATTGGCTTGAATTTAAAACTACTACTGCAGTCTGTGGCTAATATAGCTTCAACCGCAAACTCGTCCCTATTCGAATAAAGACTCGACTTATAGTCATGAGGTATATAATGTCGGCGATAGCTGAAGTACAGTAACAAGCTTATCAACGGAACTCTTTCACTGATACTAAAAAATGGTAATTATCATAAGCGTTGATGAAGACGTCGTCAAGGGTTGGTAAGGATTCGCTTTGAGCTGTCAACCGCACGTGTGCGAGTAGCGAGATCCATTGTCAGAAATTTTATCGCAATTTTGACTTTCAACATTCGCGTTAATTCTTGAGGATTAATTCAACGCGAAGATCTGGCAATGAAAGTGAAAATTAATCGAGAGAGTATAGGCTTCTAGGTATTCTCGTCAAGTTCAGTAGTTCAACTAAATGAAATTCGGTTAACGTTATCAGGTAACGATAAGTTGACTCGTTTCGCAAAGGTTGAAAGTCAGGCCTATCGCTAGCTGTTAATCGATCGAGGTTTTCACCGTATACTATGGGATTAATTAACACACTAGATTCTGTTGATGATATAGAATTCGCGAAATAGTTAGTTCAGTTACGTTTAGATCCGAAAAATACGATTTCAGATAATTCAAAGGCTCGCTTTTTTTAACAGAGAAATTCGATGTCAAGTGACGTGTATTGAAGGACTTCCAAAAACCGGTATACGAAGGTGTTAGAACCGGTGAAAAGGAAGAAAAAAAAAGCATCAGTTTCATGGGATAAGAAAAATTGAGTTAGAACAATTTCAGATAAGAGCTGCGAGAGAAAGAAAGTAAATAATGGCGACAGTTCACGACAATCCACTGTCGAGACGGTTATCTTTTTATCCTTACGAAAAATAAGTGGCTTGCTCTGATCTATAAAGCTCCATTTGAAATTGGGAAAAGATTATTTTCTTTTTTATAGTTTTCCCTTTTTTTCTTCAATTTTTTTTTTTTTTCTGAGGAGGTTACCGAGCGATTAGTTCAAGCTAGAAAAATCGCGAGCGCTTGTGACGCTTCATAATTATCGTTTTCTTACTTACGTTAGATGAAGGAAAAAAAAATAAGGCATGTACCTATATTTATTATCAAAGAAAATATGTTTTTCGTATATAATTCAAACATTTATATTATATCATCACGTGGATACGTTGGTATTTATATATCATATAGTTAACTAACTGAGATTTATGTAGGTATTCCTCATAATCGTGGGTGGTTTACTTTACGTTAGAGCTCCGTGGAAAGAAGAAGACGATAATCAAACCCTCGAGTGAGAATTTTTCCAGATATATATATATATATATATATATATATATATATATTACATAAATTATTATACAAATGTGAGGAAGAAGTGTTAGAGCAATTCACAGCAGCACGTTTTTCTTTGCTATGATGAAACTGAATCAATATCTATAATGGTTTATTTATACGAATGTTTATCTCCCTCGTTTAATTTAAACACACCTTCGATTTATACAGGCGCGAATGTTCCGTTTTACTACGTACGTAGAATCGATAAATATTAAAACAGAGAGAGAGAGAGAGACGAATCAATCGTTTTGTTTCAAGCCGACATGTAATCGGCTAGGCTATTCGGAACAATTTACCTGTTTTGTTCTTGCTTGTAGACATTTTTCGTTTTGTTTTTTTTTTTTTTTTTTTTTTCTCTCTTTCATTTTTTATACACGCAGCAGAAGAGTTTCTATCTATATATGCAACGGTGAACTTGATTCAATGATGCGAATTTAAATGTTTAAAGAGGTGAATGATGTCATATCGTTTATAGAGGCATAGGTACGAATATACTATATTGTCCTTGGGGAATGAGCAGGATATTAAAACCTAGATAGTAAAATTTTCTATAAAATAACAAATGAACTTTACAATTATATAATCGATCGCTATAATAACCGTGAATGATGTAAAGTGACGGTTATACCCATGTGGCGAGCAAAACTCTAGATACAATTTCGATCTAATATGTTATTCGAATAGTTTGATAAATTATTACGACCTATCCGTAAAAGTTTTCTTTATGTTACAGCTGGTCAAAGGCGAGCATAAAACTTGTTGACAGACTCGTAAATATTCGATATTAATAATGTTCTATATTTCATTATTAATAACAGGCTTCGGCGTTTTTTTTTTTTTTTCATTTTTATTTTTTCTTTGGGGAATAAAAATTTCTTCGCGATCGCGTAACCCGCTATTTTAGCATTTTCGGAGTAACGCGAAATAAAACATTTCCCACTGGGTATGTTAGATGAAAATTATCATCACTCTCCCTCGGAGGGGCTGACAGTAGCCAATTGAAACTACCTCGACATATACACATACGTATAGTTTAAAGTTTAAACCCCAAAAAGTTCGTATATGTACCTAAATACCCTGGGCAAAGCGTTCCGCAAATATCATACATACGTTTTATGACTGCGGAATACCTTTGACCCAAATATATCATTTTCACGATAAAATACCCACATATATATATATATATATATATATATTCAGATTTTTGTAAAATTTTTTGCATCTCTTCCCACGTATAGTAGGTAATACGTAATTACGTACGCATACAAGTATAATGCAGATTATTATTTCTCGGGTGATAAAAAATTCATTCATCATTATTCTTATTAGTTTGAAAATTATTTTTATCTGATAAAAATATTCTTTGACAATGACTCTACTCACTCTTGATATACGGAGGGGTTGGTGTAGGTCGTGACCACCGTGCATACGAAAGCCCCAGGGTGAACCACCGACGAGGGTGACTTCCCGCGCGCTCATCCTAGCAGCTTCCGGTTTCTATTTAAATTTAATACCTTCTAATTTTCTGTCTCTTTTTTTTTTCTTTTATTCTCTTTTCTTTTTCTCGCGAAATCGCGATTATTACGGATACAAAAACAATTTTCCCGCGCGGTTCAGCCACGCTGATATTACCCCTCGTATTTTAAACCCAGGAACAACTTCCTCACAACCACCGCACTCCGCAGCGGTTCGCTCCGCACTAACACTAACCTGGCCCCTTCCGCCGCGACGCCCTCAACGCCGCGCCAACGCCAATCAGCTGATCCACGACACCGCGAGCGCAGCCTCGGAAATAATGTATACATGTATGTGTGTACTGTGTACACCTATCTATAAACACAGGTAGTAGTATGTATGGATCTCCATATTTTTCGACATGAAACTCAATTCACACCTGCGTCGATGTATTCGCGACACTTAATTCCAATGCGGATACAGTCGTTTTTTTTCTTATTTTTTTCTATCCGATTTGAATTGATTCTTGTACGCTTTCACTTATACACTTATATATGTGTATAATATCGAACGAAATAACACCCGCACTTATAGAATTATGATAAATATAGAAAATGCTATAATCGAGGTAAATGAGAACTGAAAACGAAAAAAAAAGCAAAAACAAGAAAGAAGAAGCAAATTATATATTTCAACGTAATATAGAGTCTAAACTAAGTTGGCCTCATTGGATTAGCTGTTTAGTTCATCTCCGAAATAATTCACACATGTCATCGGTTTGTTACGCAAAAGTTTGCTGTCATAACGTGTATATAGACGACGAACTAACAGCTATGTGGCATAGTGGCTTAGCTGCGGACAGCTGATCCGAGGGACAGTCGGTCAGTGGGGAACTCGCCGACCCGTTAAACGTTTAGATTGTAAGCTTATAGGTACAAAGGCATACTTGACACTCGAGACTCGAGGCGTTAGGAATTATTTGAGCTTTTTATACCAACATACGCCGAGAGTTATATCCAGTACATTTTATAGCTTTCCATTTCTCTTCTCTTACCTGTCTTTTATTCAATGTAATTTTTGTCACTGACTTTTGCTATTTTACATAACACATTCAAAAATTGGCACTGAAATCGGTCGCAGCCTCTCTCTTTAAATCACATATTTACAATCGCTTAGAAAATTCGATAGGCGAAATATGTCAGACTGATTGAAACTGTGAGAAGAAATTAGCTGATGAAACTTGTGCCAAAAAATAAATGACAATGATTTATTTTTCTTACAGAGTTTGTAATGGATGTTTCTTTTTTTTCAACATTTTTTTCAACATTGAGAATCCATATCGTCGAAGGTAATATAATATCCGCAAAGACATCTCGATAATTTTAGTGTTTCGGAATATTATCTTTCATTCAACGTTTGCAAATTATGTCGCAAGTCTCGAGTCTACTGATACCGATATCAATATCAAGGTATTTGTGCAAATATTCGATTGTAGTACTTTTCAGATATTACGAGGTTCACAATCATCACTTATCACTTGTTAGTCGATATTAATAATTAATCGGCTCTTAAAACTCGGCGATATTCGACCGTCGATTATGCCCATAAAAGTGAATAGACTGATCTCAAATGAGCAACTTACAGATTAGGTGTAATCAAATTATGTGATAATTGCAGTAAAATATTTATACGAATTTAAAACCAGACAGAGGAGACAAATTTTCTACTTCGAAGACCATCTCCAATCATTTTTTTTTTTTTTTCTAATCAATTACTCATGATTTCGACTCGATGCCTAAGCCACGAAATTAAAGAGTAAGTGATTTTATAATCGTTCAGGAAATTTATGAAGTGGCAAACCGTGTCTGCGAATACTGAATGTGTTCATCACAGGACTGAAATTTATCTCTCTAACCATGTATGCGGGTATGGAGTTTAAACAGAACAAGTACTTATTAAGGTGACAAGGACGCACCCTGGATTACGTAAGGTACTTGCCACTCCGTCACCCCATCACCTTGTCGCTTTCAGAATCACTCTTCACCCTGGAGCCTCCCACAATCACTTCAAGCACTTGCGCACATACAATCACAGCCACAGACTCGAGGGAAAATAATTTTTTATACAACCACATGGAAACTGTCTATGTGAACGCAGAAATCACCGACTCTTTGGTAATTGAAGCGTATATAATGAGGCATTGTCGTGTATGGGTACGGTGCAAGTAGCTGATGTGAAAATGACATCGTTTTGTATCCCGTTATTCCATGAAGTCTATTTCCTACATTTATAGCTTGTCTCATCGGAATTCTTGACCGTTTCGTAAATAAAATTACGCATATCGACGCCTGTTCATGTAGTTTATTATTGAAGACTGAGTCATATCGCATATATTCCGTGAATATGATTCTACGTGATTATTTCGTTAAGTGTATATGAGCAACATTGTGCCGCGTACTGATATGCCGGAAATAATGCTCTTCTTAATTAATTGGGTAGGTAACACGTGCCATGAGAGTTTCGTGAAATTCTAATGTCCAATTATACCTGAAGCAGCCTCTCACCCCCTGAAACTACATAATTTTTAAACAAGTGTGAATTTCTCAAGAGGATAATTGGCGTTTGCAGAAAATTTCTCGTTTCTTCAGCAGCCACACTTTTTTGCGTCAAGGTTGGAGAAAAATTTTGACAATTATTTGGGAAGTACGCGTCTCTGATCGTATCCTAATTACCGAATGAAATTTCAAATTCTGAAATCTCCAGAATGCGCACGAGATGAAATACAGAAACGATGAATCTACGAATACGAGTAACTTGAGCTTTCGACAGTTGTAGAAGAATGCGTTTCTCTTTTTTCAGAATGGGTACATAATAATTATTGTAAGAGTGTAATTCCTGACCATCTAGAGATGAAAATCTTTCCTGACGATTAGAAAGTGGCGTTTAATTGCCTGAGCAAATGACGTACAGATTTAATACCGCAAGTTTACACACTCTTCGACTACTCGCGATTCTGTTATTCATAAGTCTCGCAGATTCATCTGGTGAAAACATAATCACTATTTTTCCATTACCTGTTACGAAGGTTTTCTCATTTTCTCTGCAGATGGGGTTGCCCTTCGCGGCCAAAGTACATCACTTTATCTACATTCGCATTGAAACTTTTCCCAAAGATCATTGCGACGATTATCACGTGCACAAAAATCGCAATTCGTTTATAATATCGCCTTGCTTCATTCATATGAAAAGTTTAATTTATTATTTGACTAATATTTACACGGTATCAGACGTGTCCACCATTTTTCGCGCATGCGAAATTCTCGCCAAGAAATACGTAGTGTGATCTGATGCAATTTTCCCCAACATCCTCATCATTTTATCATCGTATCTCAAGATGATATGGATTTTCAAATGCAGTTCAATTCTACAGAATATATTACCGAGCATAGAGTCACTTTCCAACTGCAGTATTGCACCAGTTATCGACTGCTGTACAATTTCTATCGATCATCTAGCTTGTGATGATAACTGAGTCTTATTTCTGTCGACAAATTATCGACGAGAGTTCAACTGTTGACTAGTAAGAATGAAATTGATCCAATTAGTACAATTGTTATGTGGATTAAATGACGAATATAATGATGTATGATTTTTTATTTTTTTTTTTATTTTTATTAATTTTATTCCAAAAACACAGATAATACAAATTACAAATGTAAAATAGCATGTTAATTCAAGCATTATAATATATCATTATCCTACATATTCCTAAATTCCTATATACTATATGGGCGTATAATTAATAATAGCTAAGATTATCGTCTAGAATTTTAATCTTATAGATTATGGAAAGTACTATGAAACGTATTGTATTAAGGCACTGTGGTGAAACCAAGTGGAAATTAAAATTTTAACAGTCTAATTGGACTGAATTATTGTGAAATAAACTTAAGATCTACATAATACAATCAAATTAATGATAGAGCTCAAAAATCTGTATCAAAAATATAAAAAAAAAAATTACAACAATTAATGATACAGACTTTTCAGTTTTAACTACGATTAACGATACTGCATCTGTGTATAGTAGTTTGTTATCAAGATGTTCGTGTCTGTATAATGTTCATTGCAAATATTACAACGTACAATTTTTTTAATTAGGTACCAAAAATCGCGATTCAATTATAACGAAATTGAAACAAGCTACGTTTAACAGTTGCAGGGTGTAGTAACATTTGTAACAGTTTAGAGGTAACATCGGTGATTGGGCAACTTAACAATAAACAGTCGTTGCTATAAATTGAAACAAAAAACAAATTTCCATCGAGTAATTATGAGGATAATTAAGCATAAAAAAAAAATAGCCATTTTATTTTAGACTCGGAATTTCGCAGGTGATTAAAATTAGTTTGAATTTTTCTGCTTATGACATAAGCTTTTTGAATTTGTTTTTTTTTTTTTCCAGTGAGTGGAATACTTGTCGAATCAAATTTTTTGAACGTTTTATAACTCAAATAAAATTATTTAGCCAAAATATTAATTACAGTTTTTGAATAGCGAAATAATAATGTAAAGTAACAATGATGTCTTCTGAACATAACGAGGTATGGTAATTGAAAACCGTACGAGTTGCGAGTTGAAAAACATATGTCAATTTTTTGAAACAATTTTTTCAAATCCAAATAGGTTTATTCGAAATGTGTTGAAGGAATTGAGAAATTTCATTCAATTTTTTAGTTCTGAAAACGTTGATCCATATGTCATTTCATCTGCAGTTTCTATATATTTAACACGTATACATAAAGTTAACTAAAAACCTAATATTTGAAAAAATTAAGAAAAAAAAAATGTGCTGTGATAATAATAGTGATAATAATGAACAGAAACACAATTTTGAAACAAAAACATAAAGAAAACTTAATAATATAACATCAAATAATTGTAACCAGATGAAACATTGAAAAACAAAATATTCAAACAAAACTGCAGCATAGAACAAATGATATATATTTTTTTTCTAGTAGAACGAATAACTTCAACTTTCAGTCAACTTTTATAAATCTACATAAAATTTCATTAAAGATGGTGAATAAGTTTAGTATACGTGCGTAATAATTCAACAGAGTTGCATAACGTGAACTGCATAAATTTTGATGTACGAATGAAAAACTTAATCATAGTTTCTATGATGTAACAAATCTATTAAAATTTTGAACGATAGTGAATATATCAATGGAAACAAATAAAAAAATTTTTAAACATAACTATGAACCTGTAAGCGTAATCAAAATTAATTTGAGAATTAAAAGCGAGCTAATGCCCAATAGATTGAATGAAGTTGTGTGAAAAAAATTCAGTGCCAAATGCAGAAGTCGAAAATTTTGGTCGAATAATCAGATTGAAAGATAGGAATTTAATTTTGGAAATTTAAAGACGTTTGAATTTTACATGGAGAAAAGAGAAAAAATTTTGAGTGAAAGAATTTTGAACCGAAAATATGGAATATAGAAAATCAACGTCATAACAAAACCAACAACAGATGATATGAAAACTTAATAGCAACGTAATTTGTTAAAATTTTTTCAAAATCTAACTATAAGAAAAGAGAAATGAAAAATCAACGTTTTAATAACAACGGCAACAAGTGTTCAACAAAAACTCAACAGAACGAACAGTGGGAGTAATTTTTAACAGTGTAACTACGAAAGAATTGTAAAAATTATTCAAACTTAAAGAAACGAAGCAAAGAAAATTTTTCGAAAAAACGATTAAATGAAAGTCTAAAAATTTAGATTTATTAACATCTAGGTGTTTAACGTTTTAACGACAACGACAACAAATTGTTAAATACACCAACATGCAAACGTAATGAATTAACAAATTAACAACAAACTGTCAACAAGAGCAACGATAATGAAAACTTAATAAGACGTATTAATAATTTTGAAAATACGAGAGGGGTAACACTCGAAATTGAACTCGAGTCTCGAGATTGATATATAATTTTGATAAAACAGCCAAAACTTAACAGAAATGAAAATTGAAAAATTTCAATCGAAAGTGTCCAAAATGAACAAGAACACAATAACGTTCTATCTAATACTTTCCATAATTGAGTAAAGCTATTCTAATCCAACCCTAAGCTATATCTATTACTATCCTATCGTTACTTGTTTTTTTTTTTTTCATTTTATTCCTATTTGATTTTAGTTTTTCATCTAGTTTTCTATCCCCTAGTTAACTGTAGCACGCGTTGAACTAGTGTACTTTTATACCCGTAAAGTAAGTATTATAATTATATAATTAATATTAAAAATACGAGAGTATGAAATTTGGTTAATGATTGGAAAACTGGTGATTTATTCGAAATTAACAGAATTATTCGAATGATAATGAAACTCAAACGTCGATAATCTAACGATTCAACTTCGACCTATACGTAACTAAATAAAACCCATACATATATACGAAAAGCGAAAACACACAAAAACTAAGAATAACACGCGAACTAAACTTTAGCCTAACACTAACCTAATCTGATCTAATCTAATCTAATAAAAAGTATCGTAATTGAAAACGTAACTGAAACTATGCCTGCCCTTTTTATTTAATGGCGTAACCACAGGGTGGCGATAGTTAGTTTTATTTTTTATTTTTTTTTCACCGGGGTACTCATCCTCTTATTGTCATTGCGTCAGTGCAAAGAGACAATTAACGATTAAACTAAAATATCAGGAATACTTTAGGACATTAACAAACATATTGATCAACACCAATCCCAGAGATCGAATGAATCGTGTCCGAATAAATTTCATTTTCAATTGTACATCGGCAAAATGTAATAATGAAATAATTTTTTTTTTTTAAGGTAATGAAAGATCGATCAATTTCTTACTGCCAGCAGTGAGAAATATTTAGTAAAATTCCTTGCGCTGTCTTCAAATATTTGTTTGTTCAGAAATAACGAAATAATTGATGTAGAAATTATTTTTTTGTGATTTTTTTGATTTCGTTGGATCGATCAATAAGTGTTGTCAAAATCCGCGGTAAGATAACGAAAATAAAACGAGAATAAAACAAGCTATCTTACAAATGCAAAAAGAAAAATAATAAATTAATAAAATGTGATCAACTAAAACAGGTGGGGTAAAAAATAATTGGTAACTTTTTGAATCGGATAATCGTTTGGATCGTTCAAAAAGCGTAATTATATCGGCGTACGTTATGAGAAACATCGGAAACTTCGAAAAATCGCGTTTCTCTATAACTTATTGTGTTTAAATCTCTGCTGACAGAGTCAAACTATAATCTTTTCAACAGTAAGCCCTAGTGTCCATCATACTATTATGCAAAATTTTTGTACATAAATGCAAGGGAGTGGATATTGTATGGCTTCTTGATAATTATGGATTACAGTTCTAAATAGATAATTGAATAAACTGAGAAAGCAGGGGTCAACGATTTAACGAAATTAGCCTTTTCAGTGTTTCGAACAACGTACGCGTTAACAAAATTTCTAAGAAAAAAACTACATAACAATGATTTCTGTTAAAAACATGAAATAAAAAATTAACAATCAATTTTTAATAACCGAGATATTTTTTTTTTTTCGCTGCCGGTTTATGTACAAACGGTAATTTTCGTCTAATTATATATAGACGAATTTATAATCGATCTATAAGACCACCTAGATTTTTGTTTTTGGTGGTCCATTTTTTTTTTTTTTTTTCAATGATTGTTTGATTATCTGATTATAGATAATTCGTTTCCTTGTTGCCTTGCATTTATCTCCTTCTTCTTCTTTTTTTTTTTTTTTTTGATTTTCTACTCGTAATTTTTTTTTTTTTTTTCAAATCAAATAAAATAATCATGAAAATGAAAACCAAAGTAAATCATAAAATTATTAAAATGAATGAAGTAATTCCTATAAGACCGTCATGCGATTTTATTAAGTCTGGAGAATAATTTTTTCAGTATTACATATGATAACGTGTCGAGAATTGATTCCTTAAGTAATTTTTGAATTTTGAATGTCGTGAGTAATTTTTGAACGTCATGATCTGTCTTATTGGAAAACTGAAAGAAACTAAAAGTGAAATAAAAAGTAAAATAAAAACTAAAAATGTAACCAAGGAAATCGAAGTAATAATTGAATAAAGAATGAAATAAAAAAAAATAAAAAATAAAGGAAAAATAACTGAAGAAAAAAACGAACTTAAGAATAATAAATTAAAGCTAACTTATCATTTACATATTAAATAGACAGCCGTATGAATTTTAAGCCAGTCTCAGATCTCAATGATGTAAAAAATAAAATAATGAACCCTGTATAAACTTTCTGTAAAATTTGACAACTGTACCAAAACTTTTGGGACTTATCCATTTGTTTAAATATCTGAACTATATCTGTATTTAAAATTAATTACGTCGGCTGTGCTGTTTACTCTACTAGCATAGACACACACACACATATATATATATTGTATATATACACACAAGCGTGATTATCATTAAAAGTTATTAGAACAAAAGACATTACTTTTTTGTTTGTTTGTTTTTTGGTAAGATGTTCGATCCCACGACGGTGACTGGTTGTCCTCGATGAGAAGAAAAGGTCCCTCGGTGAATAAGAATGCCCACATATGATTGGCTCCGATAATAGATAATTCGAAGTTTAAGCTCATTTTCGGAACTGATTCTCAGCGACTGGTACTTCTTAATTGATTGCGTTATTTCTGTGCTGTTTCATATTTTATTGTCATTATTTTGCAACTATCGTTTAATTTTATTCTATCTCTCCCGTAATTGATGATTAGTCATTTTTATATCTGTAGTATTAACGTGTCGTCGTATTTGATGCTTTGATTTTTGCTCGATTTCTTTTTTGATTTTCTGTTTCTTTCTTTTTTTTCAATTTTGTTCATTTTTTGTTTTGTCTTCTTCGTCTCTTATGCGATAGTTTTTTTTTTTTTTTTTCTTTATACGTGTGAATTTCCTTCTCTGGTTTGAGTAGCTTGCCGAATTTTTCCTTCATTTTTAACACCTCATTTAGTGGTCGGCTTGTACCTGTACATGTACGTTCGGATAAAATCGCAAGCAAGTTGCGTACGACTGCGAATATTATCAATGGTTCAGCATGAATGCAGATGATCTTTTTCTTTATACCGGATTATATTCTTGTTTATAATTGAAATGATTATAGGGGTGTTTATCTGCATTTGTTAATGAAATTGATCGAGGAATTATTTTGCGACCGTAAAAATTGCTCTGAATTTATTCAGGAGACTAATTTTTCTTCGAGTGTAATTAGCGTGCGATTAAATTACTCAATACGTATATTGCCCCAGAATTTCGCGGTTATATATTACTTTCGAGGTTTGTTCATTTTTTTTTTTTTTAGAGCTTTGGTGAAAAAATGTGATATTAATTTTAAAAGGATTAGGGATTTTGGCTGTTGCTTGATAATTGTTCGTAGTTTTGAGTGATTGTTCAAGCCTTATTCTCAGATATGTAATAAACTGTTGTATTTGAACCCAGTTACGTTTATCTTTTAATTATTTAAATTGGATAATTCAATTTTATTAAAATTTGATCAGAACCGTAGATTTTTTCTCTTCGCCACGTGATGAGCACGTTTCTAAAGACAGCAGTGTTTTTTCGTAGTTGCGTAAAAGTTTCCTATTATTATGCGTTGAGAAAAGAAGTTTGAAGGAAAAGTTGCGGTAAAAGTTTTTAGATTCAATTGAATTGAATTAAATTCAACCGAATGGACTGTGCGATGAACTTGTTTCGTAGAATTCAACGGATAAAATTCAATGAGGAACTGGATCAAATGGATGCAAAAATTTCCTGTCTGTTCATCGCTTATAATTATATTTTCATCGATTTGAAAAAATGATTTTTCAGCATCGTGTCTTTCCGTCTGTTTTTCAATCACTGAGTGTCAATTTTAATTCCCTGTATTCGTTTCGACGATTATATTTTTTAAATATCAGAATAACATCATCTTCAATTTTGGTTTTCGTATTATCATGTCAAGCCGGAACAACGCCTCGAATGGATTTATGTATTTAGAGATGAGTTGCGATCAGTTCGCTGTTTCTGTTATTGGTCTGTGAAACCACAAGTTAAAAGTTTATAATCGATATTTATTGATAGGCCCGTGAATTGGCTGGCTGACCAATTTTTATCGCCTCTAATTTTCCGCTTTCTGTTTTAAACTTTGTAATGCGATTTTGAAAACTTGTTTTTCACTATTTTATTACATTTATCAAAATACCTAATGGTTATGGTATATCGCTCGGAGTATTCCCTATTGCCAGCCATATTCTCCCATAATATATTTTACCACTGAATTATATCAAAAGATTTAGGAATACGTGTTCCAACAGTGAAATGTCTATGAAATTTGTCGACGTATATAACACACGAAATATTTATTGTTTTTTGTGATATTCCTGCCGATTGTTTGCCGCACGGTTTAGTTTAATCCATTATTTTCACCTATTTTTCATCTTTCAATTAAATCACTTCAGAAGTTAAGCGAGGCACTGCGATTGCCTCCCTCATGATAGACACCGTATACGGAGTCATTTTCGAATTGTATATTTTTGGTGATGACAAACGGCGCGGATAATAATCGTCCTCGAAAAAGCACCGTCGACATATTCCTTCCATGTTATTATTGCTTATCATTTTTTATTGAAAATTGTTTGTCGCTGGTGATGGTGATGGTGGGTTTTTATTTTTCTCAGGTCAGGTTGCGGGTCGCGTCAAATTCCGTCTGACACGACGAACTGATTTCCGTATTTCGGTTCATTTCATTCCATTTCTACCAGGGTGTTCCTTGCTCTCCAGGTCAGCGATGAGTTGACGTATTCTGCGTTGAACGAGCACCAAACTTCCTCCGGAACCTAGTGGGGTGTGAGTGTTAGCTACAAAGCACTAATACAGGGGAAAAAATTTTCTTTTTCGGGAGAAGTATAAGGGATGATCGAAAAACGATCGTGCATCAAACAAGACTAGGTTTAGCCACTATTTTCAATACGTTAAAAAATAAAAATTACGGAATCTACCCATAGGACAGGTATCATATAATTAAATGTTAAATAAAATGTAAACCCGGATATAATATAGGTATGTGACTAGGTACGAGAGTGAGACAAAACTGTGCTATTGTATGTTGAACTGTAAAATCGCGAAGGGTTTGTCACTGCCTATACAGCGTACGGTGGTGGGTTTGAGTTGTACAATGGGCCTCGAAAGGTTGAATAAGGAAAGTCCCCTGAGGTGGTAAGTCAAACCTTTTGTCGTTATTTATTTCACTGGGATTTCGCTAGAGGCGCCATTTATATAGGTGCCTTTTGTTATTTTCAAGTCAAGTTTACTGCCTTGGAAGAGGGTAGGTTGAGAAAAAAGCCTGTGATTTTAAGCCTCTCCATACTTCGTTAGGGTCTTGGGCTAATCCGTTTTAAAGCTGTTAGAAAAATTTCTTAGGACTCGGTTAGGCGAGAGGATAAAATTTTGAATTTCAATTTTAACCATCGGAATCGTTGCATTATGAAAGTAAATTTTTTTCATTCATTTTTCTTTTCATATTTCTTCTCAAACACCAAGTTGTAGAATTGAATTTTTCCAAATTCATAACCATCCAACTATGAGTCCTAATTCAGTAATATTTTGGAGAAATGTCATACGAGAGTGGTGCTTATATCGAACTGATAAAGATTCTATTACAGTATAACAATTAGTACTACGAGCTAACAAAATTTCGTCAATATTTCTCGACTTTCTATCTTTTTTTTATTTTTCTTCTTCGTTGTTATACAGATCATGCATTTGTCTATTGGTCTTCTAACGATCTAACAAACACGGTAAAATATTGTTGCATCAAACACTTGTAAATTCTTAATTTACGTCATCCAACATCTATTGTATATAGGTATAATGTACTTTTAATTCGAGGTGAAAATTTTTAATTAAAAATTTTAGTAAAGTTTTTTTATTATTACATCGTGCAAGCTACGAGTTTCATGCATTTTATATCATGTTCAGGTAAAGCAAACGTTGCGACGTAAGGAATATAACTTGATATAAAAATTTTTAGCGAGCATTTCTTGACTGTGGTCGAATGTGTTAAGGTTCAAAAAATTGCAAGGGCGAAAATGTGAAGTAAAATGCGGTCAATCGGTTGGAAATAAATTTCAAGTCAAACGTACGTTTTGAAATCAAGATCTGATACAGAATACACTATACACTGAGGTGTGAAATACTCGATTTATCTTTATAAGGGCATCTAATCATGCTAAGATAATATTACATATCATATAGAATCAAACGATCAAACAGTGTAATAATTTGATAAATATTTTATTCTACTTTCATATCTCACAGAATTACGAAACAGATCGAAATAATATAAATAGTACGAAATTATTCAGTTTATATTTTAACGCAAAAAATTTACCAATCAATTTTCCCCTTTGTATAGAACGATGTAATTTAATACGTAATTTAGCCAGTCCAACGATCGATATATTTTTGTATTTTTTTTTTCTCCCTTTACAATCAGTGGAAATAATTGAACAATGATAATTTGTTGTTATGATTAAATTGTTATGAACTCGAAAATCCAAGGCGCGTTTAATTACAACGTAAATTCGTAAAATTTGTTTTTCTAAATTTGTTGACGCATTGAAATTTGAAATGAAACAGGTTGACTGCCGATGTAGAATGGGGTGTAGAAAAGGGTGCATATATTGCTTCCCAATTTCACGCGAATGAACAGAGAAGGCTGTCATTTCCGGAGCACCAGAGGGGCTGCCGGAAGTTGCACTCGTTACGTTAGAAATCGTCATACCAGAGTTACCGCGGATTTGAAGCTATAAGTGATGATTACACTTTTTAGTGTGATAATTACACTTTTATTCCAGAAATAAGTTACTCAATTTTTTCCTCGTTTATGCGTATATCGATTTGTTATGTAACGAAATAGATTGATCAACTGTTGAATTTTGTGGTGAGTAAAGGGGGTGCAATTTTAATTTTTGTGACTATTTTGAAAAAAACCAAAAATATGAATTTATTTGTTGATTAAACGAAATTTCTCATGAAATAATTTTTTTTCTCGATGGTGAATAAATGGATCGTCACTTATATTTCAGAGAATACTATTCACGTGGTTATAATCATAAACTGAAGTCCAAATAATGGTATGAATAAAATTTGGCAAATCCTGGTGCTTCGTGAAATTTTTTAAGCTCAATTTTTCTTCAATTTATGTGAAAAAAAAAAAAACTCATCTAGTTCTATCAATTTCTACAAATACACGAAGACAGGTATTTCGAACTATCGAAAACGCGTATAACATACAGTTTGGGTTTAATCTACAGCTCATACAGGTTAATATGCATACAATTGGCAATAATAGTATGGTGAATGTTTCTAGTACGTATCGAGATGCGTCTCTATTACTAACACGTGCTAAACGTGTAACGATGATAGCTACGAGATATATGTATGTTTAGAAACTATACAAAATACGCAAATTTCAATAAAAAAAATTTCTATTTCTTATTACTTCAAGGGATGATTACAGCCAATGTATTAACTTGAGGTTGTATCAGGCCCTAACTAAATAGGGAAATAATTTGTCATTCCTAGGAGGGGTAGTATGAATGATAAATAAAATAGGCGAAATGAACGATAATGTGTTATGAAATATGAGGAAATAAATAATTCGCTTTTACAATTTAGATCGGATCTTAGTGCCTGGATAAAGTATTGTCTAAAATCACACATTATTTACATCCAAATTCAGTTGCACTTTTGAATTTTATAAATTCGTTGCATATAATTATACATATACGTATATATATATGTAAAAACAAAAAAAAATAAAAAATGAATTTTGGATAAATTTCAAGTATATTCTATCGAAACACCAAGATCATTTTTTGTTCTTTTTTCTAAGTTTTTGAGTTTTATTTTCTATTTTTGATAGCGAAGCCAAAACTAGACTCACCAGAATATCTTCAAGACGTCCAGCGTCGATCTGCGACAAAAAATCAGGAGCACTTCCGGTTAATTCACTAGTTTAAAGAAATACTTTCTTCCTCTCAATGTTTGTGGTTACGCGTTCTCTTCGACACGTGAGTTCTTAGGTCCGGACCAGCCGGACCCACGATCTCACTTCGATCCTCTCTCCACAACTGTTGCTGGTGTTCTGTGACGATTTGGGGCTGTCAGGCCCTTTATATACCATCCAAGTTCGGCCCCTAACCAGGCCCAAGCTAGGCTGGCTCTTTCGAGCCCTTCCGAGACCTCGACGTTTGATGAAGCCTAGGGGAGGTCCTGGGAAAATATCTAACACAATGAGGGCTTTCGTATCCTTTGCAAGATCCAAGGGAGAGAAAACCTGGACAAGACAGGTCGATGAGATTTGCCTCGTCTTGCTATGGCCGTTAATCTGGGTCCGTTGGGGACCGTTGCGTAACAGACATTTCATTTTTTTTTCTCTTTTCTTCTCCTTTTCATATTTTTCATCCTTACAAGGGTTCGGCGATCCATAGGATCTTCGAGTCTCTAACTTGACGGGAATATCATCCAGGTGCTACATCAAACAGCTGTAAAGTTTGTTTAAAAAATTATTATTTAGTTTCAAGTAATGCGCACGAAAATCTGTCGGCTTATAGACACAAAAATTTCATTTTTCAATTACGATATAAAGTGGTTGTAAATTTATACCGGAGTAAACGGGTGTCAGAGTTTAAAAGGACGAGTGATTGATCGACCTTCGTTCTTGATGGAGTTAATTGCGTTTACCCGGTTAGATTTCTGGTTAAGTGAAAGCGTTATTGATGATAGGCGATCGGCTGCATCGTTACTTACTGCATTATCGGATAAGATTGAGACTGGTAGGGCAACAGGTGTTCTATGGAGGATAGTTCAGGCCGTTTACTAGCTATTTTAACAGTTAACTGACTAGATTATAATTCAGTTGATTTCTTTATAACCAAGCGTAACGCAGGGTTCAACTTGGGCAACGAGATAACGAGCTAATTACATCTTAATGAGGAAAAAAAAGATCCTGATTTAAACTCAACCCCGTACTTACAGCCGAGATAGGAAATCTGGGGGATTATTTCAAGCTACCTTATACTCTTCAGTTTAGTAAGGTCTTCAAACTTATTAGGAAAATATCTTTTAACAAAAATTTTTCTCACGCTAGTCTAATCACTCGAATATTTATGAAACCATATTATGCATCTATTACATATGTGGGTGAAATT
This sequence comes from Tenthredo scrophulariae, assembly GCA_963978835.1. NCBI lineage: Eukaryota > Metazoa > Arthropoda > Insecta > Hymenoptera > Tenthredinidae > Tenthredo > Tenthredo scrophulariae. The sequence goes on from OZ022234.1 coordinate 13,032,783, forward strand.
ATAAGGATCGAGAATCTTAGGACCCTATACATAAGATTCGATCGTGGAATTGACTTCGACGTTGATAACGCTCCTTCTGTCCAAACTATCGCCACATTCGGTTATAATCATCGCTGATTAATAGCTTGACTATCATTGGATCTGTCAAGCCAGCGAATAATCAGTATAGCTGTTAATCAGTCCTTCATTATTAAAGGTGTATGTGCAAAGTCTAGTGCAGATGGTTTCTTTGCTAATCTGCTAAGAGCCTAATTTTAAGTTGCAATCTTTCTGTTATGTCAACGTTTCTTCGAGCCAGCACAAAGCCTCTTCTCATCGATTCGTTGTACTGTGCATTCGTTGGATGCAAATGTTCGAAGCATATGCATATACAACCAGAACTCTGAGGTCGTTATGCTGTTTGTCAAGCTTTTTAGTGACCAGATCCAGTTACGCGAGTATAGCTATGACCGTTAACTGTTTACCATGATTCATCTGCGCTGTGGATGTTCAGTCTCTATTTTTTACATCCTGAGAAAAAAAAAAAAAAAGAGAAGATTTTGCATTACAATTGCGTATAGAAATCACAAAGCGAAATGAAACCTACCCGTTCTCGTTTCTTCCTCCTGTGATCTTTCCGATTTTTTATCTCTTCTTAATTTGGAACAGGGTTACTTCGCGAACCTCGAACTCTCTTCACTCTCTCGGAAACCATTCGTTCAAACCTTTGGAAATTTTTGTTGTGCTTACTCCTGCACAGGCATTTTTCCTGGCACAGAAAAATTCCCGGAGACTGTTAAGAGGAGTCATTTATCTTCCCGTCTAGAGAATTGTTGCCTTCGATCCTTCCGAGGAGTCTAAGGTACTGCAGGTCCTAGTTGTATTTGTTAGATGAAGTTTTCTGGAATAAATTTAAAAAAAAAACAAAAACAAAAAAAAAAAGGGAAAACTAAACATTTGCTCGTCTTATATAGGTATTATATAGACTCTCGACGTATATTGGGGTTTCCTCCAATTCACAAAATTTTATGAGCCGCTCGTAGCCATTGGGTTGACGATTCTTCATAAAATTTCAACGAATTATTGTATTTTATTACACCAACCAGCTGTGTAGATTGAATGTGCATTTTCGAGGATACGATCGACTTTTCTCTACTGATTTTAAGCGAAATTTTACACTTAGCAATGAAATTAAATTCTTTACGATAATTTTACCATCGGCGAAGAGCAAGGTTTGCGCTGATTTATTAAGGGACGGCAAATATGGCATTTATCTTTATGCTACACCCTGCAATCAAGATTTCTTGGTAATGCGGTTTTCTAGACACGGTCGTAGCCCCCGAACGCGGGGTAGTAAATTTGAAATTCTTTTATGAGTGTAAAGCAATTAAAATTCTATGACCCCACCAATAAATGAAAAGGGGCTTTCATTTGTCTTCAGCATACTTTCCGGGCCGATTAAACACGTCCGAAAATCTGTACAAACCCTAAATCTATTAATTTTGTAGAAAATTTAATGCGTCAAAAGGCATATCGCAGTACATTTCCCCTTCGTCGCTGAATATTAGTTAATTACATGTGTCTACTTTCGAACTAATATTTCTTTCTTTTTTTCTTTTTTCTTAGCTGCATACTTAAATAGCGAAATATTTTCTAGACACGTGTATGACGAATAAATTGCAACGAAGTGCCTGTCAAAAATGGTCTCTTTCAACCATTAAGGAAACCAGTCCTCGCTCACGAGTAAGAGTATCGTACGTGACTTGCCCAGCAAAGAAAAGAAAACAGGTATACTCAACGGTTGGAAATTGCATATGAAAAAGATCTTTAGAAATTTTTTTTCTTCTTTTTTCTACAAGTAGTACAACATTTTTCCCTTTACTTTGCGTTTTTCAACTGTTTACTTCATTTCTATTGGATGCGGTTCTTTGCCACTGGATTAGCATCTGAAATAGCTACTTCGGACCTTTTCAAATCGACTTGAGAATCAATCTGTTCTTCTAGACTTTGAAATGAATTTACTTTTGGATGAATGTTTTTTCATATAGAGGGCTAGTTCCTCTATAAGTACGTTTGACACATCAACCAAGCTGAAAATTCGTTGAACATGTCCAAAGATCGTTTCTTGGCTTCGTCAAATATGCCAATAATTAATTTAAGCAGAGGATCGCACCGAATTTATTAATATAATGAATCGGAGAAGCTTCAACTCCTCGGCTTTAAATTTTGAGGTAATTAGTGAAGCAATGAATTAATAAGATTCGACATTCAGCGATCTTTCACATAGCAGGATTAACTCGACTAGACAGAGACGATCCTGGGTTAAAAAGAAAACAAAAAAAAAAAAGAAAAAAAATAGATTCACGTTTAACGGTGGAGTAAGCTCATGGCGTACGTTTCAACTAAAATTGATTTTGTAATAAAAGATAAAATAGCATGATTCACACGGGGATAGGAAACGATTAGACAAATTCCGGACGATGTATATCCCAGACTATGCGGGTAGCCATTAACGTTCATTCGTTGTTCGTTCACTGGGGAGATAATTGGGTAATGACTTTCGTCAGGCCATAAATGTTTTCACGATTTCAAACCCAGGAAAAACATCGTCGACATTAATCCGGTATAATTTCATTATTTCCTGATAAATTTACCGAGAATTTTGAATCGAAGAAGGAAAAAATGCAATGGTACACCGCAATCTGATTCCCAAGCCAATTATTCAATATGCCGAAATGAAAAGGATGAACAGAACAAAAAAATAAAAAAATTACCAAAAAACGAAAAAAAATTCCCATGAAAATTCGCAGCGGCAAAAATCTTTCTCCATACCCTTACTACACCGGTCACATTTCTTGCCCTGTATTTACGCAAGACTTTGAATACAGAGGGGGTTGGTTCTGTATTTGAATTAGAGGCAGGGTAGAGTGGAGGAATTTTTGCGTCCCGGTTCCCACGCGTCGAATAAAGAACCGACGTAGCTTTACAAGCTACCTGCGTAGGCGTGTCGATTTGCCAAACAACACAGAGAGAAAAATCTTTTGCTATTGCTAACAGTCGACCCTGAATTTCAGGTTTCAACACCTGCGACATGACGTCATTCTTCAACCCAGGAACTCTCTTTTTCAAAAAAAAAAAAAAAAAGAAGATGTCCAAAGACATCGAAATCCAAGAGACAACGCGCGGATTATTCTGTCTTCATTCTGCATTTTTTTTTTTTTTTTCTTTTTCTTTTTTATACGGAATCAATTTCCGACCCGGGTATAAATAATGTATGACTTTAAGAGCCAGAGATGGTCCAGACTCCCATTTGTCTTTATTTTCTAAATAGAGGAGGACAATTAAGAGGAGGAAATGGCCGAGTGTGGAGCAGCGAACGGCCGAGGTCTCTGTTTGCTCTTCTGGACCCCAGTCAGCTTAATCTTCCGCAAAGTTTTCCCCTCCTCACCAGTTAGCTCGTCCACAGGTATCCTTTGGTAGTGTATTAGCCCCTGCCTTACTCCACGTTCCGTATGTAGGTAGGTTTCTCTAAGCACATCTGCCCAAGTTCTCACGGCGGAGTATCGCCCTTCCTCGGTCTTACACGGACGTAAACATCTCGACCATCCTGCTGCACTGCTACACATCTTGATCTTATGCATTATAAAATAGATCGATCAGCTGTTACAAGCGGAATAAATAAAAATGAAAAGGAACAGACGAAAAATGTCTTCTAAAAAACGGGAGAAAAGGGAAGAGAGAAAAAGAAAGAAAAAATGAGAAATCTTCGTTACGAGAATTTAATCATCTAGGATGAAGAGTATAGAGATTAGATGCTGCAATATGAGAAGATGTGAAAAATAACGCGTCTGTTATATAAAAGGGGCTTAAAAGGATCGTTGGCTAAGAAGTGCTGGGTGGATTTGATGCAAAGCGACGAAGTGGAAATCGTGGGGAAATTAGTTCTTCACGTTCACCGCAGGATCCTTTACGGCCTCATGTTCACTGGTGGTTGGTGAAAAAAATTAAACTTCGTTAGAAAGATTCTGGCTAGGTAAGATGAGGCCCCATGATCCTTTCGGTATACGTTCTTAGCGTTCTATCTTAGCCTTGGGGTAGGTATCTGTGTTCCCTTACATCTACACCCCTGCGTGTATATCTATATATGTGCCTGTCCGAAGAAGGCGTTACCTCCAAGAACTAGGGTCCGATATTTTGGGCCCTCGGTCGATTCTATTTTTAGAACATTTTTTCTAGTTGGGTTCAAGGTTCTCATACGAAACTTTTCTAGCTTCTTGACTAATGGCAAATATCCTTTCAGGATGCCTTGAAATTAGTCGTCAAACTTTTTCACCCATATTCTAATCAACGTTGGAAATTTTGGTCCCCATCTTCGTGACCCAGAAATTTATACAAACCGTTAGAACTGTTGACAAGGTTGTGCACCTACGTATTCGAAAATGCTCGTTCATCTGTTGGAACTTTATTCGGCATCTGTAATTTTAGGCTCTGTTCCTTCCTTCATGCGATTCAATGAGAAATCCGAATATCTGTACCCAAAATGCCTCGTTTTAGTCTAAAAACAACCCTGAATACTGTGTGCGTATACTAAAAACACAATGAGTACCACTGAGCGAATGGTGCTTCTGACCCATGGTTTAAGACGGGTGTCTTAGGGAACAAGTGTACTACGACGTCCAGATCTTACCTAACTAGACCCATAATCAAGCCTCGTCAAAGTCTGCCTTATTCTATTGAAAAAGTGTGTCAGATTTCTTGAGAAGAATTTTTCCCAATTAACAAATTTTATTCCTTTAAATTTTGGTTCATATAGCGATGAAAATTTGTTCTAATTTTTATGAAAAATTGCGTTCAAAATTGAACTTTGTACCTATACTACGAGTGAATTCCGATATTAATAGATTATGTGAATACACACATAGATATATATGTGTATAATATTGCATGAATATATTTGCATAAATTATTCGAAACCACGGACGTGAGATGTGTTAGTAATACCGAGTTCAGTTCAGTTCTGATAACGTGAATAGCTAAAAAGTAATTTGATTATACGGTTGAAGCTTGGGGTTGTTCCCTTTTTTCTTTTTTTTTTTTTGTATTTTCATGTATATATACATATATTTTTTTTTTCCGTCTTGGTCGTTCTCACGTTCAGGGCATTAGTTAATCTCTGTTAGACGCCAGGTGACCCGCCTGCAGGCCAACATACAAGGCAAGATCTCGTATACTAGGCCTTCCAATTCCATACAGCTTTCCCACTACCCCAGAGAGACGGCTGTGCGAGTTACTCGATCCACTCTTCTTATGTTATAGGAACAAAACTGTTCTGTAGTTCGTAAACGCACTGTGTGAACCGGAAGCTAGATCTGTATAATACTACAAGCAAATATGTGCGCTATAAAATGTACATCATAGTCGAATTATGAAAATTATAGAAAATAAAAAAAATAAAATAAAAGTTAATCGAATAATTTATCGCCTCTTTTGGTATCCTGAATGAGAAATAAATTATTACAAAAAATATTGTCAGATGTTCAAACGTCGTCTTCGACGTTTTTAGCTTTCTTTGATTTTTGTTCGGTGAATTTATCGAGCCAATTTATCCTGCACCTTACAGGCGGATATATAAGAAAAAGAAAATCGTGTCTGATCGTAACATATATATATGTATCTATCGATGGACCGATAGATCGCTTTATTCTTTCTGTGCGATCCTCTTTAACCCTTTACTACAAGCAAGTTCTGTGATACGATCGTAGTTCGTTCAGGGTCGCCTTTCGCCTTCTCCGCTTTTCTGAGGAGGATAAAAGGCGGTAGATAATCATGATCGAGAAAGATTTGTACGGCTTGAATTTGTCGAATAAAAGGGGCGAAGCTAAGCTAAGCTAACAGCTAGCTAGCTAGCTAGATAGCTACACGCTTTTTTTATCCGTGATATTTTATTTCCTCCTTAACACAGGTGCGTTTAGGGGCCACCGTTCAGGACTTCAGGAATTCAGGACTTCAGGACTCGAATACACATGTAGATAGCGTGACATAAATATTACTTTACGTACGTTCTCCTATCTGCTACCCCTTTTATCCTCTTCCCTTTTTCTCTCTTTCCCTCTCCCTCTCTCTCTCTCTCTTTCTCTCACACGTATACCGAATCCCGGCTCAAAGGAGAACAAAAAATACCCTCTTTTCTAGCCGGAGGGCTGTAGCCTGCTGATTGGGGAAACGATAGTACAATTTGGTGATTTATTTTAATGAAGGTTTTGGGACGTGGGACGATTGGGATACAGAAGCTGTGCATTAGCCACAAACAGCCGGTTTATCGGAAACGTAGTTGCCTCTTATTGATCAAAAAACTCCCTACTATATATCTGGAAATTTTCTTCTCCCGAACCTTAAATCGATTAGAGAAAAAAAAAATTAATAAACTAATGGAGCAGGGTTTTTCACGTTTTTCCATTCAAAGAACACAAGGCCTCAATTTGAAGCGGTCAGTTCTCATCGGAAATGTAATTAAAGCTCTTGTAATTAGTGCTTTATAATATGGGCGCGGGTAGAGCATACTGTAGCTAAACCGCGGAAATACGGGCGAGGATAAAATGGGAGGACTAAAAGTCCCCGCAGCGAACATGGGGGCACATTATGAGCCCATTAGTGGAGATGGTCGCGTGTCAAATCGCAGTCAGTTGTTTTCTACAATTTTCAAGTCGTGTGGCACATACATATACCTATATATATATATATATATGCCTGTGAATGGTCTGCCGTGTGGCCATATATACATAAGGATGCTGCGGGTCCAGAGGATATTTGTCTTGTTATCTTGGACTGAAACTTCGTTATGGTTAAACGAGAGGGTGTAAAATGGTCTTATGTTACTCTACTAAAGAAATTTACCCAATGTATGATCGGAACTACCCCTATGCCAATTTTATTTCACGCTTCGTGGAGTCAATCGTGGCTGCCGATCGTAGTTCCCACATTTTCTAAGCGGGTACATATATGCATACATACAAACTTCCATAGATACATACAAACATGCATACATATACATGCATCCTATATTTTACGAAACGCAAATGGTCACGCTGTTGGTACGGGAATCAAAATCTATGGGAATTATATGGGGTGGCAGCTCAGGTCAGCCGGATATCCCAGTGGCAACCAGTTGATGGCAGTCTCGGGTCAATGCATTATTCAGCAAATCACAACACGCGTTTATATATTCGCCGCATTTACATGCACAGTCTCGAATTTCTAATTCACGAAATCCTCATCCCTGGGCGGAAGTGTCCGACCAATTAGCCCAGGAAACGGAAGCGGTGCAGATATAACACGATATAATCGCTTTTCGTTTATAATTAGCGTTAATTTTGATGAATTCTTTTTTCTTTCACATTTATTTAACTTCTTTAACAAATGAAATCTGGAAGAAAATTCCGCACGCTTATTTTCTGTTGGCAAAAACTCTCTGGCTGAAGTTTTTTCCTATTCATTTTTCTTCTCGGGAACGGGATCGCAGATTTATGTGCACAGACCTGTATAAGTAGTCGCATCATCGTCGCAGATTTACGATCTGAATCACGACTCTTCAGTTCTTCGATTCTCCAAGGGCTGGTATCAGTTATCGCTTTTAACCTCTGGAATTCTCTGTTATTTGTCCTTGTCGAAGGTAGGGATTTTCGAACGAGTCTCGAGATTGAAGTCTCGTTTCTTGACCGGCCCGATGTCAAGTGATACCCGCTCGAAACTTGAGAGCTCTGAAGGGAAGCCTTCAACGATCCAGTGTAACCGCAATTTGTAGTCACACCTCACGTTCCACCGCGTACTATACCATCTCTCAGAAATATTTTCGCCTGACCTCATTAGGGGAGTTCGTAAATTTCTTTCGGTTTCATCACCGAGTTACTAACGCGTGAATTAAACATTTCATTTTTTTCAATTTTTCAATTGCTCCTTATTTTCCGCAATTTGGATTCGCCATTCCCGAAATTCGAACTCGCAGAGGCAGTGGAATTATCAAAAACTTGAATATATATTTGAATTACGAAATTAGTCTCGTCAACTTTTCATGAAAAAGAAAAATAAAAAAAATAATATAAAACCGAAAGCAAACACGAGGAGATTTTTAACGATCGCTGAATAAGAAGCCCAATTATCGCGATCGTATATATGATGAAGATGAATGCTGCAAGGCTTAATATCGCATCTCCTTTCACCTCGTATAGACGAAAACGAATTCCGCTACGTCACTTCTATAATGGCATTTCCATGCCATCCGTACGGCTTCCTAAATATCGATCGCTTCGTCGTTAGCTAGTGGCTTTGGCATTCAACGAACAATGAGAGTCCCGGAGAGGAAGCGATCGAGTGCAAACCGTCTCTTCTTCATCTTCTTCGTTAGTTTGATATTTTTTTTTTTTTTTTTTTCTCGTTTTTTCGTTCTTTAAATTATTTTTACTCCGGATTTTTTTGGTTCACAGTAAGCTGCGAATAGATAAAGTTGGATATTCTTCGCTGGCTGATGAGCCGAGCACGTATATTGCGTGATTAAATTGTTATCTGAGTCAACAAAGTTCGAGTGACGAAATTAAAAGCATCACTGAATCAGTGCATGTGTGTGTTCGAATCACAGAGATTTTATTCTCGTTTTCGTCGATCGAATTTATCCGACTGACACCGAGCGTGTATAGTGACCGTATAGCTCGTTTCATTCCCTGGCCACTAAAACTGTTTCGAATTTTACTACTATAGGGCGGCACCCTATATGTTTCTACGATTCTCTCTTCATCCCTTAGGTGTTTCCGTTCAAAAGCTAGAACCAAAGTCCTTAACTATTTCAGATCGTCCTAATGATCTGCAGGACCGAATAACCAAGTTGTCGATAAACTTCCACGACGTTTGCCTGACTTACATCCTGTTTGACTGAGTTTACCTACAGTTTAGCTAAACAGTAACTTGTCCTAAACTCACAATCGAGTTCCTTCAACAACAACAACAACCAAACGATAAAAAAAGGAAATAATTTGCATATCCGACCCGATTCATTAGAAGAATTGATAATTCACTGAAATAAATTCGCGAGGACCAAAATGTCGGCTCCTAAATTAAGCTCGATTATATTTCTCGCGCTGCTTTACGCCCTATACGAAAGCTATAACCTTCGTGTAGATTCTACAGACTTCTTGGTCAGTCATCGTCGTAAAATAAAGGCCGAAAGCACGCAATTGTTTGATTTCTTGGTGGTCACGCACGTCTTGGAAAAGGTGTTTAAAATAATCTTGTTTAGATTGATCATAGCGAGTGTATGTTAATCCGTTAGTCAAGCCTGTGCCTTGATAGCCAGTATAGATACCATAATTATTGCAAATCCTATTCGTAGCCTGGAGTGAACATACATACCATAGTGTACATAGAAAACAACTAGCCGTAACGTAATCCGCGACTATGCAAATACAAGCGAAAACAAATATCGTATCGGCATTCGTTGATACAGTCATTTTAATCGCGTCGTTTACCTAAATATGTAATTACCGTGCATGTAATATGAACGCGAGGATCAGTGAAAAAAAAATGTTCATTTCGTTCAATAAAATTACGATTTTGGTTTAACATCAAACCGCTGATAATAAGGGATGCATACAAATTTCTAATACGGACCAAAATCTGGGATGCGAAGATAATTCCATATTCGACAATATGTAATTAGTTAATTTTGGCACTACAGTCTGGTAATAGACACGTACACTGTGCATGTATCATCGATCTATATTCCCACGGTCTATAAAACATTTCTGGTCAAAGTTACACCACCGCGAAATTATTTATGTAAATTTGCGTAACGTATTTGATTCGCTTCGCTTTGGTTCCAAAATTTGCTCAGACTCGCTCTCCAATATATTAGAGAATGATGTATTTCATAGCTACTATTATACTTTTACTCTCTTCCACCCTCGATGAATTCTTCACGAATTCATTCAGCTTGTGTTTCTGCAATTCCTCGTGTACTATAAATGATCTAATTTTGAGGTGATGTCCGGTGTAGATACGTTCGCCGATGTATAGGCGGACGGGTGTAGGAGGATTGGTACTCACGTTGGCATCTAGAGATTGACAGTGAGCGTTGTAGGTGAATAGGTAGGTCTGTATCTCTGATTAAGCCGACGTGTTCTCTGAGGTAAACCCATAACAATGGCTTCTCCGTCTATCTACCTGGTTAATTAGAGGCGTGAGCAAATTAGGACACTGCAAATTACGCAGACCCGATTGACGTTGTTGCGATTCTGGCCCTCGAACCAATTCAACCCGAACAACTCTCTATATGTACAATTAAACCTTAACTATGGTCTCGAGATAGGCGTCGAAGAGACACTTAGACTTTGGGTAAGAGCTTCTACGTCGTTAAACCACGTTTTAATGCGGTGCTGGACTTGTGGCTGATGTGTAAAGCGAACTAATTAGAGTCGGTTCAACGGCGGATCGAGGGTAGCTACTTACATTTTCGTATTACGCTAAGGATATAGAAGCTCGTTGTATTACAGTGAGAGCGATCGCTCGGTTCGTGTTCATCATTAGTTGGGAAAATCCTGTATTTATTCATTTTGAGTAGAAAATTCATGAATTAAACGTAAATTCATCTTCCTCAGATCCTGCATCTCGTATATTATAATTATGTTGATGTATATATATATTATTATTGAAAAAAAATCTTGTCGTTTTATTTTTAAAGTGGTTTCCGGCAACTCCAAGGCTCAAAGCAGCCGATGCAAAAACACTTGGAGCTGGAAAGTACTTTCAAGCATTTTTCAAACTGCCTTTAATAGGTAAGAGGGTTTCGTTTGATCCCTGTAACTAGTACAAATACTTATTTTTCATCCTCTTTCTTGCGAACATAATTTGCTTTATGAAAAGTGAAAGTATTTCGTCGCAGGTGAATGGAACCTCTATCTGATAACGACCGACTATAAACGGGGTAAATTAATTGCCCTGGAATCTAAAGATGGAATTTTTAATCCAAGATTCGAATTAAGGACCAACAATTATCACGATCAAACAATTCTGCAAGTGACAATGGTTTTCCAAAAATCGTCAGCTCTTTTTCACGTGAGTTTATTCGTTGTTGTTTTTTCTGTTTCTATGTTTTTTTTTTTGTTTTTGTTTTTGTTTTTGGCTATTTTTTCACAAAGAAACGCGCAACTCCCCTCTATATTTTAACCGAATAAAACCGAGAGCGACCTTTCGTCTATTTTCTTCATTCTATTCCAGTCTTTTTCAAGATTATCCTCGCTATTGTAAACGAAATGAATGGCGGGTCTTAAGCACGCGCGACTCTTTTATACAGAAGGTAAAAGGTCATAGTCCAAGCAGAATCCTTCTTGCGTAAAATGAAAGGTCTTCTAAAGTCGTGGTTCTAGTTTCTTACTTCCGTATACGCGCATGGGTGTATTATACCGAACATCTGCACTTATTCTGGCGGGAAAATTTTGCCAAGAGCCACGTGTAGCCAGGTGAATAAAAATGAATTTGAATAAACGAGCTGTGAAATTCATTGAAGCTATAAAACTCGATTATTCCATAAAAAAAATATCATTTTCATATTATCACACACCTGCTAAATTCAGAATAAACAAAAAAAGATATCAAAGCGATAGTTTCCGTTCAATCTCGTGCCGTCAGCGACTTCCATTGACTACAGTTGAGGTCGAATGTCGCCTTAGCTGACCTCACAAAGATACTCTTTACTAGAAAGTTGAATGGCAGCATTATGAGGACAGCTGTCTAGTCGATAGCTATCACTGAAAGAAACCATTGTGGTTACTGTGATCGTATTCGTTCACAAACACATAAATATTACATAATCTTTTGCCGAGTACAAGATCAGCAATGATATATTTAGAAAAAGAAAGAAGAAGAAAAATATCTGAGATTTGAGATAGATCAGCGAATTTTACATAAATCAAAGGGAAAATAATTTTTACTCGATTTGCTTCTGGTACAGATTTGATAAAACAATTTTTAGGAAGAAATAAAATACTTAGAAAGAAATTTTGTACGTTTTATGCTGTTCTAATTTTTTTACTATTAATTTATTTCTATTTCAGTATACGATCGGCGCCTATTTACGATCAATCACCAAATTTCAATTCGAAGAAACTATGGGTTTTGTTGAAGAAATGTATAAGGCTACTGATAAATATAGAGAATTAACCTAACTGGCATTAATAACTATTCATTTTATCATTAACCCTTGACGAAAGAATATTTCGAACAATATCCCATCCCGAATTTAATCCCGTATAAAAATTCAGTCACAATTCAGTAACTTGAGTAGTAAGAATTCTGACTACAGACTTCAAATCATGTGTATGAAAATCGAATTGAAGGATTAAATAACAAGATTTGAAATCCTGATAAAAAAATGGACATAGTATGGAATACGATTTTGAAGTATATGTGAAGAAAATTTTTAACCGAATGTCATGAAGTAGAGAAACTGTGATCGTTTGATTCTTCGCACTTCTTTGTTTCGGAATAAATATATTCACTTTTGTAGACGTATATGAAGTTATATGAGTAGCAAAAATTCCTGTGGAAATGGAAATAGTTAACTTTCTTTACCTCGCAGCGTTTTACATGATGGCAAACGTCGTATTTTTCTTATTCATCCGATTACCTTTAGCTGTTAAATTGGCATCGATTGAACACCGAGGTGGCCTCGCGCAAATTGAGTCGACACCTCGTCAAATCGTTGATGTTGGACAAGGTACGCAGAAAAAACGACTAGGCCTTTTTTTTCCTTTATCCTTCATCCTATCTCCAGTTACGTACACAGAGATGGAACAAAAATCACCTAAAGTAGAATCAACCCATATTTAATTCGCTCGACGAAATTGACTCCGCTTGATTGATAATCAAACCTTCTATTTTTGAAAATTGACTTTTAAATATGCAGGAGAAGCACCGTCAGAAAAATTAGATGATCCCATCAATTTCCTAGGTTAATCGACAGGCGAAGAAACGTCGAGATCTTCAGACACGACACGAGTGATTTTTGTCGGTGAGAATTCGTGAATTTTTCTCATCTCCTAATCGGAATACATAAATTAGTGATGATTGTGTCATCAGAGTTTATTTTTATGCGGATTTGCGCGATATTGTATTATCGTAGGAAATGATCTGTAACAATTCGGCAGATCTAAAGATACAATTACCTAATTGCTAGAGCCTTAATCCAGTTTATAATAAGAACGAAGTTAAACCTTTAGTGAATCAATTTAAGAGGAATACTTAAATCCATTTACTAATTAAACGGAGCATTTTAATTCCACCTACCATCTCGATCGCTACGTGTCAATTTAATCACCGCAACTTGTCTCCATTCACATAATTATTCCATTCAATCTCTAATTGAGTACCGGATCTTTCGTTAATTCACTACGACGATAATGACTCCCAATGAAAATTAGACAGCTGCTAATCCTCTCGCTTCGAACTTGCTTCGAATTTATATATCTATACGTGCTTTCGTATAGATATATAAATTTATTTTACAGAAACGTAACACCTACAGTCAAATTCTTGTAGAAAACAAGACTCTGACTTGCGAAAGCTCGAGAGCTTACGATATGCCTTTGATACGTGAATACAAATTGATCGAAGCTTTACAGTATACATATAGACGAAGCAAAAGCGACTGAATTCAAATTTAGACTTCTGGACAAAAAGCCTTTGGCCTCGGTACCAATGGCTGCGATAATTACTGGTTAATTGGGGGCTGATTCTAGCCAAAAACCGAGGCGGTGGATCAATCAACGTCACCACCAGCAGACAACTTGCAATCGCCGAACCCCCGAGGTTTTGTCTAGATTCACACCCTCCCAAATTAGTCCAGAATCCAAATTGCCCATGGCTTCGTATGCCATAGAGTTATCCCGTTTTTTATATATATATATATTCAATATCCGTTGTTTTACCTAATTTGGCTTAAATCAAAAATATTTCTGGCCATAGTTGTACAGGTTAATTTTCAGAAAAATTATAGACCAAAAAATGTAGAATCAAAGCACTGAGTTCATTCGACAACGGCTCTCAATTTGCATTGCACTTTGTAAGGCGGAAGCTCAAAAATCTTGACGTATTCGATATTGAACTTGAAAGTGTTGAAATTGGAGTACTGAAAATTTTTCTTTAGATACATAGACCCTCGAAAAATACGTATCTATACCGACGAAATGTAGAGTCGCATTTATCGCCGACGTTAATTCATAAAATCTGAAATTTCTATAGCTGTAGGTTGCGAAAGTTCCGAGTGGTTGGCAAGTACTGGCGATGACAGATACTTGACGCACGTGTACAGGTCTCTGAAGTTTCCGCAGTTCAAGTATGCAAGCTTGCTGCTGGATCCACTTATATGTGAATATACAAACTTTCAACGAATTTACCACATTTTGCATCTCCACCTAATCCACCTACAGCGAATAGGATGTGGGGGTTGTACCACTTTTAAAATCCGTAAATATGTACGGACGGTTGAATCTATACGCGAAATACATATAAGGCAAACTGCAGTTGATGGAAAGCCGATAACTTGTCAAAAGGGATGATATATTCTTTCGCCACAAACGAGGAAGACACGTTTCTTCAATACTGTATGGGCGATTCATGAGAACTCGATTTAGAAAAGAATGGAGAATTCTATGAGAGAGGATTTCTACTCAAAGATTGAAAATTAACAATCCGAGTGAACTATTATACTTATATCTAGAGAGTATAATATTGCCTGCAGCTAAAACTTTTCCCAATATTTATATACAAGGGTACAGCAAAATGTTTTTAATTGATTCGATTAATAAGATTACCATATATTTCTCTAAGGTATTCTGAATATTCAAGGCTGCTACATAAATTAGCATTATCAACGAGTTAGGGATAGATTGAATTACAAGCATTCCATTATCGATGGCATCAAAAGTTACTTGGCTCTAGCAACTGATTATAAATTAGCTCGTTCTACAAGTTTTAATTAGAACCATCTAGGACCCAGCTGAGCTTTTATCGCATAGAAAAGAAAAGAGGAAATAATTTAGCGTCTGATTATTTAAGTTTTTGCTGAAAATTCGCCTGAAATACGTATGCGAAGTAGTACTGCGATATTCATAGGATCGTTTATCAGACGATATAATTTAAATTATTGAGTTCGTTAGGTACCTGCAGCATGCAGTTAGTTAAGATGATTAAAATCAAACCACAGTCCATATTTCCATACTGATTAATTTTAACGAACGTTCTAATTATACGTGTGAATAAAATTACATATTAATTGATGTTGGCAGTAGCAAATCATATTTTGTAAATTCTGAACCATTGATCAACCACCGTTTGCTAATTTCAATAATATTAATTATCATTCATCAATGTTGTCTGCCAAAGTATATTTTATGCAACCAGAAATTAGCTTGCATTTCAAAAATCTGGCAAGAGTTCAAATTTTTCTTAAATACACCTTCCAAATTCGGTACATATATGAAGGCCAAGATAAACAGCGAAATTATATGTTAACAGGCGAGTCACGTCCCGTGTTTTTTTGTTTTTTCTTTTCTTTTTTCATTTCACACGAACAGCAATCCCTTCGATTACCACGAACTCGAAATTTATCTTTTAAGAAAACACAGATGCGGCCACGAGCGATGGCCACGATTCGTCAAATTAAATCAGAGAGTTTGGCTTGCCCACGTTGTGTTATGTTATGTTATGTTATTTTACTTCATATTATGTTATCTTATACTCGGAGTATTCAAGCCTACGCTTCTTATCTTATCCGTAGAAATCAATTGGACCTTTTGGGAAACGAAAAGAAAGAAATAGGTTGTCTCCTGAGAAGCCTAACTAAGATCGAGGAGGTGAACTTCGGTATTGATATTGGCAGCGTTTTATCTTATACATTTCACTTACATTCACGAATTCTGATAATTTTCAAGAATTGCTGGTCTGACCTTCCTAGCCACAATGTCAGAATGCCCAAAGATGATTATACCACCATCTGATAATTTTTTTTAGCCATGATAAAGTTCAAAGTAACTTTTAATCGGCATATAGTTAAATAATGACTGTTATATCGCAGCAGCCCTTTCCATATATCTCTGGCTATCGGATATGCAGATTTTTTAACAGGCTCCCGCTATCAACCCCGAATTTTTAAAGGGCTAAAGTATTTAATGAAAAAGGTTGAAATTTACAATTAGATTGAAACTTCGCTGAACATGGATCTCGTTGAATTATATATTTGGGCAATTCGCACCGTACCTCAACTACATTATTCTTCCCTCTTAGTTGAAAACTAAATGAAACCCTGTCTAAATAATGAAATTGTTTTGAGCTCGTTTAAAAATTTGTCACACTCTTGCCCTTTGTTTAATGCTTTTAGAATTGTATCCACGGAATGCTCACGAAGCCACTGAACGTTCTTCAGAGATCCTGAGGATCTCTGAGTCTCCGAGTCCCCGAGGTGTTCGTTGTACGTAAATGTATCGTGACCCAACTGAATATATAAACTCTGATCGATTCGATTCGAATTGAAAGTTATCCTGGGGCAAGGCAAGGTAGTCGGAGGTTTCCTACAGACTGACGTGAACTTTGACTCGTTGGGTTCGTCGTTTTCTACCAAATACTTACATATAACCTACGTCAAACCCAATTCCCTAGTCTATATACCATATATAGCTATATATATATATATATCTATATGAGATATCCGAACAGTTTATTTTTGGTAAACGAAATTTCTAGAAGGGCTAGAATTTTTTTTTCTAAATTTATGCAGTGACAGGGGATCTGAAACGTGTCAAAATCCAATTCAATTTTACGATATCTTCCATTGAGATGGAATTCGTCTGTTTTTTTTTTTCTATATACAGCTAAGAATATATATCTGGAAAACGAAATAAAATTTAACTACAATCAACGAGTATTGAAAAAGAAGAAGATCCCCAATTAAAATTATTTTTTTTTCATACTTCCGGTGTACATTTTCAAGAATCGTATTTTATGGTCAAATGTCAAGATCGATTCCCTATCACTGTATGCATACATATTCTGTCCAACAGCTAACTGTTATGACAACTGGAATACTCGTATGGATGTATACGCGTCTATACCACTATCTACGTGCCTATAATATGTATGCCTGTATGCTCAGCTTGCTTGCCGCGTTAGGCCACGAGAGATAATAAATTTTCCCCATAGCAGTTTACTCAGTCTCCTCTCTCTCTCTCTCGATAAATATGTCCTTAGTAAACTACCGCGGTCGAATTATGACGATGCACAACGCCCACGCGAAAGGTAGCTATTTCGCGTGCCAATACATTCAGGAACGGAAGGTGTCAGCCCCCTTATTGAAAGAAATGTTATATGACTGAGAAATTTCTCAAAGAAGACGTAAAAGAAGTCGCGAAATTTAGTTTATCATAGATTTATTTATTTATTTCGTATTTTTAGGATTCAAGAGAGAGTTGTATTATATATTATCTAATATATATTATAATAAATAGAATAAAAATGAAGTAGATGACGCAGGGTGTACGGGAATTCATAGTGGTCTTAAAATACTGGTCGACCTCCGACCTCCACCTCCAAAGCTGTAGGTGCCAGCCGGGAATTCCTGCAGGGCGGTTATTAAGCCAGTTTTATTTCCACTTTTATTTGTGCTTTTATCTACGTAGCAGGTGACACTAAATAGGTCCGGCATTTAAACCCCCTGAGCTCTTTTATTTTTCAATAATATCTCGACTCACGGATGGGCTGGGTAGTCTAACTCTACTCGGATTATAGTAGTTATCATTTTTCCGCAGAGAGAAAATTCATTTCATTTGCATTTTCGATAAATTGTTATTTCAGACGATTTTTTTTCTTTTTTTTTTTTTACCAACTGCTATACCTAACAAGTTTCATGAAAAATTATACCGCAAGTTTTCATTTAATGAAATTAGGAAGCCCTATTTAATATTTTTATTAAGACTGCCGGCAAAGTTATCTCATCGAATATCGAATTCTGTCTAATGTAAAAGAAAGTCGTGAGTTCAAATCCCGACGAAGGAGGAATAATTTTTTTTTTTTTTTCCAACTCTTTTATCATCTCTGATTTTATCACCTGGGAATATGGTCCAGATTGAAAACTGCCGATTCGTTTAAACAGCAATGTTAGTTTATGCTGAAACAAACCTTGCTTATACTCGAAATAAACAATACGCAAGAATACTAGAGACTGGGAGCGTGGCGTCTCCTGTAATCCGGCTACTCGGAGGTCGGCTATGGAGGAGGATCTGAGATTGGGGTTCACTGCTGGTGCGAGCCTCACGTTGACTGGGCGTCCGCACTAAGCCCGCCATCAATATGGGCACCCTGGAGGAGTCCAGGGTGACCAGGTTGGCTAAGGAGAGGCGAACCGGGCCAGAGGGGAAACCCAGCAGCCAAAAGTCTCCGTGGTGGGCAGTAGTGGGATCGCGCCCGGGAGTGAGATCGCACTGGCAGCCGGATTGATATGATTCGACCCATAGCTTTTTGGATTTTTTTTTTTCATTCCATGCCTCGTGGACATTGTCAAATAATTTTTTATATTTTTTTTAGATATTTTTAAGTAACTATTCATCAAATTTTTACACATTTTTCATAACCGTATTCTGCCACGCTATCGCGCAGACCCGAGTGGTTCCGAACTCTGCCGAAGGCCCGCGATCTATTTCCGAAGCCTTCTGACGCAGCGTCAATCCGCGATGTTTTATTCATTTCTTTAATGCATGCGTACCACTCTAGTTCATATTTCGTATTCGAGGTGTAATAAATTTTACCTACTTTTCTCACATCCGTAAATATGGTAGCAATATTCCGAAAAGCTATCCGTATATATATCGCGATTATTTGCAGATGCGATTTAACGTATAGCACGCTATGATTCTTCGAAGAATAATAATTGGAAATGTAATTACTGGAATAGCAGAATGAAATTCGTATCTAAAGGAAGAAATAAAGCTTTCAAGATTTATTACACACATAGAATAGTACCCACAGTTCACCTCCACGTTACGTTTTATTTTTTCGATTTTTTTCTTTTCACATTTACTTCTCGATCAAGAAAACGGATAATGGCTCTCCAGGCGTACATCTACGGCTTACACGATGAATAAATAGATAGAATCCGTCGGTATATAGGTATACTGACTGCCAACAGTAGATATATTAGCTATCTACAATCAATCGAAGCCGCTAGTGTCCGTGTTTGATACACTATGTTCGATTACATCATCCATACGATAGACTGACCAAGCTGCTCGCTCATGTACCGAAAAATGGAATTCAAAATAGATTAGAATCTCCGACAGACTTGATAACAGATTAGAGACGGCTCGTGTCTCAAGTTTCTAATCTAATTATTGTTTCCCAAAAGCGAGATTGACCATTAATGACACCATTAAAAGCTTGTTGCTCTTTACTTTTCGGCCCCAAATTGAAACAAACAGGCAAAATTAAGGGCAGATTGAAATCTAAGATCTCACAAAATAGACGCTATCTCGACGTTGGCAACGGAGTTTAAGAGCTGCAATAAAAGAGGAATGTTTTCTTCAGCAGTGAATTAATGTCGTTATTTTTCAAAGTATGCAGCTGTGTCATCATTAAGCGAAAATATTGTAGAATTTTAAGAAATCTTTGGATATTTGATAATTCAAACTTAGATGTCATATAGAGTATTGGAATATTAAGAACCCAACTTTAGGGTATCTAGATTTTATTTGAAATCTAGACCTTCAAGCGTAATATATCGCTGTGTGGTATTCGTGTATAAGGAGTATAAAGATCAGTAAAAAGAAAGAGCGAAACTAGCACAAAATGGCTGACAAGTTTTTACAACCTCATAAACCCGTTGTTGTGCTTAACGCCTCCGCTAGATTTACATCTCGTCGAGTTTATGCTAGTAGGTAAATAAGAATAATCACTTGAGACCAACCCTCGTCCTTCGAAACCAACGAGTGTAAAACTTTCAGAAAAGTACAAGTCACGTTTTCCGTGGATAAAGCTCTTCTAGCTTTTCGCGCTCTGAGGAAAAAAAAAAAAAAAAGAAAAATAGAGCGAATAACAGCCATTTAAAAATAAACAATCTCACGTATTTTATTATCCATCCGAAATTTGAAACACGCCTGGCTTTAGGCAACTCGATACTCAGCTGCGTGCACAGAGCTACGGATCTCGAGGTAAACTTCGTTAACAGTAAGTATGTAACAACAAGTTACTGTGCGAACTCGAGTACACGTTTATGGGATGCGGAAGAGGCGACTTTCCCAAGAGGGACGAGGAGCTAGTTACATGTAGTCCACGAACCCACCTACCTTCCTACCTTTGCTGTAATTCTCATTAGGTCTGATTTAGTGCATGATATTAAGTGCCCCGATACATTACACCGGCAGAACTTAGAGTCTAGTGGTCGCCCGAGGTATACCTAAACGCATACTTTGCCTGGTTATATGTACAGCGGTTTAAACTACGAAACGCGATGCAGATACGAGATTCAACCGCCTTGCAACGTGTATGCGTTATGGTTGGCTCGAGAGGCTTAAAGCTTTACCAAGTTGGGGTTTATCGCTGGAAATTATTCCCACGGCAAAGTTATCGCTTTGCGAACTTTGACGCGTGGTATTTTAACTGCGGAAGTATAAAATCGCTTTTTTTTTCAATCACCTTTTTTCAAAGAAAGAAGAAAGATTTTTTTTCTTCGTTTACCATGTGAATTTCACTTCAATTGTTCGCAAAAAATCGGCACCCATTTTTGCGGTCTTTTTTATTCTCATGCCTGCAGGGTGGAACAAAAATTAAAACAACGCGTTTTCACCGATACGTAATTCAAGCGCTGAAGCGAAATCGTTGGTGCTGATTTTAAGGGCGCAAAATTTTGCGGATCACGCCTCACTTATTATCAAGAAATCCAAGCTTTTGTTAGGGGAAAATGATATTGACAGAAATTCCAGCCGCTTGTCTGTTTAAGCACCGGTCTTCTCGCCAACTAACGTCATGATTACGAGATGAGCACGCCAAAAGCGTCTCGACGCGACGCAACGTCTCCAGCGACGCGCCTTTAATTTTTTTATTTTCTATTCGTTTTTTCTTTCTTATTCTCGTTATTATGATATACATTACGCTTCTCTCATTATTTCAACGTCTCATCATGCCAGGTCGGAAATTCGTCCCACAAATTTACACTCGGATTAAAAAAAGAAATGTCTTTTTATCTGTCATCTTATATCGCATAGAATTCACTTCCGAAAATCAATTTCTTGTAATAAAATTCGACTCGCCTAAAGCAGTACCCGAATTTTTCGTTTGACCCCTCGTGCAGATTTCGAGTGCCTTGAATATAGAAAGACGTAAGCTTTATAGATCGGTACACTCCGCACATGCCTATAATATGGTTTTTGGAAATCGATATGATTCCTTAGAAATGGTATTTGTTATGCATTATGGATAAATCGGGTAAATTCGAATCGTCGTAATACGAACGGTCGTTAAATTCGTACCACCTGCAGGTATCCACGCTCTGGGCTTTGGCTGTCCGTAGCATTGCTATGCATAACTAATCCATCGGACAACGGCGAACACGTCGGTTGGTTCTACTGCAATTGCTGACTCAGTGACTCTGCCCTGCAGTTCTGGAATTTGAGGGAAATTCTCCCCATTCAATTCTCCAACACCCCTTTCGCGGCTCCGTAAATCTAACTGAACGAATGACGCACGAAGGCAAATAGTTGACTAGTTGTACTTGTCGGTTCAAGCCTCCAATCGTCAACTGGTATAACAAACTATTCTAGTCTATTCCTCGGTGCGAAATGTATACACCTATGTACCCATATGCACAGAGGTAATCCCACTATCCGTGAAATTCTCTGAACTGTATATAAAATCCGGGGAAAATCTGAATTTCACTATTTTTCAAATTTTTGGAAATTTAGTAATGAACTAGAGTCGAGGTGATGTCAGAATAGAGTATTGGTATATCTAGAGGCGAATTCTCTTTGACTGTTAATAAAAATTTGAGTCAGTCTTTAATTGGCAAGAACATGAAATTCTTCTCATTTTCATCTCCCCCCCGTAGCTTGATAATGTTTTTTTTTTTTTTTGAAATTGTGAATTGACTATAGCTTGTAAGTGACTGTACCTCGATACGGCTGACGTCAGAGCATAGCCCTTACACAATTGAATTGACCCGAGACCCCTAGGTCGGATGGACCAGCTTGTTATTCCGTCGTCTTCGTGCCAGAAGACCTGAGGGCAGTTTTCTACGTTGTAAGAAAACGCTTATTCCCAGTATTTGGGATTGTAGAATAGCTTTTTATAGATAATTGTAGAAAGAGATGGGCCGAGATCGATGCACCACCCTTATTTATCGAGATAGATATTCGATCCGCTGTTTTAGCGCGAAAAATAATTCTGTCATCAAGCGGGTGGCACTTTTGCGTAAACCTTCGGCTGTATGTACTACATACATACGCATATACATCGAATTCCCAAAGTTTGTAGAGTATATACATCTCGCGCACGTGTTACCCAGAGTGCCAGAGGCCATCAGCTGCTATCAGGTGGTAAATGCATTGCACGAAGAACCGCTATATCTAAAAGCTAGCACTGATGTCGCACTGCTGCCAAAACGTGCTTGAGGTACCAGATAGTAAGAATAACGAATGAAATCTTGAAGAAAATGAAATATACCAACACATACAGGCATATACCACGTGTAGCATAAAAAGTTATGGTGTATCGATATTTTCTTTCTATTTTTCATTGCGTTATTATTTATTTATTTATTTATATTTATTTTCGTTCTCCGAATCGAAGAAATAAATTTTTGGCAGAGTCTCGATTCGCGCTTCTCTTGTCCGTCGAATTGAATTTTGGGAAAATATGAAATGGTTCTCGTCTTTGTCAGCCTAGGTTATATCGAATAGATGGAGGGAGCAGCGAGGGCTTTACGTTTTCACTTCAACTTCCTCAACTAGTTATTTCCTGAAACGAGGTTCATGGCTGAAATATAAAAGAGGGCAACTGATACAAACGAAATACCCCTGCTCCGGTTTTTTTTTTTCCCCAAGAGAGTCAGAGCTCACGTGTCAAAATGAAATAAAATGTTATAAATGTCAACCGTGTATATATTTCACTATCAAATTTTTTCTTACTAAATAATTCTTTATTTCTATACGAAGGACTCGAAGGAATCAATCCGAATTTATTACAATGTGTAAAAACCGAGTAAAAAATTGGACGAAAAATTGTAAAAAAATATTCAAGCTGAACCCTCCAGACCCTGACGAATCATCTCGCGTCAAAAAGCAGCTCGTTTTCTAATTCGTTCAGTGTTCTCTATGCTATAACCGAGTCCAGGGATCCGTGAAATTGGCACCACGTTGAAGGAGAAAACAATTAACTGATTACTGAATCTGCAATTTGCCAGATGTAGAAATGGTTCTTAGTGAAGACACTCGGGGTTCGCTGAACAGCTGAGACGTATACGTCGACGACACGTTTGTTTCGTCGATCAAAGGGGATGCAGAGGCTGCGTTTCAATAAGATAGAATTACTCCGCTCTGTACGGACTGTTGAGATATATACCTATATATATGTGCGGAAAGGCGACGGCACGGCATTAGGGTTGCAGAGAAAAGCGAGAATCCAACATCAGTTTAAGTAAATTAATTTGACAGGCTCCGGCAAAGCAATTACTACAATTCAAGAATAGCAATTTAAATTGAGTTTGGTTTTGATTGAGGCACGTCCCTTTCGCCGATCCAATCCTCCCCAACATTAGCATTTAGATCGTCCAATTTCAGAGAGTACAAAGTTGTTTTATGATCAACATCCGAAGAAGGACCGAAGTGCTCCCAAAGATCTTATCTGCGGAGTTCAAACTCACCACAAATCTATCTTTCATAAATATTTGTATTTTCTGTTTTCATTTTCACTTTAAAAATCGCTCGCTTCTGCCGTCGATGAGCTTCTCAAAGATGTGAAATATATAGGGTCAGAAATTTTCGCAGCCAAAAATTGGAAAGTCTCATGAAATGCCGTCTGCGATTCTATTACTTATAATGCAAGTACCTTCGGTCCGTCAATTTTCTGATCTTTTACAGAATTTGGCATGGCACAAGCGCTTCCAAGTTCATCGGTCTTTGTAACACATTCTTATAATATATGAAAGGCAGGCGAGGGTGAATACATCTTTGAGAAGTTTCCCTTTAAAGAAAACTGCGGGAACGACGCACCAACGAAGTAGGTACGAGATTCTTCGAGATAAAATTCTTGGTTTGCTTTGCCAGATATGTGTACGTGATGTGCGTTGCGGGGTGCGTCAGTTAATAATACATCGAGGATCCCTGAGTTTTCTTTCAAAATTTACGAATTTGCTTATGATATGCGCGGGCACTGAGAAGTGAATAAAATAAGACGAACAAAAATTCAGGCAGCCTACATTCGCAGAATCGCAGGATATTATGGGACATCCGAAAATCGTATGAATTTTTAAAAATCTCACTTCACATTTTCACTCGCACTATTAAAAGCTCATAATTTATTCAACGTCCGCTTCCTTCTTAGCTCAATCCTAAAAACTCGAAGGAAAAAAATGTCTGCAATTTTATTCAACGACCTGAATTCCTATTCAGTTAAATTATTATCATTTTTATTAATAAATAAAAGGAAATTCGATATTTTGCACTGACCAGAAAGCGGTGATTACTTTTTAAAAATCCATTATAAAATTACCCACCAATTTTATCGCTCGAGTTTCGGCACCGATGACCAGATGTAATTGAGCTCGCACTACCTATGGTCCGGGTGAAATCGATGTACAATAGTTTCGAGACTTTGAACATAAATTAACGCGGAAACTTGAGTTCAATAAGGGGTGAGTTTCCACCGTCGATACTGCAGCGAGATTAATTTTGACCGGTACACAAACCCTGTTGTAAGTAACCAGGTACAGCTCTCGCATACGTTACATGAGCAGTTTTTTATATGTACTACACATTCGCATCCGGTTTTGTGTTGCGAAAACTTTGACTAAAAATCAAATTTTAAATTTCCTGTCTATAACTGCTGCTGCTGCTACTGCTGCTACCGCTGCCTTCTGCCAGCTCATGTATCAAAACTTTTATAAATATTTTCCCGGCTTGTATTTGTAAGTTTTCCTAAAACTCGTTACTGCCCTCGTATTTCATAATCTTTCTTCAATTTCGATGGTTTCAGTTAATATACATACCTATATGCCCATATACATATATATTTGGTTATACCTTTTTGGCTTTCGAGGCAGATCTATATATATGGACCCCCGCCTTCTTGGCGCTAAAGACGCGATATGGCTTTTCGATCGATCAAGTATTTCCAAGAGTCATTATTATTCTCATTATTATTATACTTCCTGTGGCGTTATTACTGCTCAAACACCTACGCAATTTAGTCCTCTCCTCATTTTTCTTCGTTTACAAAAGATCGAAGGAGACCTTAGCGAAGCCTTACCTCAGCCCTGCTGACATTGACCTGAAAATTTTCCTGAAAAGTTTGAATTGAAAAATGAAAGCACACTTTTATAGGTAGCTTCTCTGTTTTTGGATTCAGCGAGGATCATGATCATTAGCAATGGCGATGGAGACTTCCATGAATTTTCTAAGACCATTCAAAAATTTTATAATAATTCTTTCTTTTTTTTTCTATTTATATATTTATTATTACAAAAATGATTATGTTACCTGCGACTGTATAGTGCGTTTTACGGAATAAATTACTAGCTAAGAAAACTGTTCACGTAATTTTATATGGATTGATACTATAATTCACCCCGGAATTATTCCGAATCAGTATAATTTTCAAAGAACCAAATAAATATGTGTGTAATGTGTGTATGGACTGATTGTGATACCCGCGCGGCGACTCATTCCTATATCCAAAGTTATGTAAGAGGTATTAATCGCCAATCAATACTTCCTAATTAACTTTAAAATTCAAATTTCAATACTTCGGCATAACTCATTCTGTTATTACATAGTTTTATACTTTAAAATGTCTAAATATGTGTATGAGTATCTCGAGTTTGAAAAGAAGCCCCTTAATCTCTGATCTGCGAGAAACTTCAACGAAACTTCTTCAATCTCTTAATCCTTATACACTTTGTTGGTGTCCTGCGACTTTGGTGAATTAGTTGCGGTTTCTTGACTTATTCCATTCGACGCTGTGGACGATTCTTGTCTATCATGGAGGTAGCTGGTACCCCTAGATCCACCAGGTGCTGCTGTACTGTCGTAGAAATAATCTCTCGGTCTATAATATCTGAGGAAAAAGCGAAAAAGTCTAAGATATCTAGAGTCTGAATTTCAATTTAAAGACTTTGTTCCTTTTTTGTATAAGAAACCGATAATTAAAGAGGTGGAAAGAAAGAAACGTTATTAATTTACAGGCAATGATCGCGAATTGAGGAGCGCTGAGGTCTAAATTATTCGATGTTTAACTGGGGGTTGATCAAGATGTAATAAATTACTTGTAATTTCAAAGTAAGAGAGGGTGAGGTTAATCACAGACTTTACGTAACTCTCTGGAATCAATTTCCTATCGAGGCCTTACTAGAGGTGAAATACTTGGTACCCTCGTTAGGCGGGAAATTCAGTTAAGCTTTATAAGCAGACAGGAATAAATTTGATACATAAATTTCACCCAAATCTTAGACGGAAGCTTGAAAATGTAAATTATTTTAGCTCCCTGTAGGAATTCTGGAAAATAGAAAACCGCCTCACCCAGGATCCCGATCTCTGTTGTAGTCACGATCTCTATTGAAGTCTCTGTCCCTCCAGTTGTCTCGATTACCGGCATAATTCCATGCACTAGCATATCCTCTCTCGTATCCTGGTCCCCAGTTCCCAGATGAAGTAGAAGAGAAGTATCCTCCGCCTAGGCCAGCTCCTCCGACACCACTTCCGCCTCTGACGTCATTTCCGTATCCCATGCTAGATCCGGATCCTCTGTTTCCGTATCGGTCGTAATAACGATCGTCCATCGGTCTTCTAGTGTGATATTTATCGTAAGGATCGTATCTGTCGTAGCCACCTTCGGTCCGACTTGGATAACGATTTCGATGATCGTATCTGGGCACGTAAGGATCTTCGTATCCAGGCCTTCTGTTTTGTGTGTTATATCGGTCCCCTCGACTACTCTCGTGAGGATAACGTGAATCTAAATTGTCGTAACCGTTTCCACGCTCGTAGTATCCACGGTCGTAATTTCTGTCGTAGTTTCGATCGCGGTCGTAGCGATTGTCGTATCTAAAAAACGGATTTTCCAATTGGAGAAGAGTCTTTGTCTATTGTCTTCGTTTGTTGATAGGAGAGAAAAATTGATCGGTTAAACGGAGAAAAGAGAAATTCATGCAGGTTGGAGGATTGAGCGACAAACAACGTTCTCAACATTCTGAACAAAACTGCAAAAATATAATTTCAATATCTAGACTAAGCAGCGTGCGGAAGAAGCGGTTCTCCAAAATGGTGCAGCGTATAATAGAAAAATGATTTTTAATCTGAATTTCAATCGATACCGGTCGGTGTAATAGTACAAAGGCCGTAAATCGTATCTTCCGAACCGATTGTAACGTTGATCGTAATCGTACCCAGGTGACCTCGACCGATCGTAGTCTTCGTACCGATCTCTGTAGCTCATTGGGTACCTTCGATCCTCAAGATCGTCATCGTACCAATCATATCGCGGCCGCGATCTGTAACTGTTGAAAAGTCCACAATCGATTAGATGGAAAAGAGAGATTCATTGAAAAAGCGAGAAATTTCATTTCGCCACATTACACATATGAGGCGTATGGGAGTTTTCCAGGCGATCTTTGCCACTGTGTATACATGTAGAAGGGAATAAAGTTTCCAGAAGGAAAAACTTTGGTAATATCTGAGGAGCCGATGAAGCGAAGCGAGTCGAAGAGTTAGGTAGATACTTACCCACGGTCCGCGACGCTGGACGCTGTGGACTTGTTCGGGTCACAGGTGATGCATCGTGATTCGAAATAGGCGGCGTCCCGTGGTTCTACGGGATCTAAACGTGTGCCGATCGCTCCTGAGCTGATGGACAAACCGTCGCCAGCGTATCTGTTCGTGTAATACTGGTCGGAACGAGCCTGTCTGTATAAAGCACCGAGGGCTGAGGATGCTGACGGTGTCGTGTCCGTCCCTGATGTTTCAGAGACTACCGATCCCGATGACGATGACGTTCCAGACGCCCCGCGTAAAAGCAGAAGAGCCAGAAACACGTACATCTGAAATTTTTCATACAGATGTGAACGGTATAGGTATTGGTATACGCGAGCCTGGAACACCCACGTCTCTTCATTGATTTATAAAGGTACATATACATATAAATGTAACTTTGGCACTTTTGCATCAGCCATTTTTTAAACAGAAATATAATATATCGTCTTTTAATGCAAAACAGAAATTCCCCGAGCGTATAAAATGCGGCGATGCAAATGTCGGGTGAATTTCATTAGCACGTGTTTCTGGAATTTCACCACATTGCGGACGCACCTTGGCGACTTAATTCGTTTTACTGCAGAGATGTGCGATTCGGTAATTTCCCTTTTCTTCAAATTCACAATAATTCTTATACTCGTCTTTCATAACAATATTTTCTAATATTAGATGAATCGATACAGAATTATATTTATCTAACAGGCTAGGTAGGTAGGCATGTAGACATCCATACATAGGGGCAACAGGTTGATTTAGAAATCATTAAAGTCAGGTAATCGAAGCCGCGAATGGAGCGGAGGTAATCGTGAAAAAGGGTTGAGAAAAATTGGCGAAGGAAATAAACGTGGCTTGGGTAGCACGGAGCTAGTGGAAACCATAATTCAGCCGAGGACTTTTCTGTACTTCTTTATGGTTCGTTCGACGGCCCGCTGGGACTGTGTTGCCACCGTTACTTCAGTCCATTCGTTCCTTTGCTTGATAGAAAAATACCTACAGATGTATACAGTAGGTACGTACACTAGGTACCTACTACGTACCAAAAGCGAACTGGTCGTACGCTCCGCTTTACTCGACAGATCTGCAGCTATTCCAATTCCTTCAACATTTTTCTATCTCGATAGGTAGCTGCGTGAATTTACGTTAGATATTTCCATATATATATATATAAATATATAAAAACCATGTAATTTTCAATAAAATTTTTCGTTTCAGCTTCATATTCGGAATAAAAATCTATACGCATTCGACAAGTGGAATATGTCGCGTGTATACCTCGCTTTAAAAATTTTTGTTCTCTAAGATCAATCGGTTTCTATTTTACAACTCATGTTTTTCGCCGTCAGATTGGGTATTATAAAGAGTGGGAATCCCACTTCAAATCAAAAATTATTTTTTTTTTAATTTTTCAGAAGTTCAGACTGCGCCCCGTAGCAGTTTGATGTGTAAGAATAATGGCAATTCCATCTTGAATCTGAGAATTTTGTTTTTTAATACTTGTCTACCTTCCGCGAACCTTTTTCCACCGATAGCAATACTGCAGTACATTTCCGTGCCCTTTATAAATCACAGGGCCTATGTACTACATTAAATTCTGATTATACGTAAATGTAACTTATGTCTGTCTTCATAATGTGAAGATTTATTCAATGTGTTAGCCTCCAGTTCGATGCGATGCAATATAAGTCTGGGCAACAGTGATTTACATATGAAAATTATTCTTGAAATTGATTCAAATGTGGAATAGCGGTACCCGTCGCGAAAAATAAAAATAAAATAATAAAAGTGACAGGAAAGTACGTTGAACAAATGCAATTTTTATAAGGATTTGACGAGGACTGTATGTTCTTGAAACTTTCTTCTGGTGGTTATATTGAAACTCGGATGAGCAGAATTTTGAGGGTTGCGTAAGTACGAACGATCTAAGAAATTGGCTATTCGTGTTGTATGAAAATAATGGAAAAATCTCGATTAACTTTGTAAATTGACTTTCTTGTATCCGAGCAGTAATTTTAAATTATGGATACGGTTGGTTGCAGGAGACTACGAGGGAAGGGCGTAACTCGTTTACGCGGTATGACAGTTTTAATAACGGTGTTATTTAAGATTTAAATGCAAATTCGCATTACTTTTGTCAGGTTAATTCGGTTTCGTGCCTTCCGCATAAATGTTTCATCTCCCCTCTCGCTCGGAATCTCTATAACTCTCGGTTTTTTCTCTCTTTTCTTCTCTCAGAGCTTTTACTATACGACTGCACCCTCTTTTGCCCAGGCCAGCATTGAGCCGAGGAAACGCCGTTTCGAAAGACATAACTTCTTAGCGGTGCGAACCTTTTACCAACGCCTTGAATACAAATTACGTTTTCTGCTACCATCCGCAAGAACTCGAGTCGGTCAAAGGAGACACATATTCCACGCTTTCTCAAACTAGGGACAAAATTAAGTCCCAAGGCTGACACACATACCCCTATTTATAAATTTATTACGTCATTTGAGCATCTTCAAGGCTAGAAATGCGCTTTTTAATCCGACAAATTCAATTACCGAAGTAAACAAGATATTCATTTCCGGGGGCTGGGGGCTGGGGGCTGGGGGATGAAAGCTCTTCTCCTCGCAAAGGCTCATTACCCTATAACCTTATTACATATTCATTGCGCATTAAGTCGCCTGTAATAATTATCACGATACCGAGCTAGATATATTTACGATTATGAAACGCAAGCGAAAGCAGATGTGTTTAGTTTCATTCCACACGTGTCGTGCCCCGTCTTTACCCGGCCAACCCTTACCTTGCCGTATGAATAACTCATGTTGGTGATTACGCATCTGAGACATCGTATCGTGGAAAACCGCGAAGGGAGGCAGTTTAACTTCATGTAAATTCCCATTACAGGTGAACTGAACTGATCGTGGTGTAATAAATCATAAATTTGCAGCACGTCTAACGTGCTTCTTATTTTCTCATAAATATCTTATTTCATCCGCTAAATAATTGCCATTCAATATTTCATGCTGACTTTTCTCCGCACGTATGAAAGGTCTGGAAGTTAGAGATAGACACACGCAGCTGACAGCAGGCATTCATTCAGATTCAACCATTCAATTTCTACCATTGTTTGATCTAGTTTTAGCCACGATTACAACTGAATTAAAAAATCGTTGTGCCCATATCCGGTCCGATCAGCCAGCTTTTACTTTTATTTATTTTATCACAATTTCGCTTCTTTGTCATGCTAAAATCTACCGGAAATTAAACAATCATGGACCGATTCATCGCGTGTATGACTTCGGGTTTACCAACCAAATTCAAATCGTTTTCCGCATTCGACAATATACCTATCTATTTACACACATTTTCCGAATCTACTTTCTAGTAAATACTATAGAATTAATTTTGGGATTCGGTTACAGGGTTCCTAGCGGCGATATTTGGCACGGACCTAACCCGTGTATTCTCATCGTCGAATGCATATAAATTCGTTAACGTTAAATCAGTGGTAAACAGTCCCCATGGGGGATAGAAACGCACTGTGAAGTGTGAATGCAAATCTTGAATTCATCATGTCTGCACATATCTAGGTTCAAACGATATACCTATATCTACCTATCATGCGCATTGCATTGCGACTCTGACACGTTCCATGGTAACGAGCTTCAGCACTAATCTAATTACGAGATTCTTGGAACAGCTGAAGTGTCTGCGGATCGGTTAAAGCTCTTCACACCCTCGAATTGTACATTCTAAATTCATACTCTTCGGTCTATAAAGTCTAGACTTTGATTTATCCACACCTAGTCGATCAGTCTAATGATTTTCAGTCACAGATTTAAAAAAGAAAGAAAATAATGGCTTTCTATCTCCATGAGATTATTTGAAGATTATGATGGTAATGAGTAAACTGCGATTTTGTAATTATTGAAAAAAAATTCATTTAGAACGAGTTGAACGCAATCTCTGTAATTTTTAACTGTTGGTGTTTAAATTGACATATTTATTTTCACGTTTCAGGTAGATCCTCGACTATAAAAGCAATTGAATTTCTCTCAGAAAGAAGAGAGTGAGAAAGAAGTGCAGGTATTGATTTCGAACCTGGGCAAGCCTCTGTCTATACCGTTACTTTGTTCTTCCCTTTCCAGTTTCGTTCGTTTCATCTATCTCAGCAGCCTCTTCGGCCACCGTCAGCTCTTACCTTATATTCCAGCTCCGTGGAAAACAAACAATTAAGAGAAACGGGGGATAAAACCATAGTCGTCGTCGTCGTCGTCGTCGTCGTCGTCGTCATTACGCTCTGCGGACTACCGCTACCCGACTGCCCATAAAATTTCAGAGCAAATTGGTTATCCAGGCTTTCATTATTTCACGGATAGTGCCCCGGAGCCTAGGGCCTAGACCCACCCAAGGCTTAAGTGTCTATTGCTAATTAGTAATGACTTAGTGACAGATAGCTCAAGTATACCAGGTGAAATGAAAAAGGAATGCCTAAAATGAAACTGAAAAAAATGTTTAATAATTAACGAGAAACAGCGAAATGAAACTATTTGTACAGTGAATGTTGACGTAGCTACTTCCGGAACACGATCAGGCGTTCGTATATACCTAGGAGAGGAAAAAATCAGAGGTTTTTTGTGCTCTTTGACAAAATAAAAGAAAGAAAAAAAAAAAGAGGTAAACAAAATAATAAATAAAATTTTTTGCCAACGCAAAAGAGTTCAAGGTACGTTTGTTCGCCGCACTCACTCGCGAAACGCTTCGTTTGTACGTTGGGTCGGATAATAGGAGCGGAAATGATGTCACGCAAGAGGTAGAGAAACGCCGCGTGTACAATACCCTCGTGTTTGGCATTCCCCTCAACTGACCATTATTTTATTACCATTCACACTACAATGTACTTCCTTTGTCACGGCGCAGCAGTACCGCATAGCTATTTCCATCTATACATCTATGGGCATACAGGTATATTTACGACGTATAATTTCTAAGTTAATTATTTCTTATCTCGGTAACGATGAGATTACTATTTTTTTATTGCCTAACAAAAAAATCACTGGGGTTCTAAGATTTTTCAAATTTATTGTCACGGCTTCGCAGCTGATTGATTAAGTAATTAATTAATTCATTAATTTTCACGAATCAATCATAGAATCTTGCCGTTTTTTAATTTTCATTTTCACACTTTTACTGCGATAAGAGTGGAGTAACAGACATAATTACGCGTCCATCTATAGACTTGATTATCTTCAAATGGTAATGACGCCGTTAAATTTTATCTACCTTCGTTCTAATTAGGATAAAACATTTTCACACGGACTATAGAATTTCGATAGATTCAGAAATTAAATCGAATAAGAAATTAAACTGCTGGAAGAGTTCGGTTCAGCTTCTTTCCTGTCCTACCCCCGTCGTATACGTGTAGTATATACGATATACCCGTGAATGTGGATGTAAGTACATATATGCAAGAGGCCACTTCCCTTGTGGGTCACGCATCTTTGACCGCTTTGTTCGCGCTCAATGCTCAGTAATTACACGCTGCCTTTTCTACATAAAAGTTCTGTTGGTAAATAAAAATCCGTAATTTCCACCTGTTGTGGTTAAAATGATGATCTACAATTCCGCTTAATTAATACCAAAAATTATTGAAATAATTTTGATATTTTGTTCGCAAATATCACAGCAATTAATAAAATGCAGTTAACTTTAATCCCGATAGATTATCACAATAGGTATCGACAAAAGATTTCCAATAATTATGAGTTAATAAAATTTTCATTAAAATTATTTCAAGCTAATATAATCAGCCTGCAGTCACATCCCGAGAAGCTAGCTAGAGCTGCTAGACGACAGTGTAGGTCGTTTGAGTTAAAAGAATAAAATTAATTAACAAGCAATCGAATTTTATTCTTGCGTCCGCGATTGCAATGATTAAATTAGTGACGTCGGAATCGCCTATATATCGGCGACAATTATCACCTGAGCAGAAACAGAATGACGAAATTTATTGAGTAGAATTATATCCAATTAAAAGAAGTTGCAGCACCGTGACTCAATTATAAATTATGTATTGTTCATTAATTTGAAATGCCATGCCATCAAGGATCGAGGCACTTCCTTTCATTCTCTCTGTTTGAAGATTCAGACGAAAATATGAGGCATATTCTTATCTCTTCTCTTCAAATAATTTACATTTTAATTCGAAAAATCTCAGGTCTCACTCGATTCATGGACCACTTCAATTACTCCATGAACCTCAAAATGAACCTTCGTCTGGTTCGACCACCTCCACTTCCGACCATGGTCCAATAGTTACAAGCTTGTTTCCTATTCCCCATTCGTTCGTTTGTTCCTAACCGAAGCCCCACGAATTTACCGTAACGAGGAAAGCTCACCGGAAGTATAGTGTAGCAGACCACAGGTAATCGGCGAGGCTTTGTAAGGTCTTTTCCTAAAATTAGTACAATCGTGAAAACGTTCCTGCGGTAACCGCACGTGGCCCGAAAATTTTCCGACCTATAAACCTCTCGAAACTTTTTTTTTTTCCAAAGTATTGAAAGTCGCTTTCGGGAGAGTCGTTCTACCTGGTTCGCGAAAATTCATTATCTACCTTCTTGAGTTTCCATTGTGTATCTAAAGCTAAGAAATTTCTTTTATGTTACGGCAATGTTCATACGCGAAAAAAAAAAAACTCACGAAGGAATTGAATACTAGCTATTGGAAACGGGAGAAAAAGAAAAGGAGAAAAAAAAAAATCGTCTGGACAATATATTGAGAATCTTGAGATATATTCTAGCTCCAAGCATTCATGCTGAGATGTAAATATGGTCGATAATCGAATACTCGCGCTTCGCTGAAACGGATGGATATCATTGAAGTGGAATCTATTAGATAAGAATGCTGCAGGGTGGATTGCGAGGGTAAATCTCTTTGGAGTAGTTCAAGCATACCTCAAACTGTTTTTACTCTTGTTTTATACTATTTTTTTCATTATTTTTTTCTGTTCTTTACGGACGATTCTGTACTTTTATAATCTCGTATCCAGGATTAGATGAACTAGTGTATAGTATCTGATCAGTAATTTAAAGAAATAAAATAGAACAGCAATAACGAGGGAATTTCGAAAAAATAACAGGGCGATATTGATAAATTTGAATTACAAGTTATAGGATAAGTTTGGGGAAAAATTAATCAACGAGTCACCCTGCCTGGCGATAAATTGAACTGATTTATCTTATTCGTCTCTTAATCGGGTCAGGTGATTGGCTCTCCTCAATCCGGGACGTGAAACAGTTAAGACCGATACGAAAGGCGAAGAAATGTCGGCGTTTTGCGGAGCCAACTTTATGGGGGCGTCCGATCAGACGCAGCATTAGGAGAGATCGTGATCTTATTAAAGGAACTTTATTCTATAGATAATTGATCGGTTTATACAGAGTATAGAATCACGATGTAGAATACACATCTAGACACTCAATGATTATCTAAATTATAAATTGCAATCGTCTTGGCAGTTTAGAATTTGGCTCAGTATAAGGATTCTAAGGAGTATACGTACCTACTATATAGGTATGAACTCCGAGCGAAGAGATACTCAATCTTTCTACGGAAATGAGACTTTTTTAGAAGATTCTACGTGCCTCGATCACGCTCTTCTCTCTCTCCCTCTCTCTCTCTGTCTCTATCTTTCTCTCCTTTTTAAAAGCTATAAGATAAGGCACATTGACAGGAAATAAAAGAGGAAAGTTTTAAACAATTACATGCAAGGGAGTCGAGTTCATTACGGGACTCCGAAACTCGTCGAGCACTTGGATGGTAATAGTTCTCTGATAAGCAGCTTTGGCTGAATAATACAACCGTGTGTCAAAATGTCGTCTAACTTCTATAAGTTGCAAATCGACTTGTCAGAGTGACTTGGCAGAATCATCCCCAATCCTGATTATCATATAGTCGGGCTAAGTGGTTCATTATAAAATATGAAACGTTTTCATTCCTTCAATCGCCTATTGGCTTAATCTCATTTTATCTCCACGAAAAATGTAGAAATAATACCTTTTCCCATCCTGGTTTATACACTTTTTCCTTTCTTAACTATACCACTTCCCATTTGTTACTCGATTATTTTCTTTACGCATTTTTATATCCGGATGTAAAAAACGCTGATTCTATATAATGACCTCAATTCTTGGACCTCTTTCGTCCAGATGGCTCAGGGAGATGATTGCGAACTCAATTACCAAGAGTACTAATTCCTGTTCCAGTTCTAAACCCAGACTGCAATCGCCTTTCATAGCGATCGCGTAGGTGTAGCTCATACAGAATTACTCCAAGTTCAATAGAAACATACATATAGATTGTTTTGAACTATTCGAAGAGCTTGACATTTCTGAAACGCCGGAATTTTACGCTGAATAAAATTTTGGTGGAAACAGAAACAAATAATAAAATTCAGCGACTGCAGTTTCAGGGGCGACATTGAAACCAGCTGACTATTTGATATTGCTCAAAGCTTCGAGCAGTATATCCAAAATAAACGCGTTCAATTACCTCACACGGTCAATTGACGGCTTTTAGCTTGTCCATTTGACATCTGGGGGTAGTATATGTATACCGTGAACATAATTCATCGAAAGCTCTCCAAATTTCACGTATTTCATTTGATATACCTGCTCCACAGTTTCTATACCATGCAGTTCGATTTTATAAATTAAATACCGATTTTTTTTCTATACAGGTACCAAAAGTCATACAGTTAGTCAATTTTCCAACTTACCATCGTCACCTTTCTTCTTCACTTAGATATAAATTCACGCGATATGAATTGAAGGAAAGAAAAAAAAATGACAGAAAAATCAGAAAATAAAACGTTCACACTTCTTTAACTATCGCCGATTTGGTCAAGCGCTAATATCCAACTACCATCGCCGATCTCGGCGCACAATTATCGAGTCCTATACGATCGCTTACGTGGCCACAGCACCGTATGGTTTGGACAGGTTTTTAGCGCAGGTTGGTTGTTTTATAGGTTCCGGTAACCTTGTCCGTCTGCCCCCTCCAGTTTACACCCTGGACAACCTGTATCGTGTTTTCTCGTTACTTATTACGCGTCTCTAATGGTGCAATTAAACCCGACATAGGATGACCTAAGGCTACAATGTACAGTCGAGTTTCTGGTTATTAAAGTTCATCAAACAGCGATACCACTCTTGTCTTCAAACTTTTACTCAAAATAGTATGAATGATTCGTTAATTAAATTTCCGATCTGCAATTTGACGCTGGTCATCAATTTAGCTAATGAAATTTTTCACCCGAATGGCAGACTTTTTCTTTTTCTTTCTTCATTTTTCTTTTATCAAACTAACAACTCTAGAATGAATTGACTCCGACTGATCAGGGTGTCGTGGAAAAGCCAAGGCAAAGTCTAAAATCTTGAGTAAAATATCGTTCAGCTGGGACTCGCTGCAGGAGCAGAACTCGTCTCACTGAAAAGACAAACAGACGAGTCAAATGTCATTAATAACTTGGTGATAGGATTTTCCTTAAGTTATTTGCTATTTTTTTTTTTTTTTTTTTTTTTTTAACTCTGCGAAAATCTGTCTCATCGTTTACTTTGCCGAATGTAATCTTCCCTTTCATGTTTATGAAATTGTTTACTGAAACTGAATAAAGTTTATTTGAAACCCAACCTTTGATGGTAATCAAAAATAGTCGAAATTACAGGTATTTGACCGTGTGAAATCGTTGCACCTGATTTTTGGCTACAGATATACTTTGGTTCGGAAGATGACTGAATTCTAGTGAATTGGCCTATAAACCGGATGTGGAAAACTGTGGGACGGACCTAGGGTGTCACGGTTCGTATCTCCAGAACTAAATTACGTATTGTCAATCGGTTCACCATATACATAAATCCATAGAAACATCGGATGCATCCGTTGATTCATATTAGATAAATAAAGAGCGACTAGACTACGGTGAAAATTGAGACTGAATGATAAAATGAATAGCGAAATCCATATATTCGAGGATAAGTTCTTGCGAAATGCCTAATGTTATATTATGTTATTATAAGGTACCGTATCTCACACATCAAGCTGTAGTGTACTCGACGTTTCAGGATTAGCAAATCCATTTTACAAGCTATTCAATTTTAATATAGGGATAAAGAGGAATTATCTACGAGAGTATATTTCGTAAGGATTTCAAAGGAGCGTAACAGGTTGCACGCAGATAGGTTGTTATGATGATGATCATCACCATCGGTATCGCATAATTTATACACGAAACTATCCTGTAGTATACATATAACATACTCGTTCGTGATTGGCAAGAACCGGAAGTTGAAGGAACACCACCTTGGATATGAGTAATTATCAATTTGTCGGTTGCAATTGAAGGCGATTAATTACCACCTAGTTATCTTGATCTGGTTTCATCATTTTCATCATCTTCCTCGTCATTTCTACATACGCTCTAGTATCGAAGCAACTATACCATGTATAATTTACCTGTGCTGATTGCTCGGTGCATCAATGATCAATCTTCTCGGAGCCACCGTCTGCACACATCTACTAACTTATACAGAGCGATTCTGTGGATAGTGGTCAGTCTAATGGGCACGGACAAGCGATCCACTGATATCTTACATGCCTATGACTGATATCTTCAGACGACGTAGCGGTAGCTGTCACGTCGTAGCTTATAATGAACTGTCATATTACAATATCGTGTAATTAAATTGTAATATCGTTGATAATACAACGGTATACGATATTATCTCATAAACGAGTAGTGATGAATTGTTAAATTGATTGCAGATGTCGATTTCTGTTTATTTCAAACATTATTAGTTTCTAAATAACTGCCTATTGGTGAAATTCACGCATCTCGTAGTAACGAAGTTAATAAGTCAATGGCATACGATATTGATTCTTCATGAGTTCATTTCAGGTGTGAATTTCCGTTTATTTGCCACATTATTACAACCGAGCATTTCGTCGGTGATTGACTGATTCGTTGCATCTTTTTAGGGGTCGAAATGACGCACCGAGGGGGTCAAAATGACGCACCAACGGGTCAAATGAGGCACCGAGGGGTCAAGTGAGGCACCGAGGGGGTCGAATGAGGCACCGAGGGGTCAAATGAGGCACCGAGGGGCCAATGAGGCACCGAGGGGTCGAATGAGGCACCGAGGGGTCGAATGAGGCACCGAGGGGTATTACCTTTATTACTATGAGATGCGTAAATTTCACCATGGCAGTTATTTAGAAACTAATAATGTTTGAAATGAACAGAAATCGACATCTGCAATCAATTTAACAATTCATCACTACTCGTTTATGAGATAGTATCGTATACCGTTGTATTATCAACGATATTACAATTTAATTACACAATATTGTAATATGACAGTTCATTATAAGCTGTGACGTGACAGCTACCGCCATACGTCGTCTGAAGATATCAGTCATAGGCATATATAAGATATCAGTAGATCGCCTGTCCGTAGTCGTCCGACAGCGTTTTCATTGACGAAAAAAAGTAAGTGCGCCGCCATTAGACTGACCACTATCCACAGAATCGCTCTGTATATGTCGGAGATGAAGATTTGGAGATGAAATCTGCAACCAATACGTACATGGCGTTTTTTTTTCTTTTTTTTCTTCATTTTCACATCGTTTGTCTTCCGCAAGGGTTCAGAAAATTTTCGACATCTCGTCTACTTAGGAATTTTTCCGGCACTTTAACAGGTCCGGGCATCTATTGTTTGCTAATTTCATTCGCACCTCGTTTTTCTTCTTCTACATATACCTGTAGCTACAACGTTCTGTAATAAAGTCGGAATATTTAACTATTTTCTTTCAGCCTTGACCAGATTTGATCGCATCCTTTTTCTAACTCTTTCTATCCGTTCGTATACGCAACGAT
Source organism: Tenthredo scrophulariae (assembly GCA_963978835.1). Lineage (NCBI taxonomy): Eukaryota > Metazoa > Arthropoda > Insecta > Hymenoptera > Tenthredinidae > Tenthredo > Tenthredo scrophulariae. The sequence goes on from OZ022234.1 coordinate 13,072,722, forward strand.
TATAGGTAATGAGAATAATGTGGAAAAAGATAGGTACTACTACCTCGTAATTATTTCCTCAAAATTGTTAACCATATTATTTGACAGTTAGCCAATATTTGCAAGTTTAAGTACACCTTCGCACGCTTCGCTACCTAACTTTACGGATTTACCAATCTCTTGTTCATTGGTTAGTTAGCCGTTAATAATTCATAGTCACATAGAAGCTGTCTGTATACCTTGAACGTTTTATTATATGAATATAGTATCAGAGTTGCGGCTAATTCCTGTAATAATAATAGTTCAAACAACAATATAACAAGCTAGAACTTCCGCAATCGATTAAATCGATTTTATGTATGTGTTGAGTAAAGTGGTTAACAGGATCCACTTCAATGTGCAGGAAAGCATTCACGGTATAATGAAGGCAATGCAGATTTAACAGCTATATACAGTTCTCCAAAGTTCTTTGCGCCTTTTCAGACATAGAAATGAAACCGGTATGGGTATCCATATCTATGTCAGGTGAGAGAACTTTTCAGAGCTTAGAGAGATATGAGGATATTTTACCTTGCTCTAACCTGATGCAATTTATGAGAGTCTTGAGCGGTAGAGAGATAAACTAAAATATAAGTAACGGCGCGTAGTTTGAGCTTCGCGGATTCCAGTTTTCCCAAAGTATTCCCAACGAAACTTTTAGCAGTTTTTTTTTTTTTCTGAACTATTTCTCATCGAAATCCGCCCAGGACTAAAAGCTTAAATTTCGTTTTTGATTATTCAACGTTTTTTTATGCCATTTGGGGATTTTGAATCACCGATATTTTTCTCGTTAAATTTAGAAAAACACCTACACGGATAATACAATGACTAATTAGCGAATAAACAAAACTATAATTGCAGTAGACGAATCATTCTTCTCGGTGATGAATCGTCGGTCTTTTTCTCATGCCAATTTTTATAAAATAACAAGAATCTTACGGAAGTCGTGGATTAAACCAGGACTTTGACTTTCGTTATTCGCGTACACTGAGACTTGGAGAATCGCATAACTCACGTGTATCATGACCTTGGCTCGTAAAAATAATCGTTTAGATTATATCCGAGATTTCTTTCCTCGGATATTTATGGGTAGATAAGTTACTCGACCGAATAAAGCGGAAGAAAAAAGAAAAAAAATATTTGATTCGTTTAGTTTTAATTGGAAATTTATTTTTCAATGGATTATTCTGTGACCAAGTGGAATATTCAACAAATTTAGTTTACAGAAAAGAAAATTTGTAAAAAAAGAAAAATAGTGTCAGTAGATTGCTTCTGTCTTTCTTATTGCAATTTGCGGAGATATTCGCAGCTCCTAAATTCCTAAATAAGACGAATAGCATGGTGAAATACGTGCCTGTAATACAAAACAATGAAATTCATTTGGCATTTCGATTTTACGGTCAATCCCAACGGAATTATCCTCCACACCGCTGCCGTAGCCGGAGGCTGGTTAAATAATACGATCTGTTAATTGCCTCCGTGGTCTAATTAACATCATTCTTATAACAATAAGATGAATTTCACTCCCGGCTGGACTTTATCAATGATATATTAAAAATAAATGAAAAAGCTTAACCTTTAATCAGACGTACACCCGGAAGTTGGAAATAAAAAAAAATGATCAACTAATCATCTTTGACCTCGTTAAAATGTAATGATGAAAATAGATTGGATTACTTGGGTAGTTATACACTTTGATACAACGGTGTATTATACCTATATAGGTATGAGATGAAACCCACGTCTACTTGTCTGTCAAATTTGTCTGCAGCAATGTTCTAGTGGTAATTCCGTGGTTTTGACCTGGGAGAATGTACTGCGGTTTGTACTCCTGGTGCAGGTTAATGGACAGCTAAGAATTCATAGCTCTGACAGCGCGTCGTAGACGTCACGAAGCCGTGGTATCCTCTAAGGGTATTTAGAATAGATAATAAACCATCAAGTACTACGAATAGCGTCACGTAGTGGTCAGGGCTTTGATGTGCGCCAAAGCACCTTGCAATATCGCCTCCCATTCATAGACGTTAATCAAGCTCTAAGCGATGTAATCTATGACCTAGCTCACAATTAATGTGCAGCCCGTAACTCGATCTATTTATCAAACGGGCCCAATTATCACACGCAATATCACCTCGCTCCGAAATTCCCCTCTGATTCGAACAACATTTACGAACAACACCCTTAATCTTCTATGACCTATATCAGAAATTGATTTTGACTCATTTTTTTTTATTTTTTCTTCAATTTTCATCCTTGGAACGTTTTTTTTTTTTCACATCTTTTGCTTTTGGGCTTGAATGTCGTACAGCAAAGGAACGAAAATTGTTTTCAAGCTCGAGGAAAGTTTGAAGAAAATTCCCCTGCAGTCATACTTTGGGGGATTATCATGTCTTTCGTTGCTGTTTTCACCCTGACAAGACCTCGCAGAATATCTCCCGGCAGTTTAATTAATTATGTTAGGTAGTCACAAAGATGCAACCGAAATGTCAGAACCAGGTATATTCGATAGATAATTTAATCGAGAGAGCCTGCGTCTAAGCCAACAGCTGCCAAGCGCGGAACAATAGACTTTGTCAGTTTGGAAATGTGGATATATAATAGGTAGTACATAAATATAAATCACCCTCGTAAATCTGCAAATACGCAATACCAGCTCCTTGTGCAATTGACTGGATACCTTCGCTTATAAAAGACAAATATTTGAGTCAAGGGAAACTTGGAAGTTCGATAAAGCGATGTGCGTCATTGATAGAATCATAGAAATCGAAATAATACCAATTTTTTTCTAATCTACCGTATTTCAAACTTCAAACGATTCAATGTGAGCCGCTTAATTAATCCCTGATCATACTAAAGTTTTCAACCAGGCATATCGATATTTTTAATCGCATTGACTTTAATTTTACAAAAAAAAAAATCGGCAAGTTCAAAATCGCAGTTCAATTTTCATCACCAAAAATTATGTCCGATATCGTTTACGGGCATGAAAACAAAAATGTGTTGGAAAAATTATGAGTAAAAATATTTTTTAAAAAGGTGGGAGTTTTGTGATTCGGAAACACTGGTTAAAAAGTTCTTTTGGAGCCCCAAATCCGAAGATAGTACGTATACGTCTGACGATCGTCCGATGCACTCAAATAATAATTTTTTCTTATTTTGAAAATGGAATAACTTCTGAACCAGTTGATATCTGGGTAAATGACTTTAGATTTGTTGTTGGGGGTTGGCCAAGAACTAAAATCTTTCGTGGTACCAAAATTGGGGACCGATACGCAAGAAATTGTCCCGGTTAAGCGAGAATGCATTCTTTTAGCTATAAATTATGCAATGCACTTCATTGGTGTGTAAAAAAAAAAAAAAAAACACGGTGAAATTTCATCGTGAAACTATAAGGCAAGAATACCACCCCTCTCGCTGAAAGGGTAGTATTTCTTGTTATCTTTGAAGGATCTTTACCCTTTTCTGTTTTATTCAACCCCAGATATATTTCTGGTTATAAAAATATTTTATTTCGAATACTTGGAAGATAAGAAATTGCATTAAATGGAAATATCTTGCTCACAATTTCTAGAAACCACGATAAAAAAATATAACTTTAATATTATTGAGGAAACTGTTACTATCGATCGATTCGCAAACTTTCTGAGAGAGTAGAGAAAATTCTTTCCCAACTTCACTATTCCGGAATCTAGGTCTATTATTATATGAGGAAGAGGCGAAAAACCTTGTGATTAATAATACAGAATAAGAATAATCAAACTTGGTAGTGGATTCGCCCACGTTATTAGCTTTCACGCAAATTACAGGGTGCTACCAAGTTCAAGTTTTGGAGCAAAGCCGGAAACTCGAAGAAGGTGGAATAGCTGGCTTTGAGGACAAACTAAACTATATTATATTGTACATAGAAGTATACATGCATGTTATACATACATCTGCCTATATACAGTCGAGTACACGTTATAATTCTAAAGTTGTACCGTTACGGAAATCGTGACGCTATACTGAGGTAGCAATGGGCAAATGAGCGAGTGATACATCACCGGATAAAGAAAGTTGAAAATAAAAAGGGAAAAGAGTAACAAAAAGCAATTTTAACGATGCCGAAAAATAATACATTCGTTAACGTTGATCAGGTTGGGCAAAGCTTTCGCCAAATGTTCGATATGATTACGAAATATTGTGAGAATTGATGCTTTTTCACAATCTTTGTTCGTTGTTGCATCGTCAGATACGTAAACTATCCATTTTTATTTTTTCTCAAATATTTGACACGCCGATAAAATTCCTCTATAATATATGGAGTCGAGTTTTATATTTTACCTTCTTTCCACCGAAAGTTAATTTTTTTTCTTTGTAAAATGTGTTCAACCAAATTCGTCTTCCTTGTGAATTCAGTTTTTTTTTTCCATCCAAGAATACGACACGAAGGAATTGCGAAGGATAAAAGTTGTTTCTTATTCTGTATTTTATCCTTTTTCTTTCATTTTCTTTTCCTCCTTTTTCCCCCTATTTATTCCTTTTTTTTTTTTGTTTTCTTCGAGTGGTTAACAAACCGCTCCAACGCGAACGCGAAATTGCCTTCGTAATTTCGTACATGCATCCTTATACCTTTTAGTTTTTATTAATAATACATGATTTCGTACCACGACGGAGGCAAATTGCCCAGTCAAAAAGCCCCGACTTCCTGCATCAGAGTGGAACTCTTCGTCTGAAAATATTATCACCCATACTAACGACAACCGATAAACTTTTCGATTTGGTACTTTTTCTCTGTTCTTTTTATCACGTCAAATCGACTCGGAAGTTTTTCATAAGTTTGATAGATTTGTTTAAAAAATATATGAGAACAGAGATAGAGATTTGATCCTTGAATACTCTCATCGTCGTCTACGACTTACGAGTATACTCGGACGCGGAAGAAAAGGGGTTAAAGTGTGGTCGTTTCGTTTTATCACATTTCTGGAGATTCTCATATCGCAGCTATTCTTTCCGCAATTCCGACCGTAACGCCACATCATCGAAGTAACTACACACATATGATATAATAAAAAACGTATATACTATACAGCGCCATTAGTAGATCTGGGTGGAAAATTACTCAGAAGTAAAGCGCCTTACTTTTTCATGTAAAATCGCCTGCCTGTCGGTACCCATTGTATGTATGCTACGTACACATCCACCACTTTGAAGGTTTCAGAAAACGCTGTGCTTTTCACGATAAAGAGAAAAGGTCAACGGTTCGTTTTATCGCGATTTTTTTTATTTCTTTTCTTTTTTCTCTCATTTTTTCCGTCACTTTTTTCATACGACGTACGTGACGAATCTCATGTGACAAATTCTACTGAAATAGGTAAGGCTCGATTATTTTATTTTCAGAAAAGTTTGAACCATGTAAAACACGTATATATTTATGGATACATTATCGTGCATACCTTATACCTACTCGATCTATAGTTGAGCTTATTCACTAAGTAGAAATTCAGTGACCTCAGATTTTAACCAACGTCTCGTAGAGCTTACGAACTTCTGTAGAAGTGGATGGTATTCAGTGTTCGTTATACGTATAATATATATATATATATATAAATATACCTATGTAAAATATAATGCAGGGTATGTGAACGGTGAAATGCATATCGGTCTAAATGCACGTTAACAACGTGCGAGTGGTGCAATTGGATGGCGAATATACCTGTGCAGCAAAGCAATAAATAGACGATCGAGATCGAAAACCACATGACTGAAAGAGTAAGACGCAGGAAGGTAATGGCTGTACAGCTCTAGTTTGCACTTTGAACGAAATCAGGTTCTATTGAACTATTCCTTCCTTTGCGACCGCTCAATCGAATAGAAAATAAATTCAATTCAATTCAATTCAATCCATTCGTGAATGGATGACATTTTTCCCCTTTTCCCTTTTTCATTCTCAATTTTCTATTTCTATCATTAGCATTATACCGCCTATTGCATGATAGATCTGTGCCAATTACTCGACTTTATGTAACAGCTATGTGTACTAGTTACACTTCCGATTCTTGTAAAAGTTTTGACACCCTTTTCTTTTTGTTGCCGTTTTCCTAGTTACTATTTTTCAGTGTCGATTGAAAAAGAGGAAATTCTCTACTACGCAAATTGCAATTACACTTTTTACGGACTCGAGTATTTGGTATTACCTAAAATTGAATTCCATTTTATCTGTGAACATATAACCTACTTAGGTATATACAATTCGTTATATCCGTGGAGGTTCGAATTTAGGACTGATAATATTTTGGTATAATAGCTTAACGATCCCTTTTGCGTATGGATAATTTCTACGATTAATCGTTATTTGCGTATACATATCTGCGGTCTTGAATTTCCTTGGCTGTTACTTCCTCTTAATTCCAAGACCTGCGGGCTGCCACCCCACGGTATTATTATTCCACTGAAGTCAATCCTAATTTCCGTATTCCTGGATTACTCATTACCGTAGTTGCAAACGTCACCCAAAGGGATTGGGCTTGTTCAACGCGAAACTGTGAGGCTTGAATCGCTTTCAAATTACACAAAGGAGTTTCCGCTACTTCACCAAATATCTCCTCTTCGTTTCACACGGTACTCAACCCTTACCAAAATGGATTTTTATTTGGTATCAAAAAATCCCAGCGTTATCACACGATGGTCCCTGCAATAAATCGTCATATGGTTTACAAGATGAGAAAAAAAAAAAAAATCAAACTTTGTCATAAAAAATTGCCTCCTATGAAAGCCCGATTTTATCGATCAGTTTATAGAGCGTCATAAAGCTAGACAAGCTTATCAGTTTTTTCTTCAAAATTGTAGAATCGCCATCCAAGGGTTATTCATAATTTAAGCGAGGTCGTGGACAGCGTCGAGATTTCGTTGGCAACGAGATTAGCGAGTGGCACTCCACCAGGTAAACACAAATTTCCCAACGGTCGCGTAATCGCTTTTTTCGCGTAAACATTTTCCGGTGTACCTTTGCGTATATATATATACATATGTATATACATATATACTATATGCCTGTGCTGTACCAACGCTTGGCTGACTTTCTGAGTGTACGTGAATATAAAAAGTAACTGAACTGCGGGGCTCCTCCCTAAATTGGCCGGACAATAAAACGAAGGAGTTTATCCGGTCAGTAAAGCAAAACTACATCGTGGCTGAATTTTACTCGATTTATTTTATACTCTTTTACGAGGGTAGATCGGAGATTATTCTTCATGTAGTTTCTTCCTCTTTTTGTTAGTCGAAATGTAGCTGGCAGCCTAGAAGCATACTTTTTTCGAACGAGAGCCTGGGACATTCGTTAGAGTTATTTGAATAGCAGAAATGCATTCGAATGTGCTTCAACGCTGCTCCCTATTATTATAAAATGAAAATATACCATATCCAGGTTACATATTTACAGAATTTCTGCATACAGTGTTGAGCATGTGCAGCGTGTATATATGATTATATGCGATGGACCAAAGGCGACGATGTGGAGTAGAAATTTAACGAGAAAGTCATAACATGAATAATGATAAAAAAATTGTTAAAAAAATAAAAAATAAGAAGTCTTCTGATGTCGCATTAATTCACCAGCCAAACGAGTAATGAGACTTGTGTATACATATACATACACCTATATAAAAATTTATGAAATGTAACAAAAAATTGCCTTAAAACTGTGGCAAAACCCATTCGCTGTTGGCAACGCAATTTCCGCTTCACGAGAACGTGTACTGTCACACTAAACAGCTGGGATCGTCATTAGTACACGAGAATATAAATAAGAATGAAAATTTCTTACAATATATAGAAATATTTTAGAAAATCGTTACATTTTTCTATCCACTTCTTTATGGCTACGAAAGAAAAATATCTTTATCGTATTTCAAGCTCTGCAGTTCTGAAATTCTTCCGACATAAAAACGTGATGGAAACACGCAAATTGTAATACCGTTCGTCGTGGTGCTTGCAAGTTCCTAGTTACGACAGTAATTTAGTATTTTCTCGACACTACCGCGAGTGTAAAGTCTGGCTGGTCAAAACTCTAGTTTCACTCGACCTAATTGCAGAGTGGCTCATTCCGCGAGTGCAGTTTTAAAACTCATGTGTTATTACTCAGAATAAATCCCGACAAGGTATGCAGTTTATAAATCAGTCTTTATTTAGAAATACTAAAGACACACGAGACGCGAGACACGCGACTCGATATCGTATCGTTCTCACGCCGCAGAAGCTATTTTTGATAATTAGAATCTGAGATCGTGGATACCGTAATCAGGTTTCAATTGAAGACTAGAGCAATTTAAAAAGAAGATCGAACTGTACGAAGAAACGATTTTCTGGTCTTAAATCTTGTCTTAGGAGTCAATAAATAATCTGCACGTTAGTCTTCGTGTCTAAAAATCGTAGATTGTTTTTACCTCCAAGTTTACACATGTTAATAATATACATTTTCACAACTATTTCCTCTTCCTGTTTAGTGGTGAATAATTAATAAAAATAGAAACAAAAAAACAAATTTCCGGATGAGTTGCTGAAGTGTTTTTTTTTTTTTTTTTCATCCCCCAGTTTAATTACACGTTTTCACGATTTTGCAACATCGTTACATCGATAAGCTGGCTCGCAAAGAGACAATTAAGAGCGCAATCTAGCTCCTCGAGGACCTTTTTTTACCATTTGTTTTTACACAAATGGGGGTTAGACAGGCAAGCAGTCCTAATTATCGACCTTTGACGTATACCCTACACACCCACCATTTTCTACATAATCATTTCTTTCCCCACTCAAGGTTCACGTCTGTAATAATGTCCTTGTCCTCCTCATCGAGCTGCCTTTTCTCGATGATCGTTTCACAAGTGGCTATTTCAGCTTCCTCTTGGCCACCCTCTTCTCTTTTTTTATCTTTATAGAAATAGTAAGCAGTTTACTTCCAAGCACCATTACATAGTCACTGTAGTCCCGCGTAACGACCATGTAACTCATGTCTTCCGTGGGTCACGACTGATGGAGACTCACACCCTATTTTCCTCTGTCTCTCCAGAGTCTCGTGTTCATTCAATGCTATCAATCGGTGTATATTACTAAAAGTATATGTTGACATGGGTCGTTTCTTGTCTCTAGAATCGAGATTACCTGTAATATGATATCAGCGGATCATTGAAGCCGGGAATTTCTGTTGGAAAAGGATAATCGGGTAATTTAAAGAGCACTTTTTGAAAGTGGTATAATTTCGTTTCATAATATTGCTGGTATAGCGGCTGAGATTTTGTTTTCCTTTTGTATATCATGAAAATTTATTACCTCACGTTTTACCCATTTTGGCATAAAATTAATATGGCGAGTCTCCGGCAGGCTTCGTACTCTCGGTGATGCGCCTGTGCTGTACGTGTATACCCACTTGTAGTACCCACCTAGTGTTAGAGTTTTAAGATTCGTTGGAATGAAGAAAAAAAATTTAATATCACTGTAGAGTGTCGGGGAGTATAAGGTTAAACTTCCGTAATTTTAATATCGTGACAGTGCGAAATTACACTCTTAATATAAAAATGTTCGGGTAAGCAAATAGTAAAATACGAGATTCCCTATATGCTGTATAAAGTCGGCGTTTCATCCAACATACGTATAGGAGATGGAATTCAAAAATATTACAACATTTTTTATCATCAGTTTGACACATTTCACAAACGACTTTATCCCAATCAATTTTTATAAGATATCGGATATAATGCCGAGTAGGAGGGTCGAATTAATAATACAAAGAGAAGCTAATGAACCCAGACACCTTCAGAGGTGAAATAACGCGAAATTATTACGGAAGCATCGTATTCCTATCAATTAAAATAATCTTGTTAATTCGAGTTTAATATCCGGCGCGCGCTTGGCAGTAAAATAAATATTCGTTTAAAGGTGAGCTTTAAAGATGCAGAAGAGTTAGTGGCGAAAAAGAACAAGCGAAAAAATAAAATAAATAAAATAGAATTTTTTTTTTTTTTCATTTAAATGGAAGTTATAACGAAGAAATAAAAATCTGAGGTAAAAATCGCGCGTATAAAAATAGCCTAGAATCAGCTTTTTTCAACCTCTTTATTCTCTTACAGCAATTAACGCCCACAACGACGATCCCATTTCCTTCCTTCCTTAGTTCCGCGACTAGAATAAGATCAAAAAGTCTCTTAGCAAAGCCCCCCTCCCAACAAACGTGGTGAAAACTTGCTTGAAATATGCTTCGCCATGATCCATGAATGATTTATAGATCCTTATTACTTCAGCCAGAAGCTTTCTTCTACACATAAAAGTATACACGTCACAGCTAGACCGAGGTCTACACTCACCGAGAATTATTTATTACTCCAGACCAGGACTCTGACGTTTTCAAGTTGGAAAATGTTCTCTTCAAAAATGTCAAAAACCACATTATACTTATATCAATTTATTGTAGTTATTTATAATTAAAATGCAATTTGTCAGATCATCCTTCGTCTATATCTACCTACTCTCTTGATCGAATCGTTTTTCTTCACGGGATACAGCAACCTCCCTTTGTTCCCTTTACGTTCGATAATGAATATCTAATGTAACGGAATGACTGACAGGACTGGGAGCACAGGGTGGTGATTAGGATAATGGATGTCTGGGCTGTTGGGTCCCAAGTGTTGCGGGTGGTAAACTCGGAGAACCGAACATCTTATCGTCGTCGTGTGACGTAACATTAAATAGTCAAGTGATTGATGCCACGTGTGCATAGGGAGACCCGGGGCAAATTATATGGTGAATGATGAGACATAAGTAAGTAAGTAGGTATACCTATAGATACGTATAGATCTACTTGACGAAAATCTCCAGCCTTTAATGGGTTCGCTCATTACCTACCTGCTGCTTTGGTATCTTATATGTTTCGACCCTTCTTCGATGGACCAATCTTCGTTTTTGTTACGGCAGCAGGTATGTCCGAGAAAAGAGATCGCCTTTTCGCAGACCTGATCAAAACGGAAGAAACTTTTTCCCACAACGTAGAATGTTTTTGCACATTTTTCAATCAACTTTCTTCCATAGTTAATTGAACGGAGAAAAAAAATTCCAGGATCTTGATTAATCCCTGAGGTATATACCTCTAACCGAACAATTCGCATTGAAAGGTTTTACACCCTCGTTATTGTTATATATTGGGAAACTGTGGCATTATATTGCAACACTCTGCTGTGCATGGGGCATTAAACTTTCCCGAAACTGTCATTTCGCATTAACATTAACAGCGGAAAACAACCACCATTATTATGTATAGTTTGCGGGTATAGATTTTGAATGTTGCGTCGTTTCCGAACCGCGAAACGTTTTGATTATTACGTCTGAGAAGTTTCCCTGTATACCTACAGTTAGAAATTCATATAAAAGAGTTGAAAATACAGAGTATAGAGTAGCTGCGGTTTTATAATAACATGAATTACGCTAGGTATAACGGTAAAACGAAAAAAAAAAAATGTCCAAAATAAAATTCTACAAGGATTTATGAATATCCTCTTACCCATTTTTGCCCAGAGATTTCTAGAACCGAACCGAATGTACATATAGGACGAAAAATAGTGTAAATAAAAAGTCTTCGCGTCGTCGAATGGGTGCAGGATTCGCTCCAATTTTCTCCCGTACTTTCCACTTTACGACGGTCTTCGTTTTACGATTCTTAAAAGTCGCGAAAATGGTTATATATAGATTAAACCAAAGATTTACATCTCTTGGTGAGAAACTGGCGGTGTGTTTTACCCCTAAATAAATCTACTCGAACCACTGAGGGAAATCAAGTAGAAAAATGACTCGAAGAAAACCCAGCTAGCACTTTGTATAGTATAAATTTATTAGTTCGACTTCACGCAGCGCATCGTAAATTATTTCTTTTTTTTTTTCCCCTCCCCCGCATCCTCAAATCTCACTCGACACATTATTCATGTACAATTTATTTACAAAGGCTGAAATTATTCATGAAGAGAAAAAAAAAATAACAAAATAAAAAATCGGACATTGTCTTCCTTCAGACGGAAAAAAAAAAAAAAAAAACAATTCAAATATCTCAGTTCCTCGCTGATATTAAAAATTTATCTGTGCACTTACCTTTTATTTGAAAAATAAGATGATAATCGTGCGTGGAAAGGAAATGGACGAATAAATATCAGCCAGTTTTCGTTATTTTTTTTTTTTCTTTTTTTCTTTTTTTATGATATAATGTCATATTTATATAATCAATTATTATTTTTTTGCTTACATCCCCCATACTACACGATAGATCGTTTCAATTTACATTACGTACAATATTCGGCGTGTATCGTTATATTGATAAATTAAAGTTTGAAGATTGTCAAAGAATGTACAGAAGATTCGAAGCATATTAGAAAGGGATGGAACAAAAAAAAAAAGAAGTAGAAGAAAAAATGAAGATAATTTCGTAAATATAGTTGTCTAAGGATGAAATAGAATAACTGCAGAAACATCAGTTTCTAGTCTCTTTGATATAATATATACGTATATACATCCGCAGACTACTGCCAACTAAACCGGATACAAACGGATGAAACACAGCAGAAAAAGTGGGCGAAATAACGACAAGAAAACGCGGAATCACGTTTGAAACGACAAAGAGGGTTGAAAGCTGCAATGCTTGCACTGGCAACTTTCAAGGATCTGCAGTCCACCGCGCTACCACATTTCTTCAGTTTTCTTTTCGCGAGTAGAGAGGACTGTTTTACTTGGAATATATTTTCCCAAAAGGTTATATCTTCTGAATTTATTAAAAAACGAAATTTAAATAACGAAGAAGAAGAAAAATATAAATAAAAATTACCAAATAAACCAGATAGTAATGAAATTTAGCAGCTGTACAATCATCATTCTGTCTATATAGGTATATGTATATGTATAATTGTATATGTATACGTTTTATCAGAATGGTGGGTTCTATAGCTTGAATATGTATAAGGAACATTAAGGCGAGGAGGTAACGCCGCTTGAAGTTTAATGAAATAGAATGTACATAGCAAACGGGGGTGAAGTTATATGAAGATGAATTTGAAGTTAAAGTACAGGGATAGTTTGCCATACGATAGTCCCTCTCGCATTATCCAACTTCTGAGTTGAGTATCAATACGATGGCTGGATGGAATGGAGTTTGCTTTCTAGCTACGGTATATATGCGTATCTAGTATTTCTCTACATAAAATTAAATGTACTATGTATAACTACATGTTTCACGTGACTGGCTCGATTCATTCTGTACAATACTTGTTTTTATTTAATTTCTTTTTTTTCTTTCTTCTTTTTTTCATTCTAATTATATAAAAAAATGTACACATTCGTTCATTCCATTTACCTTAAAACTATTCTTATCCTTCTCATTGACACTGAATTTATATTCACCGATTGAATATTTATTTATTGTTAACACAAGTGAGAAATAAAAATATAGAAAAAAGAAAAAGAAAAAAAAAATCCGTCCGTATGTAGGTGATAATTATGATTTAGAATTGGAAGCGTATTTTGCGTAATTTAAACAATTCGTTTTTTTTTTTTCGTCGTTTTTTTCTTTAGGATATTAACGCTTCGTATTATTTACAGAATCTTTTACTAAAATATTACCTTTAGCTGAGATCAGGAGCAATATGGTTCTTATTTTTTTTTTGTATTTCATTTACTTCGTAGCCTAATTGACTTTGAATTAATCTTTTTTATTCATTTAGATAAATTTATGTTTAATTTTATTCAACGATATAATAATCATATAAATTTTCATATAAATTGTCTATATAATTTATATATATGTATATATATATATATATATATATATGTATATAATGAATGCTAAACCTTGATTATATATTATATTGCCCGTCTCACTTGCTTTCTATAAAAATCACAAATCAATTTCGATAAACTTGACTAATAATTCACTTCGATAAATGCATACATTTCAAGCTTTGAAAAAAAATAAAAAAAAAATAATATTAAATATTAAATCAAGGAATATCTAAGGACCTATAAGAACCATTTTTGATCATTAATCAAAGCGTAGATTAAAGGGTTTTAATTTCTCTATGGGATATTTAAAATCGCATTTATCATTCAAGCAATTATGCAATTTTTACTCGTCTGTAAAGTGATCGTTGTGTTACACATTTCACTGAAATAATTCCCATAACTCGTGAATAATTCATAAGTTATGTCATCCTATGTATTTTCCTCGTCCGACTAGTCGTATGCCTACTTATTTAATCGAAATATTATTTCTTTGATCAATCAATTATTACATCTGGCAAAATTCAGCCAAACACTTGAAAGCTGGTTAAATCGTAAATCGAATCGCACTCTTCGGTACGAATAATAGGCGAGTGTTTCTCTCGCATGTCGTACCATCATCTATAAATATTAAATATTAAATATTAAATATTAAATATCAATATATTAATGCATTATCGTCATGTATACATATAATATATATATATGACCTCACCGTCGATTCTTTTTACACAATAAATAACAACACGAATCTATACGTTACCGGACGCTTATCGCCTGCACTCTTTAAATAATATTTATCTACTTCGATTTTTTATTTTTTCCATTATCTTATTCATTTTTCATTTTTTTTTTTTTTTTTCTCTCTTCATACATACCAGTCTTTTTTACATAATATTTACACTCAGAACTCGCATCGTTTATTTAGTTTCTTAGATCAGGTTTGATCCTTAGAAGTTCTTCCCACTGGTTTCTCTCTGATTTGTGATTGGGTTTTGTTTAGCTTGATTAATTTTTTCTTCTCCTTTTTAGTGGATAATTTTTTCTTCTTATTTACTAGAGATTTAACGTTTAAAGCCTGGCTCGCAATGTCTTCACGAAAAGCAAGGAAACCAAGCTGAGCGTGGGACGCCTCGTTCAAAGCTCTTGATCTTATACAGGCACGATATTGGTCAGTAGATAAACGCTGGCCAGGTCCGCCCGAGCATACCTAAAAAATAAAAAAATCACATATACACCAATTTTCTGTTCAGATTTTAAAAACTCAGCTATAATCGTCGACGTTAATAGCAGCTCAGCAAACACTTGGCCTTCTGGTAGAGTTGAAGGATCATCAGAGTTGGGAGTAAATAGGACTCTACCTTTCGCAAATAGGCTCGAATATGAATCCATTTGAAATTGTTTCCGCGTTTACACGATGAGGCTGAATCCAAATAAGTACATTCTATACTGCAGAGTGAGAATAATCCGTGTTTCAGTATTCGTCGGACTGATTAGATACCAGTTTTGGAGCCTTTTTATGCACTTAACTTGAACACGTAACGTATTCGTAACGAATTAATTAACTGACCGTAAAGAATAAAGTATGAGGAAAAGAGGGAAAAAAAAAAATGGATTTTATTTAGGTCGTTCGAAGAGGAGAAAATTTTAGCGATAATATATTAGGTACGGCCTTATAAATGAGGAGAGGTATTTTTGTCGAGAAGAGTCTTGAAAATTCGAGTATGAAACCGTATGAAAAATGAAGAATGTTTGCTCACCGCGTACGTGCAGAAATGAAGTCGTTTATTTAACTGCGAAAATGTAATACGCCTCGAATGTACCTAGTAGCGTAGGCAGCCTGACCTACTCCCCTGTTATTACCGGTGTACAATGTCGCTTTGAAACGTGAAACACGAAATATGTATGTACTAGGTACGAGGTATCTACGTTTTGGTACTTCTCAATGCAGGTGCCGTTATGCAATTTGAAAGAAACTGAACAAATCACTCGCTCGAGGCGTACCTGGCAGAAACTGGCAGTAAAATTATTGCACGTTTCTGGAATACGACTCTTCGCGGACAGTGGTAAAGGGGAAATTTTGTCCGACAATAACGGCGTAGTACTTTTCACATCCCCTAGTGACCCAGAACTGTCTTCTGCATTGATACCTCGCAGCGCTGCAGTTTAAACCTCTGCAAAAGGCTTAAGTCTACGAATCGACGAGGCTTCGGAAAATCCGAACGCGATCTTCACGATAAAAATTACCGGGGGAAAAAAATTCACATATGCCCATGTATGATAAGATATGAACATACATGAGGCATACATGATTCACATATGAACATATATGGGCATATCTGTGACTCATGTTTCGCTGCTGAATCCTGCAATCGATACTTTTTAATTTACAACCAGAAATTCTAGTGAATCGGATATTATACGGGCGTGAAGTTGTAACTATTGGAGATTAGGGGTAACCCCGACCATTTGATAACGAGGTTAACGGTTTGGTTCGTCCTGCAAGTTGCTTTAGCGAAGCATAACCAAAGCTTTTCCCCCTTCTATATATCCCAGGGTTATCCCGGGTGTAATATAATTATTCGAAGTTTGCCGGTAATAAGCCAACCGTTGATTAGATTTAGCGGATCCCTAATGATCCGTGGTAAACGCCGTGGCTGTAGGTCATTCCGAAAATCTTTTTTATTCCTTGCCATGTAATTCTACCCCAAAGCACGAGAAACCAAAGTTAAGCTTCGCTAAGTTCTAAACAAACAAGCGTTCGCCCACAACTCGCGAAAATTGTTCCTTCGATTCTAGATTTTCGAACAGAGACTAAGAAAAGGGTTCCTACGAGTCTAGGGATTGGCATTCATCATTCAGAATCGGGATTTGAAATTTCATTCGCATTCCTCCATCGAGCCCCTATTTTCATCCCGCTTGCAACTGCAGTTTGAAAGTTAGAGAATGTGAATAAAGTTGAATGTGAGTATGATGTAAATGAAGTGTATGTAGTACTACCTTGGGATGCCAGATGTGGAAAATGCCCGGATCGGTTGCTCGAACAACCTTGATGTTGCTTCTCACGTATTTGCGATAAAGTGTAACATCCTCGCCACCCCATCCAACGATGTCTTCGTCGAATCCTCGAACTCTCAAAAAGTCAGATCTGTTAAAAATCAAATCGATAAATTTATAACAGCGGATTTAAAACCGATTGAAAATGTCTTCGGATATAGTATAGTTGAATAAATGTAAAGGATGATCATTTAATAGAGAAGACATTCGGGGAAAATAAATCCGACCTATACTGGCACGTCATTCCGTAACCGAAATCTCTCCAGAATCCCGTGTCTCTCGATATGACAAGTTGATCTGTCTCCGGCGGTACCTCCCGACCCTGAAGAGTATACACCACGTGGGGATTGTACAGGCTAAAAACAATCGGGTAGTAAACTTTTCGTCCTGGCGCCGTGTTCCACCGGCATCTAAAAACCATAATTGAATAAGAAGAAAAAAAAAAACAAAAAACAATTTCTGACACATAAAAATGTGATGTGAAGTTTTTTGTTTCCTGCTGCATCACGCATTTGGAGCGTATGATGAATTCGCAAATAGAATTTTATAAACGATCCATCAATATCATCCATATATATATATATATATATAGAGAGAGAGAGATATGATATCTTTGATCTCACCTGTCGAGAAACCTTGCGCTGAAAACGACGTCGACGTCGCACATAAATAGAAGTACATCGGCTTCGCCACCCCACACTCTTTCGGCTCCAACTCGTAATCCCTTTCCTCTGGAGAACGTTTCGTTGAGCGCCAACAACCTGAGGTTTTGATTGCTTCCACCACTTCCTCGGGTCATCAAAACCCGCGACATTATAGCGCGGGCCTCCGATAAACCTTCGGTACCAAAATACACGACAGTCAAGTGGACCCTTTTATCATTTTTTAGTCCAATTTTAACGAACTTGTCCATAAAACTTTGGAACGTACTGGTACGTCCGGAAAGTGGTAGGATTATGTGAATCAGTTCCTTTTCTTTAGCCGATTGTTTTTTCATCGCTATATATTGTATCGGCGTGTAGGGCCTCATTAGAGTGACTTTGGTGTAACCGTTCGAAGTTATCTGAGTACTTTTGTTCAGGTTTTTAGTCCTGAAATACATTTCGTACTGAGTGCCAGTAGTCGGTTCGACGCGGTAAAGTCCTTCGAGGAAATCTTCGAGGGTATATTTAGCAGCAAGGGTTGTATTTCTGTTCAACATATCCACAGCCTTCGTAAGTGCCTCTAGTAGGTCTTTTCTTTTGAAACCTATGGGCTTTTCAACGACACGTTTACCCAGACCAAGATCCACCGGGTAAACTCGAGAGAATGTGAAGTGGCTGAATGCTATCAATTCGTATTCGTTGTTGTGTGGAAGACCCTGAGATATTTCTGCCAAATCAACCTGACGTCTAGCTGCTAAACAGTCACCGACATCTGTCGTGTTCAGTATTGATGCAACCTCGCTGTGCCCCGGCGGACCACCTGAAAAGAATTAATCAATTCCCACGTGAAAAACTGAAAGAGGAATTAATATACCGAGACATTGACAGGTTTCAATGTACAATTGTTCAGTACCGTTCATTCATCGATCAGGGCTGATTCCTTTGACGGGAATAAAAAAATCTCCTCATTTTGTCGCAGATTAAAATAGTTGCGAATGAAATTTTTTCGCCGTTTAGTATAGAGTCGGCTAATTTTCTGCAATTCGACCGGGAATTCTGTGATTCTTTGATCGTGTAACGAGGTGTTATTGCGGAATTGAATACGGATAGGGATTGGCTGCGTGCCTGTATTTTACTGTGCGAAAAAAACCTGTCCTAAAAGAATTCGCGTCCCTGGAGACAGCTCGTCGTAACTACCGCGTCATAAAATCAATGCGTTGTACGGTAGAGTGAAAAAAATTGGGGTAGGAAGTAAAAGAGAGAAAGAGGAACGGCCCCATTGTATCGAGAGAAGATAATACAAAGAATATATATCGGGCTTTGGGTGGTGATAAAATCTTAGCGAAGCATCGCTCTCTACATCCCTCTTTCGTTCCTGTAACGTGGGACTGTTTTTTATATTTATTTCCGTTTTCATGTTTCTTTATACCTATGTAGACTATGTTCTTTCAATTTTCATCCAGAATCCCTTCTTAAATCTTAGTTTCAAGTTTAACTTTGACTTTTGGGTAAATGAGATTCTGATATGCAAAATTTCGAGGGATTGAAATTGATGTGAAAAATTTTTATAGCTATGAGGATTTCAATAACGTCGATCAAAGCGCGGAAACAAATAGCTCCTCATTATTTTCTATAGATTGTATACATAAGGGATGAAGTAGATATAAGTGCCTGAAGGCAATGAATTAAGACTTTGATAAATCAATATATCTGAAATATTATCCAGCAATATTGCGGCCCTACCTAAGTTGGATATATTTATGTTAATTTCACGCGTCGAATGCCCGCCGAGAAACCAGTCGGGGTTTTCTCAAGATATCCGATATTCGGAGTATTTTCAATATTATAAATTATCGGCGATATTGCGTCTATCGTGGTGGTAGAATTTTATGATTAAATTTATCGAATTATTATCCTGCCGGGGAAGATTTGAGTACCTTAAATTATTAAAGTGCCTACATACCGCGGCAGGATGCAATGCCGCCTATACCCCAAATTGGAAATTTAAGTTTCACGTCCTACGCGAGGAAATAACGTGAGTCGTGCTTCTGACAGAATTTATCCAACGATTTACGAACACAGCTCACAAACAGAAGTATCTTATTGTTACCAAAACGTGCTGCCCGCTGGTGCACTTTGAAACATTAATATTGCACCACTTCAAACTATTGCACCGGGACGTTCTTCAGCCCCTAGAAACGTGACAGGAAAATATACGCTCACTAGAGTTTTACGAGTGTTGATTCTGGAAACAACCTCTCTTTAATACCGAATTGACATTTTCAAACGGAAAAAACGAGCTTTCCCAATTTCCTTTAACGAAATTTGAATTCCGTGTCAATTTCGGATGTTGTTGTAGCCGCATAGTGCTTAAGGGACAGTCAAAACGGTAGAGAATGCAATTTCCGTGTCAAGCTTTGATCAAATTATTGCTTGGAATTTAGATTGCGAGTTGGAAATTCCCGAACCAATAGCTAACCGAGGTAATCATCGATTTGAGATTCGGAAATCCCTCAAGCACTCTCTCGAGATGTGGCTGGGGTAAGCGTATAATGGACATACGCTCGTCCGAGTCTATTGTTCGGGAGAAATTATCGACGCTTGCTGCAGTAGGATAAAGGCATATATGTGCATGATATCTAGGTACATGAATAAGTACGCAGCTGATGTTGAAGCTGGACTATTTCCATATAGGATGATCGTACAATCGAATCGAGTCAAATTATATGAATATGTAATTCGAGCATCGCCGCTTTTGAACTGATCGTTGATTCCATTTTGTCTGGGAATTCGAAGTTCATATAGTTTGGGATTTTTTTTCTTTTTTTATTCATTGAATTGGGTTTCAACAACAGAAAATTATACGTAAAAACTGAAGGGTAGATCTTCGGGTTCGCGCAGTCATTAACAACCGTAGTTTAGTCCATGAAATAGATCTGAGATAATTCAGGAGTTCGAAACTTGAAGGTATTTTGAAGACAGGCAGTTTTCGTTTAACTAGAATACTTGGAAAACTTTAATCATTCAGAGAAGCACGCGTCGCGCGACGCTCCGATTAACTAGATTGCCAGAGAAAATGGGAATGAGGTTCGTACAAGCTTTTAAACGTCAAATCTACGCTGATAAAAAAATGTTAAAAATACACGAGAACCAACTTACATGTACACTCTCTTAATCCAAACGTGTTGATAAATACCGCAGTCGGAGGTCAGTTATTAATTGATTTTTTTTTTTTTTCAAAAGTTGAATCACATCCGACCGGTTCAAAGTTCGATAATTATTTTTATCTATGAAAGATTAATTATGCATACACAGTGATAACTACAGTGTATTTATAATCATACTGCATTCTAAATGCTTATCGTTATCCAACAGCTGTATGATGATTAGCGTCATAAACAGAAATGTCAAGGCTGCACGATTACGTGAATCAGCTACATATATCGACCTCGTTTTACTTCCGTGATTTTTTACTTTTCGAAATTTTTGCGCCTAGGTACTCTCGCAGATTGCGCTAGATCCATGCGAAAGTTTATCACAAAAAGTTTTCGGGTAGAATCAGTTGGTTGGAAACGGCACATCGTCGATGGTCATTTCGCATTTATTTCACACGGAAAATCCTGCAGCAAACTAGTGAATATAAGTTTATTTCATTTGTTCTTTCTTTGCTATTGACATTTTGGTCTAGTAGATATGTGCCAGAAAATACCCGCCCGATTCTATCCAAGGGATCTAAATAAAATAAAACCGTGAAATCTACTCGAAACTTTTTCCTTGATTCTCGCGGGAATAAATATCCAACGAGACAAACCGAGGGTGAAAAATAAGCCAGCATCGCTGCAGCCGGTTTCGGTTTCCATTATATCATTCCTATTTTTTTTTTTTCGTCGTTTTTTTTTCGTTAATCCTATTCGCCGCATCAGTTCATTTGATAAAATATTTTATCCGACATAAGTGGCCCGTTTTATCGAATATTGTATGGCAAACAATTTTGCTAACAATTTTACTAATCAAAGTTTCCATGTATGAACGACCAAAGCTCATTCTAATATCACCCAGTGTTTAAAGATAAACATCCTGCTACTGGGTGTACTTAATTTATGCTACATATTACTTGATATTTCGCAATATCCGCGATTGTATATTCAGTAGGATCCCTCAAGGCTTGAATTAACGAACCTGTAAGCTGGAGTATCTGCAGCTTCAGGGTTCTTATTTCGGCAGTGAGCCTTTCAACCTCAAGTCGAGTTTCCTCTTCTCGTTGATTTGCCTCCGCCAGGCTCGTCGTTGTGACAGGACCTGGAAAACAAAAAAAAAATAAAAAATTAAGAATAAATGTTCATTCTATCAACTTGCTTTACCTAATAAATATTCTTCTACTTCTTTCATTTTTGATTTCCTTCTCCTCTTTATTTTTATTAGCGGATCAATGCGACCTCAGAACTTCATGCATCTCGGAATGTGAATAAAAATGGCTCTTCTGGTTCAGACTTGATGCATCGAGGATTCTTCCTCGTTAATAAATACCCTGCAAGTCATGCAGGAAGTTGCTCTTTGACATCGGGCTCCTATACCTATAGCCTAGCCTCCAGAACGTTGCCGTTCATGAGCTACCTCAGTACCCGATGCATACAGACGTTTTCCTAAACGAAATAGTACCTCAAAAGGATCCAAAGCTGGAGATATAGGAAAATATCATATTACAATTTCATCCCCACGCTTTGCTGCAGCTTAATGTCTACTGCACGACTGCAGGCTGCACAGTAAAATTTTAATGCACCATTTACGTACTACTACGTAATTTTTTCGGGTCTTATTTTTCTTAGGCGCTATAAAAATGTAGAATTAAAATTCTGATCCTATTGATGAGTATTCCTCTAACTTCTAAGCTCGTGAAATGATATTTCCTATATTTCTGGAAGAAAGTTCCTTCTGAAAAATGATCTGTTTGATCGTGACCCCTTGTAGATCGAGGGGTATACAATATTTCATAATGTGTTCGACCCAAAGCCGCGTGAAAGGGTAAGACCAGAGGGTGGTCACCCTTACACTCGAAGATTTGATTGGCGAAGGAGAAGGTATCGGTCATGGGATAAAATGAAATTTGGAAAAGGTCATTACGGTTGGTTAAATCCGTTATCTCGAGTGCGGCAGGAAACGGCAGACGTTTTTGACCAGTCGTGTAAACGAATAAGGACAAGCAGACGACGTTGGGTACTACTAGTTGTCACATAACGAAGAATCCTGAGTCCCGGAAAATTATTGGGCAAATGAGGAGAAGAGAAGATCGCGTTTTGACGATTTACCAAAAATTTTTTGGCGTTAGTACTACCGCGACTGTTAAGTACCGCAAGAACTCAGCACGACGAATCGGGTCGCATTTCTCTCGCGGTTTGTATAAGTGAAATGAATCCCTGGTCTGTCTACTTCCCTCGGCGATGCCCCTACGTTGCGCCGGTGAAAGCAAAATCCTTACCATCCATATCCGTTTATCGTGATAAGTTGCAAAAATTAGGCCCCTGTGATATTTCACTTTGTTCTTTACTCGCTCGCGTTATACAAGCGAAGATGCACGTGCTCGTTCCGGAGATCGTTTGCTGCCTTTTTTCTTTATTACCTTGCAAAGTTTATTTCAGCATAGGATTATTCATATCCTGCAGGATAATTAATTGCGCCATTCGCTGCCTTCGAAACGAGGATGTGATTACGATGTTAAAAATTTTTTATTTTCTTTTGGAACTTCGAGAAATTCGTATTTTCAAACGAATCTCAGATTTTGAAGTTTCCGAAACGCTTGGATTCCCGATGAGAAAACAGGGGTGAAAATTTGAAAAATATGATAAATGCTGGTACCTACGCTGCCGTCGCTTTTCCAAAAGTCACTTTCACCGTTAAGTTTTACCACTTTTTCACGTGCCAAGAAAAAGCGTCAGGGAGAGTTATAACTCATCCCAAGTTGCAGCAAACACTTGGTGAAATGGCGAAATGCCAAGTGACCGAATACCATCTGACCCAGGAATAAAACCTGCCGATGGAAAATGATCGGATAGTCATAGACGGTAAAAAATATCTGAACAACGAAAAACGTATTTTGATTAATTCTGTATACGGCATATGTAGAAAAACTGAAAAACTCATTCAAAACTGTACAAATAATTGCTTATGAATTTTCACCTCAAATATAAACAAAGTGTTATTAGTCCAGCTGGTCTGAATTTCGATTAAAAAAGTTTGAAAAAGTTGAGCAAACGCTATCAGGAACTTTTAATGATTTTCCGTTTGTTTTATTCAATGTATATCATAGGTATGTGTATCGGTACCTCGCCACCACATGGGTAGATAAATTCTTTTCCCCATTTTACCCCCAACGATGTATATAATATATACGGGATCGTTGTCAATTTCCAACAAAGTCTTACGCTCAACAGCGTGTTTCAAAGTCTGGGGTCATAACGTAATGTACACATGTCGATGGTAAACAGAAGCGTCATAGTGACCAGCGATGCGTTATGGAATATAAACAAGCCATGATGGTACAGGGGTGTTTCATGTCCGGTTACGTTATTCCGCAGCCTCCCTGGGGCGTCGGTTCCACCGATGGCACGGATGGCGTCAGTCGGGTATGTGTCGTTCATAGAATTATCCGTTGAATCGTGAAATCAAAATTAATCCCATACGGATAGAATTCCGTTTTTCTTTAGTTTTTTCATCCTACCTGTTTGTTCCTTTGCTGATTTTCTGATTTTCTTTTTCGAATTTGACTCCCCGCGATCTTCTCGTTTTCGATAAGTTACGATAATTAATTTACAATCAACCATTACGGCAGCGAACAACCTGGGGGACATATTATGATGCAGAAATAATTAACAGTCTGTCCTTTGCAAACCGAGTGATCGAGTTACGGTCACGGAAACGAGGTAGAAGCTCCTGTAATTATACCCAATATCATCATTACAGAATAAACATTGAACACGTGAAAGGTACCGGTAGTTTGGAGTGGGGTAATTATTTACATTAATATAATTATCATCGATCTGCAGTGGTTCAATTAACACCGGAAACTCAATAACAGATATGTAGTACGCCGGACTAATTATTTGACTTCTGTAATTAAGTTGGTCGCAGAAGCCCAATGGTTTACCAAAGGTTGACCCATCGCATGGAATATGACGATTTTACCTAAACTAATGAAAAAAAAAAAAAAAAAAACACGTCATCTATTTATTCTGCTTTTCAGGCAGTTCCCGATGTTCTGTTGGACTTTACGTCAACGTGCACTGACTTCCGCCATTTGTCCAACCCGCGTTCTAGTACGTTTGCCTGTTTCTTTATTTTTTCCTTTTTTATTTTATTTTTTCTTAGCCTTTTCTGTTCCGTTGCAAGAACCATTCTTTCCCATTCGGAATTTTCGAAACTTTTACCGGTAAGAGCTTGCGGAGGAGGCCGACAATAATTGGAAAGTTTCTTGGTAAAACTCCATTCGAGTTCGGTAACGATATTATTCCTCTATAGACTTAGAACGCGGCGTATAGAGGGAAGAGGTAATAATTTAAGCCCTAAAGAAGATAAATAATTTCTGTATCCCGCTATTACCCACGACGACCTATGCGGAATATGCCATCTGTTAGAGATCCAAAAGATACGTGATACCGATGAAATTCCTTCCCTAATTCCATCTTAACTTACCAAGTAATTTGATACAGACGAATAGTGTGCTGCGCCCACATTCGCCCGGGTGCCTTTATATTATGCCAGAAACGTAATTCTCCGCGCCTCACTAGACTCCGTTCAGTCGTCGTCCCTCCTATAGGTGCGTGGCGATGGTATGAAAAAAAAAAGTCTTCTGAACTTATTTTTCAAAGCCGATTACAGCTCTCGCTACGAGGATTTGAGTAATCCTTTTTACGAACAGAAATGATGTAATATCAACCTTTCGTTAAATTTTCATCGTTACCTCCGTGACAATTTCGATTCTCGAATATATTCAGTGAAAATCATGTTTTCAACGATTTTAATCTTCCGTTTTATCATATGGAAGAATAATTAAGCGTATGTGTCAAGTTTAAACTAGAGTTTAACAAGGCAGGACAGACCCACACATAGGTATATAGATATCCACACCTCGTACAACACTATATTTCACTTACGCACCCTCTGCAGTTGCTTAACATCGTTGCGTATGACGCAATGCGCAACCCACCGTATCCATCTTGATTATCCGTGCGTCACGGGAAATAACAGGTGCTGTAGGCCGAAAAGTAGGGTGGTGAAAAAGGTCTGTAGGTAGCTATACAGGATATAACAAAAAACGAAAGAAAGAAAAAAAAAAACCGAAAAACGGAAAGGCTGACTAGTGAGAATCGTGAGACGTTCTTTAAGAAGAGGAATTTTTTCGAAAAATATAATCTTTTTTTCCACGAAAAAAGATCAACTCTACCTTCAGATATTCAAGAATTTGAAGAAAAATATTTCAATCGTTTACCCCGCCTTTCCGCATAACGAAAGAATTATAGAAATACCCTACAGCTATTGCTTCCGTTGTTAAAAAAATGTCGCGATCCTCGTACTTACCAAGTATTTCTCCATCGATAAATCGGAACTAAATGATTTTCAAAATTCCATCAAAATCTACAATAATCTGTTATTTGTCTTCCCATATTCCATCGAGGGTTAACAAGGTGTGTATTTTATGTTCGCTATGGTGGTTAACTATCCAATTTGACGAAGGGTAATATGGGTAATTCATGAGCCATGTAGAACGAACCACAAATTCTCCAATATACCTACGTAGAGAAATTATTTTGACGAGCCTTGTTACGGGCAGGTATAGGTATACGTATACGTATAATATGGGAATATTATTAATCTGGTTTGCTTAAACAACGGTTCCTGATTTCGACAGAAGTACATTCCCCAGCTTCCTCAAACTAACCTTCCCACGGCTGGCTGCTTTGCATTCATCCCACGAAACAATGGAAATTTAATTAACACGGAGAGGTATTTCTACCGGCGATCATAATTAGGATAATATCCTATTCCAGAAATTGCAAGCAATCTCTGCCGCCATATAGTTATTCTTACGATTTAATCCGTGAGTACCTACGTATACCCATACGTATACAGTTCGCAGATCTAATCATGCCTAATAATAATATTGACATTGTCCAACAACATCAAACCCATTAAACACCCAACGCTATTAACATAAGAGGGGATGATCATTTATTCAATTTTATCTCAAATTTTCGCTAAGTATCACGTCTGTTGTTCATGCGTATGATATCGTTACAGCTTCAACGGCTAAATGCTGATTAATTAATCATATTTACAGTCATTAAACTTAGAGCGGAATTCTATCTGATCGAAATGAAATTACGCCGAATAATATATTGATTGGATATTTTTATTGAAAGTTTGAATTTTCGCATGGACGTGTAATAAATTGGGGTTGTAATTTTCGCTGTAAATTGAACAGATCGATAATTCGCTCGCGTCTCTTTCGTCTGGGTAGCGTCATATGCAAGGAAAAGGAAATTTTTCATTTCCTTGCAATTTCATCGTTCATCTGAACTTACACACTTCCAGAATGAAATACGATCTTGAACCTGGCAAAGCCCTCGAGATCTTTAACATCGCCCGAACTGACGTCCCGAAACTGGCTACTACGTCCTGCTTTATAATACCAACTAGAAGTTACTCTCCCTTGACGTTACCGCAGTATGCTGTCATATCCGGGATAATTACTAGGACACCGAGCGAAAGTTCACCGCATAATTCGACTCTGGTTTCCTCTAATTATTCCTAGCTAAAAAAATTGTCTGGAAAAGAAGTTTGACAGCTTTGAAAATATGTAAATTAGTTAAGAACCGTCTTCTTTGTTCGTGTTTTTTCACGATTACCGATTAATTAATTTTCAAATCGATTAGCTCGAGATTTTCAGAGCTCATCAACGCCCTGCAGATCTTAAGTTCGGGTTTGAAATTGTCCCAGCTTTCCTGCGCTAACGACAAATAGAGGAGGATTTAATTTTTTGATAAAAACCAGACGTAGGAGCTGACTAGAACGTATCTCTATCTCTTTGTGACCCGATTAGCCAATGCATCCATCAGCCGGCTGTCAAACAGATTAATTTCCGGTTTACTTCGAGGCAGACCAGCGTAACCACGGCCAACGACGACCACTCGTATCCCAAGGGATGCCGGAAGCTGTCTCGAAGACCACTGCTTTTTCACCCTCGGAGAAAAATATTTTCTCAATAATATTGTTCAGAAACAAATCTGCGGATCTGAAGTATTTTTGCCCTGGGGTAGAGCTGTGCTTATGTGTTATCAAAAAACTAAATGAAAATGCGCATGAATCAGAATCTGAAAGTATATCGAATCGATTGAAGTTCAATGAACATTTTAAAGTCCGTTATACTTTACAGAAAACATCTGTATAATAAATACAAATTTGTTTTTTCTTATCAAGTCTGCAGCCAATTCGGATAAAATGAACGTCGTTCTATTTTTCTGTTTGCAAAATGTCTTTGATTAGCATATCGCGCACTTGAACCTGCATAACAAATTCTGTAGCTGGTATCCAGATCGTAATTATACACCATTGACTGCGCCAACCCTCGTTGAACGTGAAACTCTTGTTTACTAAAAACTCCAATTTCAACTGTAACCTTTCTGACTTGTTTGTTTAGCAAAAACAACTCTGAAATCGGTCCCACGTTGATCCCTTTACCCTGTTCATCACGGTTTTTCAAATCGCCCTCAGAGTTTTTCGTATTTCGATAAATCGAGTATACTTCGATATTTATATAAATGCGACACGCTATGCCATTCTAAAACACATTACATACATAAATGGAAATGTGCCAAAACAGATTCAAAGGCCGGAAATAAAGCCCTTAAATTTTTAACCGAAATCACTCACTTCGGTCGCATAAAACAGGGGGATATTTCTTCATGTATGTATCGTTAATTCATTCTGCAGCCACATGTATTTAACAGTTTGACATTAGTGAGGGAAAGAGTCATTGCATTGCATTGCATTGATTTGCTTTCACGTTCGGCGAGAACATGTGATTTATTTAACTCTGTCAAATAATATTATAATTATTGTAACTCAAAGCGAAAATTATAGGTATATATGTGCAGGCCACTCCTCCCTCATTCACCTTTGTTTTTATCAATTAATCAATCGCTAAGCCGGTCGATCGATCGATTGCTGTGTCACCAACGCTGGCTAGAGTTCGTATGAAACGTACAACGTTTGAACTCGTTTATTTGGATAATGAGCTAATGATTGAGAAGATTTAATCCGATCATTAACGTGGATCCGAGATACTCGTGAATGTAGAATATCTGACAAAATTTTGGTGTGATTTCATTTCTAATTTATATTATATAATGTGAAATTATTCAGTCGTACTTGAATGGGGGTACTTTTTTTCTATCTTCTCGTGTATTCTCTACAAAAAGCGGTGCCTTCCAAAAGCTTAAAGCTTTCGAAGAGGATCGACGGAGAGGCGAATGGATTCAATCGACGGATTGAACGTGTTCATTTTATTAGGAAAATCCTCTTTTTAACACTTTCAGAACCCAAGGGCGTTTGAATAGAAATATTAATTATAGATGAAATCCACTTTTTTACTCCCTCACTCCCCAGCTCGCTCGCTCGCTCGCTCGCTCGTTCACCCTCCTATCTCGCAGGAAAAATGAAATGTAAGTATATATCGTAAAAAATGTTACGGAAGCTTCTCTGCGGTCGTGGAAGGGTTTTTAACTTACTACTTCCAAAGCTCGTAGCTCAAGTCCTCTCCTTATACGTACGTATACGTCGTTCTCGAATCGCCCTGACACTTTCTGTAACGACGTACACCTTTCCGTAGTCGTATCACGTATTTCTCAAAGACGACCTCGGACTGTTCAGTGCTTGCAACGTTCGAAAGAACGACGCCTCCCCAAGAAGAAAAAGAAGACGAAGGAGAAGAGAAGAAGAGGGAAACGGACTATATATATTATTATTTTTTTTTTTTTTTACTCAAACGTACCTACAGCTCGAATTTAAATGAAAGCACATTTCTTCTTTTTCATATACTATATAGTATATATAAATGTATGACAGTGAAAGAGGAATAAAAATGAAACGAGATTAGCCAGGTTCTTGAAAAATTTCTGTTTCACTGCTTTTTCAGATTTTTCATTTTTCTTCGGATTCAATCCACCGTGTTTTCCTTTTTTTGTTTTGAGATTGAATGAGATGTAAAATTCTTCGTATCTTTCATGTTTTATATTCATCTACTCCTACTCGGCTGAAGAAAATTTTATTTCTGACGTTGAGACTGGTATCATCGTAGTAGTTTTTCTTTGGGTTTAAAAAATAACCACGTATGCAGTACGTTTTACACGGTGATAAAGCTTTTTACACAAAAGTTACGTACATCGTGTTGCGAGTAGCGTATATAGCAAGTAAATTTTTCGAAACTGACTAATGTGTGTGTGTTTTTTTTTAACAGTTACGAAAAATTCGCTACTTCCTGAATATAAAAAAGAAAAAAAAAAAATATGAATTTATCAACACATATTCCGTAGCCCATTTCCTTTTGATTTTCTAGTAAACAAGTGCCTGCCGACTTTCCAAGACCGAAACTTGGCGCAATAAAAAGTCTCAATGTATTTTTGATGGGAAGAAAGAAGCTAGTATAAGGTATTATTTTGATGCTCAACAAGATATAGATGTAAACCTATGTATACGTAATGCGCGTGGGTGCGTAGTTCTATGTATATCATCGCGCGGGTGTAGCTCATGAATCTCAAATAGCTTTTCCTCCCGCCGCGGTGTAGTAAGGAGACTTCATTTTTCTTTCACCATGCACTTTCAACGATTGAAAGGAACAAGAAGAAAAAAAAAAAAAATTCCAAGAATCTTGAGCCGGGCATATTACATATACACATTCAGATATGATTTCACATGATATGTGTAATGGGGTGGTCCTTATTTAGGGTGTTCTCGAAATTTTCTGCGAACAAGGCGGAAAAAGTTTGCAAATAAAAGAAAAAAAACGTACGCGAAACTTGGAACCTGTAGGTCAACTCAAAGTACCTACAGCCTGCAAGACAGTGAAATTTGGTGTATGCGTCTTTCCTATCAGCATATGGGTATTTTACCTGCAGAATTTCAGATTTTTCGAAGCACTATCAGGGCGGGAAAAAAAAATAATGCAGCGAACTAAAATTTCCATTTAAATCAAATGGAAAAATTCGCTGCCTTGGAGGCCGTACTTTGAGTTGATCTACAGGCTCCGAGTTCACAAGGGGCAAAAACACCCTAAATACGGACCACCCTAATATTACATGTTATCGCCATACCACGAGTCGACTGAAAAACGATTTCTAATTAAAAAAAATGTCATTTTTACATCTTCTGTATCGATTTCCTTGTTCATTTGTACTAAGCATCGATCTCTAATTCGAAACTGTATTATTGAACAAATTCGATCGCCGCTTAACGTCGTTAATAAAATCTTTCAATCAAGGTACGTGGAATTTGGTAAACGCGTTCCACCTCTTACGATCTTGTAAACACTTACGACGCCGGGCTATCGTTAACAAGAACTTAACGCCAGAACTCAACGCACGGGTGGCTGCCTGGTATATTCGCACATGCATATTCAACAAAATTATTCGCATTCAAGTTTAACCTAGAGCACTTTGCTGGCGAAGGTTTAGAGTCATGAGAGACTCGAGGAGTAGGGTTTCTGTAGTTATGACCATTTCTGTGAATTTGTCACCCAGAATTATCGTTACCATTTAGTATACGTAGACAGTGTGTTTTCGCACGTATATCCCACGTCTGAATTTGTCTAAAGGCTTTAAATATTCACTCACAGATTTTTCCGAGATTCTCGTCTCTGATTTTATCCCGATTTTAATATTTTCAAGAAAATAATATCGAAGTGACGCGACTGTTAGCGTCTTACTCAAGATTAGGAAAATCGTTAGCACCATCTTTCAAGCCGGTTCAATTCAATTCCCATCGGAGCATTAACAGCCCCGGCCTTAGTATTTCGGCAAAACTTTTACCGGGTTGAATTTAAAAATTGAAAAAATATTGTCAGAAATGAATGCTTCGTTGCACATGCGAAAATCCTATAATTAATAGTATTTATTCGAAAAACTACTATCCGTGAGAAAATCGTTATCAAATATAGTCTATTCAATGGAGACTTGACGATAAAAATATTAATAAAGATAATAGAATTTTATTACACAGTCAGAATTTAGTTAGCAGTATTTTTTCGCAGTGGAAATTCCCGACACGATGTCTGGCTCATCTTTACCGCGCAAGGCTCCCAGAATCTGATTGATTTCACAGCCCAGATTGATTCGCCAAATAAGAGATATCCAGAGAGTTTTATTCGCGTCGATGAGATAAAGTATAAAAAATTCGTTGATTCATTTTCCTCGATGTTGCCGGGAGTTTTTGATTGCCTCGAAAATTGCGAAACGCAATTGGATTCTGGATATAACACCCACATGTTCAGGGGGGCTGGTTAATGGTAAATTTTGTTAATTTTGAGTCACTGTTATATTCAGCGAAAATATAACTACTTTGGTATATCTATAGGTGGATGCAACGGGGAGCAACCGCAGCACTGCGCTACCAGACAAGATGAATTGCTCTGGATTAAGAGCATATTATTTAACCTCAGCTTAATTAATGTTCCACACTTTGCCATAGGTACCTGCAGTATAACCAATGCGCACGAGGGTGTATCTAACGGTGTATATTCAACTAGAGAAATATAACCAAACCGTGCAGGTAGTACAATGATATTAGATTTAATTTTTTCCCACTTTATTTATTACCTCAAACCCGCTCGCTAGAGACCTTACACGTTCGTGGTTACACCCTCTTTTTCCATAAAATGAATGAACAATCTCTTTTAAACCGTCATAACTTATTAACTCTTTATC
This sequence comes from Tenthredo scrophulariae, assembly GCA_963978835.1. Classification (NCBI taxonomy): domain Eukaryota; kingdom Metazoa; phylum Arthropoda; class Insecta; order Hymenoptera; family Tenthredinidae; genus Tenthredo; species Tenthredo scrophulariae. Next base: position 13,105,186 of record OZ022234.1, read on the forward strand.
CATTAATCTCCCCAGGGAACAGATCTGCTTTTATACTGGTTTAAAGTGCTCCAAGTACGCCAGTATCACTTCGGAAACTCAGTACGTCCATTATTCACAGAACGAGATATCGATTATTGTTTAGCAAGAGAAAAAAAAAAAAAAAAAAAAAAACCTTACGGATTCAAGACTTGTTATTATATAAACTTCGATCTTTACATCCCTAGACGAAACTCGTTTATGTTACGAATACCTTAATGAATATGGAATCTTATTAAAAATATTTATAACAGTAATGCAAAAAAAAAATAAAAAATCAACCAAAAATTTGACATCTTCTCAATATCCACCCAAGCGTCCGAAGACCTAGGAAAACGTTACGTATATATTTACGACAGAGACACGCCATCGCCTGGAAGTAATTCCCATTTTCATTTCGTCTTACTTGCGACAACAAGCACCTTAATTACTTACCCTAATTAACGGTCTCGCTTCAGCAAAATTTCCCTTAAACTCCACCCGCTATTTCCTGCCTCACCCTTTTCCCCACTATAAACTAATGCTTCTTAAGTACAGGTTGTCCGTTAGCTTCCCTCCCTTTATCTATCTCTCTCTCTCTCTCTATCTCTATCTCACACTCTTTACGCGTAGGTCCGAATACATGCATACAACGATTACCTCCTATTGTTTTTGTTTGTGAAAAAAAGGTTCTTTGTCCCAACGGCACTAACTTATTACTCTCGCGCTAGGGGCCGGCACCACTTACTCGGGTTATTCCATTTGAAACAATAGAGACAATGAAGCCCATTGTCTAGAGTCGAAAATTTTGAGTTTTACGGAAAAGAAAATGTTAACGCATCGTTACGTAAAAAATTTCTATTACCACTCGTGGAAGTCGAACATCGATTAATGCTCTTCATACATACTGGTTAGCGTTAGAGTATATACTTCACGGAAACCTCGGCTTAGGTAATTCGACTTGATTCGTTCACCGCAAGTAACAAGGGAATCTTCGCTTGACCAAGGGTCGTTCTTTCGGTCAACCCTGCAAAATTCAACACCGCAGTGAGGTCGTTACGCGAGGATGGTGCCGGCCCTTGGAATTGATAGAGGAAACGTTTGACGCAAATAAGAGAAAGTGGTTAGGTCTAGGGTTCTGGATCCTTGGTTAAGGACTAATTAAATTGCATCGTAATTCTTGTGGGAAATTTTTATGATTAAGAAATTGATTAGAACGGAAAGGGCATACCTTTCCGTACAATTAAAAATGATGATGATGATCAATAAACGTGTCTTCGTATGTTGAAACGAACGTACCTTTTTCATCCTTTCTTATATTCCCCTAAATCCCAAAAATTTATTCAATCTTTCAGGATAGTTATAAGTTGATATCTTCGCTTCACAAATTTCATTAGAAAGCTACGTATATATCAGGGTTGTGTCGCTGACGAAAATATCTCTAGTATCTGACTACATTGCGTAAATTTTTATCGCGATAGATCTATATGCTCGTAGAAACGGTTACCAATACAGAACTACCTCTCTCGAAAGTGAACGAGAATTTGGCTTAAAAGCATCAACTATACGTACTACCTCCTCCCTTTAAAAGCTTATATACCATCCCCTGAAAACGGTCTTACGAAAAGCCGATATAACCGTTCGTTTAATCGTTATGTGTCCCATTTCCCGGGTTCCTTGATTCTAAGACGAAAAAAGATTGCTTTGGACTATATAATATTGCAGTGTGATATTTTCGCCTAAATTCAACGTTTTATAACGCCCTGTATATATACATGCGGGATTCTCTCCGAACTGCAGGGGTAAAATATATAGGTAATAGGCAATAGGTAATAGTATCCCTGGTGCTAGAGATGGGTCCAGGATCTTGACGAGGTCGAGTAACGTCGCCATTCTCCGCCTCGTAAATCGCGACGCCAGGCGCCGCAACGTCGGACATAAACAGTGACGTTAAGTAGCCAGGAAACGGTGTTATACAATAATTGTATTCATAACCCCTCAGTAATTGGATGACGAAGATTAATGGCGAGTCGTGGAAATGAAGTTGATTTTCAATACGAAAATATCCGCGGGAATATCAGTGCTAATTGCGAAAACTTGTTTCCTAATGGCAGAAGACGTGCTTTCTTAGAGGGTTCTGAGGCAGTTTTACAATTTGTTGAAAAAAAAAAGAGAGAAAAAAAAATATGAAGAATTTATCCATCTGAAAATCTAGACTTGATTCTCATCGGATTTCGATATTGCCCAATTTCGAAAAATCTGGAGTTCAGTAGAATCTGATGCAAACTCAAAATTCATGGATTTTTATATTTTTTCACTTGGGTTTATAAAAAAGAACTTACCAGCAGTGTCTATCAAGTCGCTTTCCAAATTGTTGAAACCGCAACGGCTCAGGAAAAGGAGTGATAAAAGTGACAGCGAACAGACGAGAACCAGTAGACGCGACAGAAGTCGCACACCTAGAACGCGCAGCATCATGTCCCGACGTCGCCTGAAAATAGAAGAGATAATTGGTGTAATTGAATTTTCTATTTTACAAGAAATAAATTTTCCCTTAAAAAAAAAAAAATCCCCAATTCATCTGAGAGACTAAATCTTTTCAGATTACTTGATCCACCTTGCTTTTTTTGATATATTCAAAGGATCTCGTGAATCCTTGTCATGCTACGGTATAACTCTGTGAAATGGTTTAGTTTGACTTTGTAACTTGGTAGCCTAGGGTCTGCTGGCAAACGTCGTTAGTCTCTTGCTAGGGTAGTTGCATTAATAATCCCGAATTACTCGATGTTCACGGAGGCTTAAAATATGACGTTTATTCAGAAATGGGAATTAGGAGTTAAAGCGAGGGAACGAGAGGAGGAGAAGAGTAAACGAAGATAGGAGCTCACACCACTCGTGGATATTTCTACTCTCTGAAAAGTTTCGCAAATCTAGCTCCTCTCCAAGTGTTTGCCATCCGATTCTGAGCAGCGATTTATCCACCTGGAAAATTTTTCTAATATATATATGTATATATAGAAGTATGTACTCGATTTTATATGTATTGTCGGAGTGAGATTCTTCCAGCTTTGTTGGCTGACCGCCAGAATTTTTCTGTCTGCAGTATCAATCGAAATCCGCTTTACCATCAAGGATCGTCCTTTTATTCCCGATCAATTTCTGAATATAATTCCTCCACGTAGGATCAGAGTTTCTTGGGTCGTAAGAAAGAATAAAAAAATGGTGGAATATACCTTCCGTATATGAAAGAAGGGTAATAAAAATACGACCGTAAAAGTAAGAAGACATGGGAGTGGTATACAACAGAAGCAACTGATAACATGGGATTTATACAGAGTATTTGTCGAGCTAGGTCTACGGGGAGAAGAGAAAGAAGAAAAAGACAAGTAACGAACTCTTTAAATCCTATTATGAAAGTTATCAGTGTTCCACAGGAATGGGGTGGCAACCGTAGCGAGCTTTTCGCGATAACAATCTTGTTCGAAAACAAGGCTTCGAAAGGAATCGGGCGTTCATCTTTGGCATCGCGTGAACGCCAAGGGGGTTGTCGATGCTGGCATATTGATCTAAAGGTTTGATTAGCATTTTCGAACACAGGGAAGAGGAGGCAGCCGCAAGAAAAGCGTTGAAAATTCAAGAAACGGGAAAATTTTTCTAAACCCATCGTCAGCTCGTAAGAATTTCACTTTGATCGTGAGAATTCTTCAGTTCAGATACTGAAGATGCAGGGGCGAAACGAAAAGAAGATTGCGAGATAGAGAGGGGAAAGAATAAAAGGTAAGGAGACTGCGCAAGAGCTTGGGTACGTACATAGGTACATAAAGAAATCCACTTTTGTAATAACGTTCAAACGATATTTTCGACGAATGCAAATCTCTTCAAATGCTCCAATCGTTCCTGTGGATTGAGAACGGAAGAAAAAGGGAGAAAAAAGAAAATTCAATACTCTGCATTTGGTATATGTTCGTAGCACGTCTATAGCTATATTATACAGTCTAGTAGCTGATAAAATTTATTCTGAATTTATTATTTATAAAAATAGAATCTTTTACGATTCGTTGGTATAAAGAGAAAGCATAAAGGCCTTCCTCAATCATTCTGAAGAAATATTAAGAAAGGTAGTACAATACTTATTTATGAGGCATTTTCCCTTATTAATTTATTACCTCATCTCCAGTCTCCTGACTATTCATTTTTAATACAGACCTGAAGATTGGCTTTTTCTCTGATGTATTTATTACACGTATAAGAAAATGAATTATCCCTCAATTTAACGAAATACGGTAATTGTAATATGGTCAAGAATCTTCGCGGGTAAGAAAAACGATAATCAATGTTATGATATACGAATTCTTCCGCGTTCTTTCATTCTCGAAATAGAAATTATATCCCACCCTTGGCAAAAATCAATCCATCGTAAAAGAGGAGAAGAAAAAAAAGTTCCTAAGACCAATTGATACCGTGGTGAACGAAAATAATAAAAAAAAAAAAGAAAGTAAGATAGAGATGGAAAGAGAAAAAAAGAAGCGACCTACAGACAGACAGAAAATGAGCAAGGCAGGCGATACGATACGCGTCTTGGAACCCTTGGGGAAATCCCTAAGAAATTGCAAGGTATGGTTGCTCAAGATTGATAACGGCTAACGTTAATAAGTATTACACCTTGTCCTCCTGCTATCCGCTTGGTCCGAAGTTTTATTACCGTCTTTTAGCCATTTTCGGAAAACAAATGATTAAATTCTATGGTACTGATGACGGAGTCATTTATACGTAGATTCTTAGAGTTTAGAATTCAGAGCTTAAACCATCGGACGTTGGTGGATGTTTGAGTTGAAAATACCTTACGGTATAATAGGAGTTTGGATTGGACGAAGAAGTTATCGTGTTAAAAGTTCGGTAAGACGTAATGAAACCTGGGGTCCACGCCGCGAACTGACGTCGTGCTGTGCAGTTGAATTAATTCGACTGAGAAGAGACTCCTAGGAGGCGACGTGACCTGGCCAATTGGATTAAGAATCACGCTGACTTTGAGAATCCCCTCGCGTTCGTTTCTTATTGTTAGTATACCTAGAACTGGGATTGCGGAAACTCGGAAACTCCGAATAATGCAGCTGCAGCTTTCATCCCGCAACAAATATTGACGGGAATTAATCACCTGAGAGAAAAATTCATCGATTTATTAGAAGTCCATCGATACCTAACGTATTCTCTTTTTCTTTACCCTAATTACAGAAGACCGGAAGTTTTCGCCGGAAAAATTAACCCCATAGATTTTCCAAGGTATTGAGAAGACCGTTCAATGTTCAATGCAAGCGGCGAAAACTCTGGTCCAGTAAAATTTCTCATGTCTTTTGATTTTCGTTTTGCAAAAAAAAAAAAAAAAAAAATCCAATCAACTGAATTAATCGATCGACTTTTACAATCGTGACTTTTTCGACGAACGTGTTTTACAAACGTCGATTTGCCACGCGGCACCGGGTTGCTAAACCGTCGACCGTGTTCCATTACTGTCAAAAATAATACCCCGTTGCCAATTTGTATTTCCACGAATAATTGATACCGTTAATAACGATATAGATAGCGTTAACAATAGGTTACCCACGTCCGCGTATAGAACGTTGTAATATGGTTCATATTGCCGGTGCATAAAATCCGGCCAATTATTTTACCAAATAACGAGCTTTTACCTCGGCTAAGGTATTTCTCTGAAATTTTTTTTAATAACATTTTATACTCAATTTTCGAACAGCAATATAGAGCAATATTTTACCTCGTTTGTCTATGCAGATACTATGCCAAACCTCGTTACACCGGGCTGATCCCAACGCGAAGAGTAATTGTTAACATCGAACTTTCATAGATCCGTTCAACAATAAATTGGCTATATTCTGTCCCCGCGATAGAATATTAATAAATTTGAAAAAATTGGCGGTTCGTTCGTTTCTTTTGCCTGAATAATGATTCCGGAGGATTTCTTCGTGGAGACGAAGCAAGTAGGTATATGAGTATCTTATCATTATTAATTACACGAGATTATGCCATAGCTAGTAGGCCATAAATTGAATTTGCCGGAAATATGTGCCTTTTTAGATACGATACAAAGAAATTGGCGTTGAAGCGAGTTGCTAGCTGTAACTACTCGGTACTCTGTGCCCCAGCTGCCGTTATTGACCGAAGTACCGCTTCGCTAGTCAAACAACTACTTTGTCTACTTTATTTTTTCTACCACAGACCTCTTTCTAGTTAGAATCTAGACTATGCCAATCCCAGGGCTGAATAACGGCGGGATTTTCCGGCCTGTGATAATAAAGGTACGTCATCGAAAATGGTCTGTTGCGAAATAATCATTTTTCCTGTCTTCAAGTTATTCAATAAAAACAATGAGACAGAGCTTGAACGAATCGAAAATATGAGGGAGCCTCGTCCTTTGATATCTAAATCCTCGGCCCAGGGCAATGGGATGTTTATCCTTGACGGTCCTTTTCAGAACGACGAAAAAGTTTCTTAGTACGTACCTACTACCTACCCCAAGTGTTCGCCGAGGAGCGAACGAAATATGAATAATGGAATTAAGTTGGTCCTCCTACCAAAAGTTAGAACGAGTTTTCGGCAAGTACCAGACGCCATGACAGTTTTAAAGTTGAACTTTTTACCTAGAACATCCCCCGAGTCTCTGCATCACTGTGTTTCCCGAGATACGTACTTGGGCATAGAACCTGCAAGCTCACGTCTGTATAAACGGGCAGGTCGTCTCAGGCTGTCACCTTCTTTCACTCTGCTCGACAACTGCCAACCCTACTCGGGGATGATGGGAAACCCTATTCTCTTGGTCCGTAGGTTCCTTGACGCGTCATTTTCTATTTCAGGAAAGATAATTTGCTCCATGTGCATTTTAAAACGTTTCTAATACTCGAATCAACCCCCTTTTTCTCCATTCACCATTGACTATAGAATGAAGTAATGAGTTTCGTATTGTATAGCGATATAAATGATAATTTAAACCAACACGTGAAATTTCAACGTAATTTTGTAACGTCTCGGTGACAAAGTTAAGGTTGGTTTCCCCCGTTGGACTGGGCGTGAAATGAAATTATTTCCGTTGCACGAATGTCGGGAGGAACGTTGTATAGTAGGTAGGTAGGCAGGTAGGTATAAGTGCGTATTTCGTGTAGAATATTTGGTGACGGTGGGCTCTAGAAATTAAGGAAAATTTCAGGCTTTTCATATCTCGAGACTCACCGTGTTTTATCGTAAATGACACGAGTTAACGAGCCGCGAATTAATTCCGCGCGAATCGGTTTCCCGGAAAAAGAAGAAGAAAAAAAAAAAAAAAGGAGGTAAAATAAAACGAAAAATAATGGTAAATATAATAGAAACGAAAATGAACACGTCGCTTAACTCATCGATCCTCGTAATAAATATCGCGCGGGTGAGAATATGGGGGTGAAAAATGCTTTGAAAATTTCGCAAAAAAAAAAATAGAATAAAATACCGTGCGGTTGGGGGGTAACAGGGCAGAGTTGCGTGTCAAATAGAAAATCGAACAACCCAACGCTCCAATCTTCTCAGCACAATCAGAATACCAGATTCACGGTTTTATAGCAAACGACACGAACTAACGAGTCGCAAATTAATTCCGTGGGAATAACTCGGGCGGAAAAAATACAGCAAAAATGAATAGCGAAGGCGATGTTACTATCAGAGGCAGCGAAATATCTGTACATCGTACTGTCCATAGGGATGAAAGGGGTAACATACAGCTAAATCTTTACTGTCCCCTTTCAACTTGAATTCACACTTTCCTTTGTAGATATGTATATGCTCAGGTATATATGGAGCTAGTCACATACAAGTAGGTTACATATATATGTATTTATATATATACATATATATATATATGTTCGTGAAATTGCGGTCAAGAACCGACATGCTGCTGAATGTGGAGTGCGGAGTGTGGAGAAAGGAGTCGAGGGTGGAGAAGGGTCGTTAAAGAGACGTCCTTGCCCGGACGTCGCGTAGTCGACCCTCTTTAAGCCAATCCGTTGCTTTGTCCCGCACAATATCAAGCCCCGGGTTACCCAGGTCTCATTACAGTTGGTGCCGACCTGTGTTCCTCCAGAAGAGATTCCGTTCCGGCCTTAGATACTGCGCCCAGCAAAATACTTCGGAGAGAACCCTCTCTAGGATAACTGGAGCCCGTATTCCAGACTTGATACATGTCGCGCTTTCGACCATTACCCGAAACATTGGACCTTGGGTGATGCGTCGAAAGCCAATAACCCATGGCCTACATAATTAAGTTGGGTTTTCAGATTACGTGAGGGGTATTTTATGGTCTTTTCATTTTTCTATTCTGCGATTAATTCATTCATTTTCTCTCTGTATTAACGATGTTTCAGAATTGTTCCAACATCGGTGAAATGGCGAGTTTGACAGTTTGGATGCGGCTCAATTAGCTACGTGTTTGTTTATTCAGGTACATACGGATTTGACGGACCTTGATTTGACTGACGGCGCTAGATTGGAAAATTTTATGTAGCTATACTATCCTGCTAGGCAATATTTATCTTGGCCTCTGTACAAATCGACTCGAATATAAACCAACGCATAATTGCACTGCAAATATCAATAATGATGTCTATTTGCTGTGGACAATAATCAACACTCAAATTACAACGCGATCTATACTCACTTTGCTGGGGACTCGGAACTTGGGGATTTTGACATTAGGTTACTTCGAATCTGTAACAAAAACGAAATAATTTCATTTTAGTGGATTAATAAACCGTAAAATTCGAGTCTAATGCACTTCAGCGAATATCTGCGCCTATTGTAATGCACGATATACATAAGAGACATTAGTTGAAACATATTTAACAATTTCGGGATGAATTAATGGGGAGATATAATACGAATGTGAAATTTCTCAGAGTATATTTCAGCCTCGTGTCTCATTGCTTATTCATATTGTCATTAAATCAGGCTTTATATTCATTCAAGGATGCATTCATATTCAGCTTCAAACACGCCCAGAAATTATTCGAAGCAAAACCGTCGTGTACATTATTCTCCTACGAATTAAAGTTACACAACTTTATTGCGTACACCAAGTATCAGAATTCATCGATCATTCGCTTTTCCTCTCAGCTAAGTTCCGTACATCAGATAATAATAATTCAAAAGGAGTTTTCCAAAACTATACTTCAGTTATCTCAGCTATCTTCCGTCCTTTGCTCTCCTTATCCGAAAAAAGGACGACAAGTCTCGGGGGCTAAACTCCAGTAAGATTTTCGAACACACCTCAACTCCGTCGATAGATCGATATTTCATTCGATTTTTCAACGATTATTTGCGGTCCATGTGATCTCGACTGTTAAGATCCCCGGTGATTTCTGAAGTCCTTCTCGATCCTTGCCAGTATTTTCAATAAATAGTCTGGATATAATCAACTGTTTGATGGACTTGCGATAATAATTATTCTCTGTGACTTACTCTTAGCCATGTAAAAACTTTTAGATTATTTTATTTATAATTGAAATTTAGCCACCAACTCGGAGCTACAGTACATTCACTTTACGCCTCTCTTAGCAGCCTTGATCTTAGTTTCGACAATATATAGTGGGGGAATCGGCTGGACAACGGTCGTCAAATACATGCTATAAGAAATTAGCGCTTGTTTTGAAACTCAGTTTTTCTGGAGGCGCGATAACTTGAATAAAATATTTGCTGCGTTTCGCAATACGCGAGCTAATCAGTAACAGTGGTTTCATATATATTCTCGAAAGATTGACTCTCGATAGCGTGAAACTCGATATCATATATCGCTAGACTAGTTACTTTTCGAGGCGATCTACTGTGATTTCCAGTTCTCTTCACCCTGATGTGAAATGAAAAAATAAAGTAAGCAATTTCGTATGCAACAAAGATGCGCGACGGCGAGTCTATTGCATTTTTTCCCAACTTACAGCCTTCTTCTCCGCCTTTCAATGAAAAGAAGATGAAAAAGAAGTAGTAGAAAAAAAGCAGAGACTTTATGTAGATTTGAATAATTCACCCGTCTCTTTCGCGTCGTTTTTTGCTTCAGCAGTACTTGTGGAATAGAGTTCGAAAAAGCGTTGAGAGTTACTCCCGAAACGGTTAAACCGTGCAGAGAAAAAATTTTCCGACATTTATTAAACAGAGAATATTAGACACTCCAATTATTTTGAATATAAAACAGGTGAGAAAAGAATAAAAAATAAAAAATCAGTCTGACAGATTTTCCAGGCGGATGTTTAATTCGCTTAACAACGATTTGTATTGCTACATCCACACCCAGATATCTCACGTCTCGTTGTCTGACCGAATCCAGTCCACTACTACTGCGCTGTGTACAGCACGAGGTTACCTGATATTAATTGGCATATCGATCAAAATTTAATTGGAATAGTTTATCAGACTTTCTCGCATACTCTCCATTATTCGTGTCATACTATCGCAGGATTTTAACTCGTTCAATACCGCGCGTCGTTCAACATTTAAAACAACAAATATTCCGAATAATGAAGTGGAGTCACCCGGGTGTGTGTAAGGTGCACATGGCCAGGTGACAAACAAGTTTAGAATTAGCTTTACATTTAGTCGATCATCAAATTCTATACAGGATATTGTTTACTTTACAAATTTACCCGCGTCGATTTAATTACTTTAAAGAATTGACACACTCCAGCTGATCATCGACACAGTGGTAGACTCTGATCATCACACTTCGTAATCTCCACGACTAGGAATGTAAATCTGGTGCTAGGTAATGTCATTGGCATTACAGATAACACTTATGCCTTTTTAAGCCTCTCATGTCTGGCCACTACTTTGTACACCCATATTTTGAACTTGATTCGTTTTCGGTTCGATCTTGTCGTTGAAATTTGTCCAAAATTTCCATTCGATATTTTTCTGAAAGCCTAGAGTAAAATTTTAGGTATTCTGATGATCGTGATAAAATGATGAACAAAGCGAACTGAATTTTGATTTTATTTTGTAGTAGCTGTAGCTTTAGTAAACCCCCCTATTCCCTTGGCTGAGGTTGGGTACACACAATCAGGCATGTTTGTCTGGACCCGAGCTTGTTATCCTCATTTGTACGAGGGTGTATGTGACATTGGTCTCGCGCATTTATGTGTACCTACCAATGCCTGACTAAAGCCTAGAGCTAGGATAGTATGCAGAAAGTGCGGTTAGCACCGAGCAATGGTGATAGATTTATGGTGCGGCAGGTCCTATACCCGTTGAAAGTTGTCTCCCCTCGGTATTTGCCTCGCAGATTTACGAGGGTTAAAATGATTCTCATAGACCGACGCGCGTTACCGACTATCTCTTTAATTTTTCAACCATGAAGATCGGATCCTTCAGCGACTATCAAACCACACGACGATATCAAGACCTTAGATAATACGATCGCTACCAAAACCTAACCATGAATACCACCCTTAAGTCTTTTCATGAGTCAATTATAATCCCATAGATTCAAAGATGGAATTGCATTTTTTTTTTCATCCCTATTTTGTCAGTCTATGAATCATAGATTCAATTTTTAACCTTAAACTGTGCTAAACCGTATACCTGTACGTATATACATATAACTATTAACTGCAGTTCCACTGCGAAGGGTAGCCGATATTGACTCGAAGTCCCGAGTGGCTTCAATCTGCGGCACCATCCTATACTGCAAATCCATACCTATACCTTGATAGTATATCTGTGTTCCACCTAGGTACGTTGTGCCAATTCCCATCCTATAGAATGATATAATTAATCAGAAATTATCCAATTTTCATACTCGAAATCTTCGTCCGTTTCTAATAAGAAATGAAATATTATCGAGGATAGGATAATATCGGAGGTATTATACTCGGTGCACTATGGTGATTTTTGATCGGTTGAATTAGTACTGTAAATCAGTACCCAATATCGAGCTTATTTTTGGGTGAAAACTATTTGTTCTTCGCTCGTAAATTTTTTAATTAAAAATTCTCTGTTGTATCACATCGCTTATGCTCTTTCGGTTTCAGTTAATCAACTCAGTAGGAGCAAACGTCGCATCAGTGACGTATGGTTAGGTAAAAGAGAATCGACCGCGAAACGTGTGGGTAAACATGGAGTGCAAAACGGTATAACAACGCGATCACCGTTACCACACCACCACAACCACCACCACAAACACAAATCTACTAGTGTAGTTACAGTTCACCTTATCCCAGCCCGCAAGCACAACTTATTCCGCTCAATGAACGTGGAACAATAAACAATAGGGAGACGCTTGAGGATTGTGTCAGTAATTCTCTCTGACTACGTACCAAACATTTCTATTCGCAATCTACCAACCGAGGAAGATTCTTATGTCTACATTATATCACCGCATTCTATACGTACTCTGCATCTATTCTCTTCATGAGTCAAATCTATATCTGCTGCAGCTTATGCTTATTCAGATGATTCAACGTATCTTGATCTCTCTTCCTTTTCCTATCTGCACTATATGTGCAGAAGAGAGAAATACCAGGCCACACCACACCATGCGGAAGCTTATCGGCATTAGCCGCAAGTTTGGTCCCAGGACACCGAGGGAGAAATATCTTTTCGGCCACAAATTCGTTTAACAGATACACACATACACACATATATGTATACACCTATATTGTATATATCTGCTCTGGTTAGTGGAATATTACTGCAGAAATTTTCGGAGGGTTGTTACGTGGTGGAATTCTGCAGAGAAGGAATGGCAATAGAGGAACATAGAGGTAGAGAGCTTGAGTGAAATTTTCTCTCGTACAAGCGATAAGCGTGTGATATGTGATAATGCATTTTGGGAGTTTCCTGCTCTAGATTTGTATGAACTTTGGTTCGTGTGGTTTGGCAAAGTACAATGCGAACGCGTGTGTAAAGGAGTTGAGCCGGAGACAGGAATGAAGAGAAAAGAAAAAGGTGGAAAGGGGACGAAAGGAAGAACCATCGAGGAAATTGGCTCGTAATATAAATCAAGATGGTTGTCCAAAGAGGGGACAGAGTCCTTCGAGAAACCGTTACCAGTTCACCGCCCATTGCTATACGATATACTTTTTTACTTTACCCCAACAACGGGTGGTGTTTAAAAGTGCCATTTCTTCTTTCAACATTTTTCTCGGTAGTCTACTTCGTCTCTAAACCGAGAATAGTAGTACTGCTTAAAAATCTCGGGCTCCACTCCCGTAATTAACGTCTCTATCAACGCTCTATGCATTCCTAGATTACGAAAGCTTTCCCTCCCGTTCAAAGGGATCAGCATTAGTTATTGGGTATCATGCATTCATGCGATTTGCTTTGGTGGTTGATCCACCTTGACGTTAATGTATGAATCGACAATGTAACCACTAGCTGAATTTGTAAATTATACAGGAACTAAGTGGTGCTCGAAAATGGATCGAGACCCCAGGCCGATTAAGTGAAGATATAATAGCATCATAGATTTATTCGAATTGGCGTAATATTAAAATGATCGATTCTTTATCACGACTGCCTGCTCGAAGTTCAGAAAACTTTATTGATATAAGCAGGCGGCCACAAAGTTTATAGAATTAATCTAAAAGATGTTCGAAAAGCTCGAAGCCACCATATGGCGACAGCAGGGATTCAGATTTTCTCATAATTTTGTATGAACGAGATTTCTCATAAATTTTGTCTGGCTGGGATTCGCTATTCGCATAATCAGGAGAATTCCCAAATTGAGGGGCCGAATGATTGAACCGCCCTTTGAATCGCAATCCTTTTTTTTCTTCACGTTCTTGCCTTCTTGGAAGTGTTTAAAATCTCTGAAAGTGTGATAAGAGTATGCAGCATAGTTTTTTAATTTTTTCTCCTTTTTTTTCTCATCTTTCTTATACTTAACCACAAGTCTAGAAAACTCCGTGCAAGCAGAAGCTCGTTCAAAGAAGTAGCACCCGCGAGATTTCCAATCTTCTAAGTTTAATACAAGGGGGATAGAATTGCCTCTGAAAGCTTGTCGTATATTTCATCCGCGGCTAAACGTAGATATTTTATGCGTAATGTATTTCGCGTTGAAATGAATTTCCACCAATCGTATATGCACATATATCTATGTATACATATATACACCTAGGTATAAAATACCCGGGTTAAAATCTCGGAAAAAAAATTTCCGACCATACAAACATGGATGAAAAATTGGCGAAAACAAAAACGGGCCCCGACCTAGAAGTGGGAAAGTAACTCCCATAGATTACGAATATTATGAAATACATATACACACCAGGTTCAAAAGAAAAAAAGAAAAAGAAGAAAAAACGATCCCATAACTATAACAAACATCTTAGAAATATATACCGCTGTTCCCATGTGCAGGTATAGGGTAACGAAACGATGGTTCTCTAGGGACTATTTGTGGTTCTGTCCCTAAACATTTTTTCAGCGTCATTCTCACGCACCTCGTAAATGGGGAAGAAATATTTCTTACAAAAAGCTCGTGTGAACTGATAGGTCAAATACCATAACAATACAAACCATGCCTAATATTGCTTTTCCAAAATATTTTCAAATTATTTATTCATCCAAATGGGTTCCCGCGCTCATACCTCATATTAATAAATCTTTACATGGTATTTGATGGCGTTATAATACCTACCCGATAAGTATAAAATTCACACATGCAGAAGCCCAGATCAATGAGCCAGTATGTGCCTGTGTAGATGTATATTTATTGGACCGCAATATCGGTACACCCCCGCAGGTATAACCTGAGATCAATATCTTCGATATATGACATCGGATAACGGTACAATTTTTCATCGGTGCTAAAACTTAATTGGTTCGTTGTCGAGGGATCATCTGTTTCTATATTTTTATACAATACTGCGGGATTGCAGTGTCTGACGTAATTTGCCAAATGAACTATTAAAGATGAGGAATGATGACCGTATGTATTTTTTTTCTTCTTCCATGTTAAAAGGACCATGCCAAGTGTGTCAAAGCAGTTCATGGGAAATAGGGCTGCTTTGAGTATGACTAGGGAAATGATACGTATATATGCGTCTGAATGAAGTTATTCGCCCGTTTTCTTAGTGTGATATTTTTCGCGTATAAAGCTGCATCATTATTTCTATTTTGAGAGGTTTATTTCGACTCCTCGTTTATCAAAGGGCAACAAAGATACGAGACAATTCCCACAGCCTTTTTCTGTCGCTTTTCTTTTCGCACTCTCTTCGTCGAGGTGTATTCCCTCCATTTTTCTCACGTCTACGAAAAGGACGTGGCGTCAAGGATTTATGAGTTATTCTACTCCTATTCTGCGACGTGCTTTGTCCGACAGATCGACTAATCTCGTCACACAATTGTTGTTATTATTATTCTTTTAGCCGCGGCTTACCCCCAGGGTGAGTATCTACCGGACACTTTTTTGTCGTGGTGGGAAAAAAGTTTCCCCGACTAAATCAGGGATGACCAAAGCTACTTGAGAGAAAAATGAAAGAAGTAGAAAAACTGATGAAGGATTTACCTATCTCAGAACCGATGACCAAGTCGAGAAGAATTTGCCGATTCCAACGATGTAAAAGAAACGTCGTTGATTTTATCAAACTATCTGACGGTCGACTGCTGACCAACAAACAGATAAATAATCCCTTTTTGATTAGCTTTGCGTCCTGACGGCTGACGTCGGCTGTTTGATGCCTCTTTGTATGGCGGAAAAAAAAAGTTTCCCCTTAATGAAGGAAGACTCGTGACCCTAACGTACTATATGACAAATGTTACTTTTCTTCGTGATAAATTGATAAGAGAACTTTTTATACACGCATCTGACTCAGCTAATTAAATTCAACTGTACTTGCTTTTATGATAAACGTATGGAAATCCTAATGCCATTTTTTGTTCCTTTTATTTTCTCTGTCACTTTTCATTCCTTTATTTATTTATTTAAATATTTTTCATTTTCCTACCCATGTCAAGCCCAGTTTGTCCCGCAGTTGACACGTTGACAAGCGACGTCACGCTCCCGCTTCTTCACTGTGATATGGTTTCAGAATCTCGTAAGAGAAAACGATAGGGTTTATTTCCGTGCCAACCCTCGTAAGCCTTGACGTAGAGGGCTGCCCAGAGGGAGCTTGCATATTTCAGTTAGTCAGCAGTCGAATGATTTACCCCCTTCATAAAATCCGCAAAATTAATTTGATATACAAAAATTTCTTTTCATTTCATCTACAGATATAATAAATTTTTCAAAAAAAAAAAAAAACAAAAAAACATTTTCTACTTGATAGCTTTAGACTCCCCTGGGATTCTGAACAGCCTCCATAACTCGTTTAGGTGTCTCTATGTTTGATTATCATTATTTTTACGACCAGATTCAGAGCTTTATAATTCATTCAAATAATTCAGAAATCTGGGTTTAACTTCATGAAAAAAATTAATCAAAAAATAATAGAAAATCAATATCGTCAAGAGAGACGGAGAGAAAGGATACCTCATTTCAGGTGTGTTTTCCTTATATCTAAGAATAGTCGTTTTATTGAAGAGTTTTGTTAAATGCAGCTTAACAAATTGCGAGTTAAATACAAATTTGTAAAGAAAAAAAAAAAAAAATCGTTGATCGTAAAATATGCGTATATGTGCCTTGAGGTATGTGAGATTTTGATTAAATACCGTGACGTGACACCTCGGGTTCACGTGGTGAATGCAAACTCGACGAGGGCTTCGTAGAGGCGTAAAAGAAAAACGTGAAAATTAATTAAAAATGTAATCAGCATCGAGCACTAAGTTACTGCTTGGTTGTGCTCGAAATGAAACAGATTCAAATTGGGAACAAAATTTTAAGAGGATCAGTAAAGTTTCGAACAGTAATCTAAACTCGACTGAAATCAGCGACGAAATTATTATATTTCTCGTCTGAAAACCGTGAGGAAGTATTTTTACACGCAACCAAGTAGCCGCTGGGCGATTCGGAATCGGACATAAAAAAATTTCATACATCCGGAAGATTGACATCAATGGAGAAATTGCCTGTGAAAAATCATCAATTTATTTATCGATCGATAAAAATAAATTCATTAGAAAAGACTCCAACTACCTTTAGTCCATTTTCAATGTCCGCGAGTTCGCAGACGGCTAGAAAATCTTTGATGTACCTACCTAGATGGAATTTATGAATACCCGTTAGAATATCGTCAAAGGGAAATAAAAAAACGCAATAAAAATAAAAAAAAATCCGATTTTCATGCAAAACTGCGGTTTATGACGTAGAGGCATCGGGCCGCAAGGGTTCGGGTTTGGGGTGGAATATTTGGATGCTCTTTCCACGTGGATCAATACGCGTATGCCTTTACATGCAGTAGTCGATGTTTGCCTGGTTTCAGTCAGTCTCACTGTGACTTTTCAGGATGTAATTCTCTCCGCGGTTTACTGCAGTCGATATTTATCTATTTTTCTATTGGATCGGCGTCGAATAAAAGCTGGGAACTTCTCCAAGGATCATGGTACACAATATTGATTACTGTCGCGAAAGTTGCAGGGGCGAAAAACCCTGTCGACGATAATTAAAGGGCGTCGTAACGCCACGGGTCATTAATCAAAACGGTGCAAAATTCTCAAAGATTCTTTTTATAAGATCGTATATAGGTAGTATACGTATGTACCTACGTAAAAATCTTTACAATCTTCAATACGGCCATTCACCTTTATATATACGTAACCTTTTCAACTACCCGTTTGAATCTCGGACACGATGGACGTTCGCTATTATTAGGGTGACCGACGCTTTGAAAAGCCAAATATTTAATCGTTTATACATACACGCTTATATTATGTAAACCTGTGCCAAACAGAATAATACCCATATATGTGTATACATATAGAAATATATTTACATACGGAATGTCTACAAAGGGTAGCACCGTCGCGTCGTTCAACCCTGCCCACAGAAATTAAATTCCACATTTTAAAGCCTCGGGTATTTTTACCATTTGATAATTTAAACGCCACACTGCGGCGTGCCCTTTCATCAAAATATATATTATCACTGCTAAACGGATACGAAAATTAATCGGAACGATATAAATGAGTAAAATATTGTTCTTTCATTATTTTTCAGCTTTTCAAAATAGTGTGGGACTCGTAATACAGGCGAAAGCACTTCCCCGTATTTCTTTCTAATTATATATATATATACATCCAAACCTCGCAGGAGTTGGGTAAATATCTGTACGAATATAGAGTCAAGCTCTAACACCTATACCACTTTCCTGTTTCTTTATTTCATTCTTTTTTTTTTTCTACCCGGCAAACTATCTGAGCGAAATTTAAAATTCTAAAGCACCGCTTCGTCGCTGGTTTTTATCTTTTTCCCCATCACCTAGCGACGAAGTATTTCGCCAGATCCACATTCGCAGAAAGCGGCAAGGCCTGGGGGCTGACTTCGCATCAAAGTGGATGAGATTCAAAATAACGTTCAATTCCTTTGAGGTGAGCCTGGCAGACGATTTCTCTCTCCGATCTATTCGGTTACCAATCGGGTACGATCCTTGAACCACGGTGACCAATTTAAAAATACATGAGCCGACTAATACCTTAGAAAGTCTTTGTGCTTTATTCACAGCGTTGACATAGGAAGTCCATTCCACAGATACCTTCTGTAAAGATTTTTCGAACCGTTTTCCAGGGTCATAGCGAGTGACTCGTACTTATTTTTCGTCATTTATATATTCGCTTTTCTTATAGTAATGAAATGCATATAAAATACAGGAATATTTTGTTGAAAAATTGTATAAATCGTAGTTTCATTGTTTTTTTTTTTTTTTTTTTTTCCGTGAACTTTTATTCCATGTTACGTATTTCAAAGATTTTTTTCAACCCGAACTAGCGATAAGCTTTACCCACGCTCGATACGAAAGCTTTAGCATAAGCACCCTGGCGTCGAGACACCGATGCCGCGCCACGACGTCGTGACGTGAATCGAGATTCGAGTCCTTATTACTGAGCGGGTCCTTTGTTTCCTGGGGATTTACACCAACGCGTTTCTTCACCCCGTCTCAACACCCCGCACATTTATGATGGATGAGTCTTCCGCCTTAGACTTCTCCTGAACTTTTACGAACGCTTGACGTACAATTTTCGAAGGACTTTTCAAAGATCTAGCTCCGCTCTAATTAATAATATCTCTACAAAGCCCGAGGCACCCAGCGGGAGAATATCTCAAGTTACACTCCGTCGTTTCAAGAGCCCCGAGCTTATCTTTGCTGCAAAAAAAGAAACGAAAAAAAAAATTCGAGGAAATAAAACCAGGGGATGGAGGCTGACATTCAGATAGTTTTAACCCCCGGCTATACAATAAAAAACAAAAACGAAGTAGCATCAGCAATGGGATAAAATCCGGTCAAGGTAAATCAAACTGCATGAGATATGCGAAACAATAAACGGGGTGGTTTTCTTCTAAAAGAATTTCAACACACTATGGTCTGTCTATTTGTCTGTCTGTCTGTCGCACTTTATTGGTTCGAGGGTAGCTGCGTTTCTGCATCATATCATTGCAGAGCTTTGACACGCACATATACATATACTTATATAAGTATATATCAAGTGAGACCATCGTGCGATAAGCTCACATCTCTCTACCATAGTCATCGTTCCCGGTTCATTTGGCACCCCGCCATTACGTCAGGACCAGCCCTTGCCCTCTCGTGATCACTTCGTTTATAGACTGGACAGGGGTCAAAGAACATGATATGTATACATACAATGACTGACGGGGAGAAAAAAATCCCCTTCATCCCCTCAACAGGGGATTCAAAAATTGCTGCAGGTACGTTCATAATGTGGCCAATACGTCATACCTACGTGTGGAAATTTGTACCAAATTATTATTATTATTATTATTATTATTATTATTATTATTATTATTATTATTATTATTATTATTATTATTAATATTATAAGTTCAAAGACTTATCATAATTCTTACGGGCCACTCGCTTACCCGTTGACCCACCGACCAACCCTCGTATTTTTTTGGTGAAACGCGGTGGAATACGAGGCGCCGCGTCGGACCACTCTACGCGGGTTTCTTCGACCCGTCGAGGAGCAACAATTTTCCATCTTTTTCCACCCCATGGTTTCTGGTGGGCCGGTTTTCTCCCTTACACTAGTACGCTCGGTTCGCGAACGGTAAATCGATTCGGTTATACACGCGGGCCTCGGCCCTGTACAACCAAATTCAAAAGTAAAACAGCCCTCCTTGGGACCCTTTTAGGTACTACATATGGATGTAACGTTGTTACGGCTATAATCGTAGGATTGATAATGATAATAACCGTAATTATGATAACAGGGAAAAGGGAGAAGGAAGAGTCGCGGCACCCCCACGCACCGTGGCGGGATCCTGACTTGCAGACTACCCTCAAACATTGAGGGAGATAAGTATGTCTAATCAAAGCAACGACACGTGCCTAACAGCAATCAAGGATTTTTTACCATTTTTAAGGCGGTATCATATTTGGAAAAAATCGAAATTTAAGACCTGGGGCTCGTTTGAAATTTTAACACATGCTTTAAATATTTACCCTTTGCAGCTTACGTGTTAAAATGTTTTCCAAAAAAGGTGATTCTTGTAGAAATTATGCTAATTTCCATCACATTTATTGATGATGGAGTTCAAACTCCCTGCAATACATTTTATGAAAACCCTGAATCTCTGAATCATATGTTTAAGAAAATATTGAACAAATTGCACCGACGAGTGTTTAAATTTCTTCAAAAAATCACATTTTGAAAGAACCTGAATTTTCCGAAAATCCAGGGTCAAGAAACGCCTTCAGCGATCACAGTGTAATACTATCACTACCCACCAGTGGCTAATAGGTAGAGCCAAAAGCGCATTTCATTGGTTTCTTTTTACGTTTTATTTTCTCTTCATCCTCTGCTACGTCTTCTCTCTGTGTTCCCACCGTTCGCAAGTAATCCCCGAAGTTATACTGTCTGAGAGAAGAGCGTTAGTGAGTAGCTAGACGTTCATTCTTATACTGTTAACATTACTGTAGAAACGAAGTAAAAGGTTTGGGGCATTCGTTGGAAACGTTTTACGCTCCAATGCCCTCGATATAGTCGACTGAAGAGGTACGGAGTCGCTCATCTTGCGTGGAAGCAGATGTAATTGCACGGATCGATCGACCCCAGCCTCCTCTTCTTCGAGATACATACCGGGACTAGAAGCTTGAGAGTAAGAGAGATGGATGATCGATTAAAATGCTGCCCGCAGCATCACCGCCACCGGCACTTTCCTCCTTCTCCCTCCGTCGACATCACATGGTCTTCCATCCCGTTCGATCCTTGTCTTGGTGAGAGGAACTTGGATTATTGCGTTCCTTTCATGCTCGAAGGACAGAATTCTAGAGCATCGTTAGCACCGTCATCTCCTCCATACCTATCTCTCATACACAAAGTACGAAAATTTAAGATAAAAGCGGTGCAGGGTCCCTTTGCGTGTGATGTTCCACTGTGACAGACTTCAATGCATTGTGGAAATTTAATTCTGGATATACCATTTCAAGGGGTGGTAAAATGAAATTTGCATCAGGTAAGTGTAAAATCAAAGCGTAGCTCATCTGCCAACTATCGTAAAGCGACCGCGCAATTATTCATTCCACTAATTCTGATGGGTTTTATTGATTTGAGCCAGTCTACGTCAAGCGGGACACGTTCTGACTACATGTTCTTAAAGATTTAAAACAAAAGTAAAATTCTTTTACCAGTTGATTTATTCAGTAGAATCTGTAAAACAAATTACACAAAAATTGGAAACATCCAAGTCAATTTTTGATTTATTTTAGTCCCGTATGACGTGGACTGACTGATTGTTGGGAAATTGCCTGGGCTGTTATCGTGTCTCCCGTCGGTCTAGATTATTTTTCATTTCTCTGGCGTTTCGTTTAGTATTCTAGGCGTAGAAACCTGTCGAAGACCGTTCCAAAGGAAATAATCTAGTCCAACAGATTCTATTGAAGATAATCTAGCTTTGCCGGAAATTCCAGTCTTCATCTTTCGCGTGTACTTATCAATACGTAGCTATACGTCGAGCCTATAAAGAACGACGGACAAGCCTATCGAGTAAACACGGAAGATCCTTCGTTTTCCGCTTCGAAGTACAATATTATCTTTCGATTTTCCCTTGCTCAGCCCTTCGGGGAAGGTCTGCATGCCAGACTGATTTCTCTGGTCCTGGACCTCCGTGGGAAGGAGGGGATGGGGATGGAGGACCTGGCAAGGATCCGAAGGAAGCAATAACGAATGTATTTCCGGTTCGTTTCCATTATTTTTCATTTGTTTCCTGGGGGTTCGCAATTTGAATTATTCATTACGTCCGCGTCACTTTTCCCCGAGGTATAATAACCTTCACAGGTTTACAGGGTGACAAAGTTTCTTCTTTATTTAACAATCCACTTATATCATTATTCACGCACAGCTCAATATCTGCAAATAAATTTATCTCGCGGAATAAAGTCTTGCATATTTGTTTATTTCAAGAAATTTTATTCCGCTCAGTGCAGCCGAGATGAGTATGAAATGACATTCAAAGTTCAACTCCCATCTTATACGCTGACAGCTACCATTTATCGTTGAAAAATGTCACTTTATAGCCTGGAAAAAGTACAAAACTAATGGAACGTCAAAGAAATACCCGAGTAGACGCAGACTTCGTATGAGGTGATGCGTCTGATCATATACAGCTTTATCTCTTTTTATTTTCTTACAGGACGGTGGAGGAGACAGTCCAATTCACTCGAAGGATTTGAATCCAAAAATATATCTTCCTACCCATATGAAGTGCTGAGACTAGCGCGGATAATAAATAACCCAGAGCCAGTAACTTGTAATTATAATTCCAGCGAGAGGTGATAGAGAATATACGAAACCGCTGAGTTAGTAGAAAAGGTGCAAGCCCGAAGTTTGTGAGTGTACTGACCACGAAGCAATTAAACAGGGGTTACAGCAACTCTAAACGGCAATCATAAAGATATTCTAGGGAAATGGTCCGACCCTCTTTCAGTATCAGATTTTTCGGGTGTAGCCCTTCGGTTAATATTCAAGGGTCAAAAGTTTCAAACGTATTTCAATGTCGAGGTAAAGTTTCATGTCACAAGAACGCTCATCAAGCTGTGAAGAGGTGGAGTACGAAGGAAAGTTCCGGATGGATATTGCCCTGCTGAAGATGAGCTCAGATCTTCACAGCTGTAAAATAAAACATTTTCTTAATCGTCTCGGCTTGCCAGTCAGTTGCTATAAGGAAAAGTGAAAAAAATCCTGATTACTTTTATCGACATTCATTCAGACGCAATACATCGGATGGTCTTGATAAGAGTTTCCTACATCTCCTATGTCAGCATATAAACAGGAGGTCGTTTTTTACTCGACAGCGAAGTACTTTTCTGAATACTAGATCATGCCAACTTGAACTTGAGTCTGCATATAAAACGATGTGTAGTCGTGGGTGTCAGGAGACACTCTCATTTCTGACCGTCGACTTGTCGTGATCAACGGTGCACTACATTATGGTGAGTAGAAACCGATTCATTAATTTATTATGCATGCTATAATCCGAATAGAGCAAGTGCTTCAAGTATCCAATATGTGCAAGGATAAATTTTTATAATTCCGTATGTCCTATGTCCAAAAGGTTCTCGTGATTTCAAGAATTTATTTAAATGTCATTGAATGTTAGTAAAAATTGAAGAACCGTAGTAACTGAACTTTTCTATGAGAACTCATATCACACGCAGTATTATTTCTTGATTAATTGTTCTATCGATATTTGTAGGCTTTAATACGAGGATCGATCATCGCCTTGATTGCCTTGATCGGTGTTAGCCACTCGCAAAATTTCATTCCCCGTGAATTACTGGACCCCGTTAGACAAAATGGTCTCGGATATAGACCGTGGACACAAAATGATACGTCTGCTACCTGGATTTCGCTCGCTCAAATGGGAATCGAGACGGTAAATTCTCTGTTTCGAATTCACATGAATAACTTGGAATGGCTAGTTATGGACGATAATCGCATCAGCATCATACCTTCAGCAGCCTTCAAGTTCTCACCAGAGTTGACTTACATCAGTTTGGCCAGAAATCGAATTCAACAGTTTGAAACTGGTGCATTTGATTTTCTTGAAAAACTACAAATACTTGATCTTGATAAAAATCCCATCCGGGATCATTTGGACACCAGTATGATCAGCTCATTACCTGCATTACAAAGCTTGTATTTGAGATATTGCCAGCTGCCATATTTCCATCTACCTGAACGTATGAATACCCTATCCCATCTATATCTATCCGGTAACCAGCTACAAGTTTTTTACTCCAAAAAAGAATCAGCATTGACCCATTTGCTTCTAGAAAATAATCGTTTGAGCTACGTCTCGCTAGAATACTTCGAATCGCTGGTTTATCTTGATCTAAGTGGCAATTGGTTAGACAAAATCATGTATCAGTCTCGGGTGACTCCTGCTAATTATGTGCATACTCTTAATCAAATGTGGTATTACCGTAAGACAACACATTCAGCGTTGTATCTTGATTACGCTCCTGCTTTGGAATATCTGATATTATCATCCAATAAAATATCCGAAATCGCATCGGACAGTTTTCTAGAAACTGAATCACTGATTCATGTAGATCTTTCACGGAATGAAATTGGTGTAGTGCACCCTGGTACGTTCAACAACTTGGTGCACCTGGAAGTTATAATTTTGGATTCAAATAAGATTGGGCAAATAAATTATCGGGCATTTGTTAATTTGCCAAATGTGAAAACCATTTCGTTAAAGGATAACGAGATTGATGAAATTGACGAAGACGCGTTTACCAAACTGAATTCAAGTACGAATGAAGTTTCTTTATACTTAGATAACAACAACATACATACTTTGGAATCAAGTTCGTTCCGTGGTATAATGGGTCTGAAACATATTGGCCTTAGTAATAATAAAATAAAAACTATTTTGTCACTCGCTTTCGTCGATCTCCCGAATGTGGAATCTATAGTGATAGAAAATCAATTGCGTGCATCTGGAGCGTCAGATGCTGAAATACGAACGGAAGTGGAAGATCGTAGCACAGGATACATAGACTCATACGCGTTTTCCAATCTGACAAATTTATCCTCCCTAGTAATACGTGGAAATGAATTCACTGATATAGAGGCTCAGGCGTTTGACGCACTCCCGAAATTGACGATATTAGATTTGTCAAACAATACACTAGAAAATATTTCTCCTGAAGCCTTTCGTGACCTTCCAAAAATCGAATCTTTACTCCTCTCAAGCAACTTTCTATCAACAATCGCACCTGGAACTTTACCGAAACAGTTGAAGCATTTGGATCTGTCGAGAAATATTAAATGTTCAGACCTTAGTTGCTGGCATATCGAAGAACTTTATCAGCTGAATAAACTCCACATTTCGGGAGTAATCGATCAGTTCACGGTTGAAGACCTGACACTGTTTCCAAAAAATCTCACCGTTGTGGTATAAAAAAATTCAGAGGCCACTATGGATTCCCCTATTCGAGGTTAATTAGAATCCATAACGATTTCCTGACAACTCATTATGTCACCTACGTCATAAATATTTGTATACTTATATCATAGTTTGTAAGATATAATATGAAGATGATAATTTTGAAATAAAAATTTTCAGAGTTGAAGTACTTCTGATTTCATATAGACTTTTCATTCGTTGATTATTCTTCCTGCTTCGAATAGCGCCAATATTTCATACTCATTATTATTCTTAGAACAATTCGAACTAGTCGAAATAATCCTCAACGTCCTCCCATAGAAACAAGATCAAGACTCCCTTGCCAAGACAATACATTTCATTATCCCCAAATCCCAGAAATTTTGTAACCCTTTAAATCCCTCTATTTTTGACGCATCAGGCCTTCCCGGTCTATTGTCAAATTCTAGGCAAAGGTTGCTCGCTTTGTTTATCCCTTCTATCCCACTACTTGGTTATTTTCAAATTTAACTATT
Organism: Tenthredo scrophulariae; assembly: GCA_963978835.1. Classification (NCBI taxonomy): domain Eukaryota; kingdom Metazoa; phylum Arthropoda; class Insecta; order Hymenoptera; family Tenthredinidae; genus Tenthredo; species Tenthredo scrophulariae. Next base: position 13,131,229 of record OZ022234.1, read on the forward strand.
CTTCGATTGGCTTCCTACTCCTTACCAAAAGCCCGCCTTTGCCGAACTTTACTCCTTCGACTTTGTAAGCAAACTAGTCGAAGATCCGAAATTTTCGGTTGAAGCGACAGTCATAGTCGTAGGGCACAGTCAAACTGCGTGAAGCAATTAGTTCTATATTTGTAGTGGTTTTACTTCAGTGCCCCGATACTCAAGCACAAAGAAAAAAACAATAGATTTGCATATTGAGTCTTACGTGATCACGTTTGCACCCACAGAAGAACGGAATTGTATTCGTCATTATTTCGATTTTTAGTTCTATTTTCGTATTGATTAATAAACTAGAGAAGGAGAATGATATTTCCACTCTAAACTGTACATTAATTTATAGTCACAACGTTGTAGTCTCAATTATCTGTTGAACTTTGACACGAATAAGATTATTTATAGCCGTTGCTGCTGGGAAGAGACCTCATTATTTGCTGACTTGTAGCGATCAACAGTCTAATATTATGGTAAGTGGAAAACTTATTCATCTATTTATTACGCACGCTATAATACGACTAGAATAAAAAAAAGCATCGCCTTTCGATACTTATTCCGAAAAAATTAATCTCGAATTTTCTATGTCCAAAATGTTCCCGCCACTTTACGATTTCGCGTAAATTAAAATTGACGAAACGTGGTAACTGAACTCGTCTAGCCGAGCTCATATCATAGCCAGTATTGTTTCTTGATCACTTTTGTAATTAATATATTTAGACGTTACCACGGACATTGATCATCGCTGTTACCCTCATCGGCGTAATCTACTCGCAAAATTTGGATCCTCGCGAATCGCTGCAGACTGTTGACGAAATAGATTTGGAGTATAGACCGTGGGAACGCAATGAGTCATCTACAACCTGGATTTCCCTCGATGGAATGGGCATTCGAACTCTAAATTCTATGTTCCGTCTACACATACCTAACTTGAAATGGCTTGTGATGGATAACAACGGGATCCAAGCAATACCTTCAGCAGCCTTTGAATCTTTCACAGACTTGACTTACCTTAGTTTGAGGGGAAATCAAATTCAACAATTCAGTTCTGACGCATTTAGTAATCTTCACGAACTAGAAGTACTTGATCTTGACAACAATCCCATCAACGACAATCTGGATTATAGTATATTTAACACATTAACTGGTTTGAAACGTCTATACTTAAGAAATTGCCAGATGAGATCACTCGATCTACCTTTATATGTCGCTAACCTGTCACATCTTTATTCATCTGGAAACTATTTACAAATGTTTTACGTCATCAATGAATCAGCATTGACCCATGTACACCTAAACGATAACCAATTGTGGTACGTATCACTGTCGCAGTTCAAATCACTTATCTACTTGAATTTGAGTAACAACTGGCTAACCAGAGTCAAGCGTAAGTCTGAAGTCCCTGCTTCTTATTATGCGAGAACTTTTGAGCGAAGGGGCAGTTATGACGGAGAGTATTACCGGCAACGATATGGTTATGGTTCCGAAGATGATTCCGGATTATTTCTGGATAATGCTTCAGTTCTCCAACATTTGATAGTTTCATCTAATAAATTATCAAAAATCGATCCGGATACTTTCGTTGATACCGAATCATTAGTTTATGTAGATCTAAGTAATAATGAAATTACTGAAGTTTACGCTGGTACATTCAATAACTTGCTACAGCTGGAAAATATTTTATTAGATTCAAACAAGATCAGACAAATAAATCATCGTGCTTTTGTTAATTTGCCAAATTTAAAGACCATTTCGTTGAAGAATAATGAAATTGATGACATTGACGAAGACGCGTTCACTAAGTTGAATTCAACTGCGAATGAATTATATCTGTTCTTGGATAATAACCGGATACATACTTTGAGTAGAGGTTCTTTCAAGGATATAAAGGGTTTGAAACATATTGGGCTTAGTAGTAATAGAATAAAGACCATTTCGGCTCATGCGTTTGTCAACCTTCCTAATCTCGAAAGTATAGTAATAGAAAATCAATTACGTGATGAGAGTGTTGGCGATAGTCATTATCGATATCGGAGTGGTGACCGTAATTCTTGGCTGCAATTATCAGAGAAAGGATCAATCGGGTCCGATGCATTCTTCAATCTCACAAATTTAACTTCAATTACAATTCGTGGAAATTCATTCAGTATCATAGAAGCTCAGGCTTTTCACACGCTTCCGAAATTAACATTGTTGGACTTGTCTAACAATAACATAGAAACTCTTTCCTCTACGGCATTTGACGACCTTCCGGCAATAGAAAATTTATACATCGGTAAGAACTCTATATCGAAAATTGAACCGGAAACTTTTCCGCAACAGCTCAAGCATCTGGATTTGGCATCGAATTGTGTATGTCCGAATTTTAGTTGCTGGCATGTTGGGGAACTCCACCAACTGGAAACACTCGACGTTTCAGGTATAATTAAACGATTTAAGATCGAAGATTTTACAGGATTGTCAAAAAATCTCACAGTTATAGTCGGCAGTACAGGAGCTACTTCGGTTGTCCCGCGGGTTACCCCTTGCCAGACAGAGTTTTTTGACTCTCCAATCGAATAATTTCGAAATTTCTCGTTACCTAGATAAGTAACTACTGAATATCCAAAATTGTTAAGATACAATAGCAAGCAACACCTGTTAAATATGTAATCACAGAAATATATTGAATAAATATTACTAATAAATCTTTACGTTCAAAATATTCGATAGTTGAAGTCGTTATTCGAATGATCCACTCGTCGGTCTTGTTTTTCCATTTTCCTGTACAATACATCATATAGTTCTGATAGGAACTCGCCTCCCTTTCAGTTTCTCTTTAATTAGCTAATTATAGCGAGTGAGGAATCACACCACACAATATTGGATCCTGATGAACTACAACGAAGCTGTAAACTCAATTATCTTCTGAACTCTGGCCGAGATGATTCTGAGGCCATCGTTATTTCTCGACTCGCAATGATCAGAAGTGCATCACATTACGGTGGGTGGAAACTGACTAATTCATTTCATTTAGATTATAAAAATCGAACGTGTCAATAACCTGAGTGAATGATAGCATGTCTAGTTCAGACTGAGTATAATACCATCCATACTCATACCATCCCATAAGGGAATCATTTATTTATTCATTTTTTCATAAATATTTCTACACGACAGTACGCGCATCAATCATTGTCTTCATTGGTACAATCGGAGTATCTTACATGTAGGAATTCAATCCAGGCATGTCATCGAACTTTGCTGAAGAAATATAGACCTTAAATATCAACCATGGAGACACCGTGATCATTTATTTACACCCTGGATTTACCTCGACGGAAAAGGTATCGCAAAGATACTCTATGCACTTAGGGTGAACGCCCCTGGCTTAAAACTGTACTTCAAGCGTTTGGATTTTGCAAGGAATCCTATGTTCTCGAATGTTGGTTTCTGGCATATTGGCTTCGGGCATGAAATACTCCATTGCATTGCCTACGCCCTACAATTATTATAAATCTTGCCTACATAAGAGTTTGAATAATTGTTCTAAATAATTACTTTTGTGGGTTTTACTTTTTCTACCGTTCTATATAATAGTTGGAAAAATCTTCTGAGGCTGCAAATTGTTGTTCAATTTTCTTAATACATAACTGCCGGACAAGAGTGCTTCTTCATTAAAATTACTTCAGCTTGTCAGTGAGCTGTTGCGGGCGAAAATAAAAGGATTTGCCTCGTAACCCTACCGGAAATGACGTTCCATACCTGATAACTTTGATCCATATTCATTGAGAGTCATCACATATCATTTATTTCTATTAGTATCATTATTTTCAAGCAATACTTGAATAATATAATGAACAAGCGTTGAACAGTTTCCAAAAAATTCATTTTCATTGAATCTTAGCCATAATACTACGTTACTCAATTATTACCGATGGTATAAGAAGCCAACGCCCCTCGTCTCCAGCCACTATTTCTTCGGATGGACCCCCAATTGCGTTCTTAGACCGTAGGTCCATTATGATATCTTCTATTTTTAGAAGCCCCATGCTATGGTGCTGTCCTCTTGGCAAAGCCAGAATTCAAGTCCAGCTCTCAGACGAACAGTGAACGCAGTCTACGTCGTGCCAGCGTTGGTCGAAGAAGGATACCGCGAACACGCTTTGATTTTTACCTCATCATACAACTTCCATACGTATTTGTGATGATAAATAATTCAAGGCTTTCAGTTTCGTTTCATACTTATTAACAATCTCATTATTCGTTGGACTTTGCTATCGGCATTTTAATAAAATAATTGTTACGGTGGGTGAAAAGTGAATGATTTATTTTCTGTTATTACTGGAACATCGTCTTACACGTAATTTGTATCAATTATAAGATTGAATCTGTGCACACTTTGGATAATCTATTACAAATGAGCTGATATCCTGCACAGAATTACTTCTGCATTTGTTCATTAATATTTCTAGATGCTGCTACGAGCACGGTTCATCCTCTTCATCGTCGTGACAGTGGTGGCTTGTACTAAGGGATCGTCACAAGGTAGTGCCGATGAACCAACTCTTGGATATAAACCATGGTTACACAACGCTACTTCTACATCGTGGATCTCCCTCGATGGAATGGGTCTCTCGAAAATAAATTCTATGTTACAACTGAACGTCAAAAACCTCAGCTGGCTAGTCATGGACAATAACAGTATGCAAAAGATACCTTCGGAAGCCTTCAAGTTTTTGCCAAACCTGACTTACATCAGTTTGGCGCATAATAGAATTAATCAGTTTGAAACTGGTGCATTCCGTTATCTTGAAACACTGCGAGTACTTGATCTTGACGTAAATCCTATTGACTTAGACCTGGACGGCTGTACCATTTTCAATACATTACCTGCCTTGGAAGTATTGTATCTAAGAAAATGCGGTCTCCGATCCTTCGATCTACATAAATGTATGGAAAATCTAACTCACCTTCATTTATCGAGTAACCGGATACAAGCCTTTTTTGCCACAAGTGAATCGACAGTGACCCGTTTATATCTGAACGGTAACGAGTTGCGTTACGTGTCACTGTCGCAGTTTAAATCACTCGTGTATCTGAATCTGAGTAACAACTGGTTGGTCAGAATTGTACCGGGATCACCGGAGCGGGATTATAATTCGGCAAAGGATTTCAGCCGGCATTCGTATCATCATGGTAATAGCGAAGTGGGTAGGGCGTTATATCTTGACAAAGCTCCGGCACTAGAATATCTGAATATATCATCGAACAAGATATCTAATATCGAGCCTGATACTTTTCTTGAAATTAGAAAACTGATTCATGTGGATCTAACTGATAATAGGATTAGCGAAATCTACCATGGTACGTTTGGTAACTTGTTGCACCTCGAAGAAATTTTTCTAGATTTAAATCAAATAACCAAAATTCATTACAGAGCTTTTGTCAATTTGCCAAATTTGAAGATCATTTCATTGAAAAATAATCAGATAACCGACGTTAGCGAAGACGCGTTTACTAAGCTAAATTCAAATTCTCCTGACCTTCATCTCTTTCTGGATAACAATCGAATACATACTTTGAAGAGAGGTTCTTTCATGGGTATAAACGGTTTGAAACATATTGGGCTTAGTAAAAATAGAATAAAGACCATTTCGTCACAGACCTTCGTCAATCTCCCGAATCTTGAAAGTGTATTAATTGAAAATCAATCGAATGATGAAACTAATGATCGTTCTGCGTGGAGTAAACCCATGTCCAGAAAGGGTATAATAGAGTCAGATGCGTTTTTCAACCTGTCAAATTTAACTTCGATCGTAATTCGTGGTAATGCATTCGGTGTAATAGAGGCCCAGGCTTTCCACACCCTGCCTGCATTGACAATCTTGGATTTGTCGAATAATGGGATAGAAAATCTCTCCTCTACGGCATTTTACGACCTTCAAAAACTCGAGGATTTGTACCTGGACAATAACTCGATATCAAATATTGACCCTGAAACTTTTCCAGTACATCTAAAACAGCTTAATTTGGCCAGTAATCCTTTGCGCGGAGAATTCAGTTGCTGGCACATAGAAGACCTTTATCAGCTAGAAAAACTCAACGTTTCTGGAATTATAGAATATTTTCAAGTCAACGTCGTTTCAACTCTTCCTGAAAATCTAACAGTCGTGGTAGGAAAAATAGAGGCTATTCCATGATGTCATACCAGTTCCTTTAATATACCATCATAAATTTTTACTGTAAACATATGGCTTTTGATATACGTGGCAAATAACAGATTCTCACACTACGATCCTGAACAGATAATTCAACTGTAACGCAGAGAATTTGTGAACTTGATAATAAAAAGTACGATGCCCAGGAATTCAAGTTATTGATTTCATTCTCCACTTATCCTTATTACGATTACCGTGTTCCTGCATAATTAGGCGATGAATTACGTAAATAATTATTGAATCATCAGAGACTGAACACTATTTGTCACTGGATGGATAAGTTACGGTCTTTTTTGATACACAGTATGGCTCAGAAATCCCCAAGAGGTTTGAGCAGTGCTCAAAAGAATACCTATTCAAACGTATGACTTTGTTTTAGGTGTTAAAAGGCCTTTGAACTTTTATGTTCCTCAGTTAGCTATCTGTCCTTTGTTCTTGTCCTTTGGTAACCGTACGCTATTCCTGTTACTTGAAATAAAACAACTTGATACTACCAAGCAGTAACGTAAGTTTGAGATCTTGAAAGTCGAGCACAAAGGCATCCAAAGTTCTTGGGATACTTCAATACCAGAGTTCAAGTGACTTGAAACTATTTAGAGTATATACCTAAAGATATTTTCCACTTAATGGATTCAGATGAGAAATTTTATCCCAATATTATTTACTCACCTCTAGTTTGCAAGACAAAGAAGATACGCGAGAAACTCCATTATTCAATGCTGCAGCTTCTCACTTGCTGAAACATTCGAAAAATACTCAAATTCAATAATTACATAACCGGCAATAGGTCAATAGTTATCTGTAGTTGAAGAGTAAAATTAACGTTGCACTACCTTTCACAATAATTAAAGATATTGTTAATTATATGATAAATTTCGGAAGTAAAATTTGAGGGCAACGAGCAAGATAGGAACGATCATTAGCGATGAACATTTAGCGGAAGAGACTCCAACGGTTCGAACGATTTTCTGAAATAAGGGCAGAGGTACTCGCGCAGCTCTTTACTGCATATTGCTGCAGTTTCATATTTTAGCTAGCTGCTAGTTGGTCGTTGGATTTAGGGTGCACTGTAAGAGGATGCTGTGGTTAGAGCTGGGAAAAGCTCGCTTCGGCTGGTCAACCCGGTACTGACCTGGTTAGTGCTGCACGGTTTTGTCTATAGTAATATACCCTGCTGTGATGTCCAGTGCTTTTTACTCGAAGCTGGTAACGCAAGAAGTTCGAAACTCTCTTGTTTCGATGGAAGTATCCAGGTATACGACCTGATAATTGGTGTCGGTATATTTTGCGCTAAAAATTTACAAACGAACCCTGCGGGTTTAACGATTTTTCTTATTTGACCTGAATTGCAAAATGAATGAAAAGCACGCTACCTTTTCGATGGAACTGAAAAAGGAAGGAGAAAACTAGCAGAGCAATTGCCTTTACACAGTCGTGTTCAAAATACTAGAAAAAGTAATCGGATGCACCGGAGTCTGCATCGCGTGGGATACCCACTTCTGAAAGATTCAGTCAGAGTAATCCTCCGGCACGTATACCTAGATCTGAGGATAGAGAAGTTTGGATTATTTAAAATTCTATCAAATCACTCAGTCGAATAAATAGAGTTGACTATTCTCATATGAAATAAAAAACCGGATAGCTATTTCGTTTTAAACTAGTGAAAATTTTTATCTGGCTATAGTGCACTGAATAATTTACTGAATTTTTTAAATATTTTCAAACCAGGTTTCCAACCCTCTCGTCAAAGTCATCCCTTTGATCGATAAGCCGTCCAAAAGAGAGAAGAAAATCCTAGTAGACGAGAGACCCTGTTGGCCTGTGATTGATTTGAATTATTATTTTTTTTTTTCTCTCTGAGAATAAAATTTTGTATAATAATCAACCTTGATTACTTTGCCACCACGATTTACACTACCCCACTCGTTACCATACATATAGGTATATATGTACAACAAATATTACGCCCCCAGCTGGTATTATACTAATTGTAATTTGGCACTGTTGAGAGTTGAGAATTGCTTAGCACGCTTTAAACGCCGCCTAACTACCCTTCAAGGTTATTTACTTTCACCCAAACAACTTAACCCTCGCCCTATTGCGGTCAAGACACCCACTAGGGCTTCGAGTGGAGACGGAAGAGGGTCGCCGAGATCAGTGGTGATCGCGCGATTTCGATATCAGCAAAATAAAAGCGGGGGCGGAAATTCTGAGGATTTTTATTACGAGGAAAAAAAAAATATAACTGTTTCATATCTCCCGTTACTATTTTTCTTTCCCCCCGTTACTCTTTTGCCAAAATTTATGTCACGTATTTTCTTCTTTTCTCTCTCGTGTGGAGAAAAATTTTGAAAAAAAAAAAAAATTGAGAACGGGTTAAATGTAGGAGAGAAATTCGACAGGCATTAAGCTCCGGGCATCGAAATGTTTTCGTGGATTCGACGACGTTTAAGAAATCGAGTTTTCTTGCCATTCCTATTTCTTATACGCTCCGTTTCGCCGAACTTTTACCCTTTCATTTCGACCCCCTTTTCTCCGTTAAACCCCTACTTACGACCGAGTGACTCCACCTTATTTGCCATACTGAATCGTAGGGTAACGTCGAGTAATCCGAAGGGAAGAACGGGACAACAAAGGTACAGGCTGTAAACCAGCCTCTAGATACTCTAGAGTCTCAGGTCTATCTTTGGACTTGAATGCTTTTAGTTGTTTACTCGCCCCCGGTTATCTACTAAAGTTTTACCGTAACGTGCCTAATTTCAAATACCCTAACTCCTAGCCCCAGGTTATACGCGGAAAGTTTTACCATGTAAACCTCACGTTCTCTTACTGCGCGATATAACTTATCGCACAATCATTATTCTCTTGTTTATTACAGATTATACTTTGCCAATGACTGACCACACGATTTGAGGAGGTAAAATAACACGAAATCAAATATGGCTGCCCTTAAACGGTCGATTTCCGTTGATCCTGCAAAAAATTACCCTCATAGGCCGGGCCATTCGGTAGAGAAATTGTTCCAGCGAAAAGGAATCCTTGACTGGCGTACCCCCACGTGTCGCTATCCGCGGGTTTCCTAAAAAAGGCATTTATTACCGGGGTCAAACGAGGCACGCCCAACTCTCGAACTCTTTATCCAGTATTTTTTTTTTTTTCCCACTGAAATTTGTCGGCGCCTCGAATCCCGTCAATTCTTGGAGTAAAAAAAAATCTACCCATTTTACCAACATCGTATGAAAACTCTCTGATTTTCTCCATTTTTGCCAAACGTTAAGTTATGCACGTATGCGACTCGTAGAACCGCGTGCTTTATACGTCCTACTGCAGTTTTTGCATAAAGGTTGAAGAGAAAATGTGAAAAAAATATTGCAAAGATTGTTCGCAGGATTTCATGTTTCAAAAAATACCATTACAGCCACACTAACACCATACGACAGTCATCTACAAACTTTTTTTATCTCTTGTTTGTTGACTTTGTATACCAACTCCTCAGAGCCTGGAGGTCTCTATACCTATAGTAGACGTCAAAAAGCTGTGATATTGATCGAGACTCGGTTCAATTTCTCTAAAAGCTGTTCTTTGCGGTATAAGAGCGGTCGAGATTTGCTCTAAAGGTTTAGAAATCGGCCAAGGGCCAAGGGCTAGAGATTCGCTGCACGTCTCAGTCCTGTAAGCCGTGAAATTTTCACTTTTCAGAAGACGGAAAATTCTCATGCAGATAATATGCGAACTCGTGCCTGTTCGTGTAAGACTGTAAGATGTGTAATAAATAATGTAACATGACTCTATACGTGTATGTTCATAAGTATATTAGTCACGTATATGTAACATTACACCCTTTTTATCATATGGAAAATAAAATGGAATAAGAACTCAAAGTATGCCCCCATCTACACTTATATACATATAAGATGTGATCGGGTTCAATATTTCTTTCCCTATCCGACCACCTCCTTCTGGCTCGTCTCTCTGAAGCCTCCTTCCTTGCCATTACCGCCCACGTAAGTGCAGATTCGTGTTTACGTTCAGGCTTCCACCAGCTAAGCTTACGTTTACTGAGCAACCTTCCACCCGCTATATTCTTAGATTTATGATTCGCATTCGATGTAGGTCAGATAACTTCCCTTATGCATTCAGCCATCATACGTTGGGATAGATTCTTCACAGTTTCCTCATTTCCAATTTTTCAAATCCGTCCCTCTGCAGTCAGTATGGATCGAAATGATCCGGATCTTCGCAATCGTGCTTATGCGAATAAAAAGGAAGAGAATTGCTAGGGTGTATTTGAATTTATACTCTTCCCTCCCTAAGCTCTTATTATCCCCCTTATTTCACTCCCTTTTCTTTATCTTTTAGTCGAATGAGAATAATCGCGTGAAGGAGAAACAGTCAGCCGCATTTCTGCACTTTAGTTAAAGTAGGACTTTATAACTACGCGTAAAAGGGATAGTAATCGATATTTATCGCACTTTACACTGGATCCCAGATCTTAATTCGACGAAGTCTGTAAGTACAAGTTAGGCAATGATCTCTTCGTAAGAAACCTCCCTCACGATGCGAGGCGAGATATTCTACTGGCAAGACCCTTCGCTGTTATATACTCAACGTTTTTCACAAAATCAGAGCTTCTTTCTCTCGCTTTCTACCCTTATAAATTTCGGCAATGTTTTTCATCCTTTGTTTACCTTATGCATTCACACCAGGTATTATTATTATTAGTATTGGCGTTATTTCAGAGTACTAAGCAAAATATTTTTCACCTTTTCCGCGCTTTTTAAATCTGTATATATTTTAGGGTAAAATAAAGATTCCCCTCGCCGCATATACGATTCTACGCTCATGTAATATTAACATTCTTCTGATATCCCAGAATATAACAAATCATCCATCCGCCAGTTTCTACTTTCCCCTGCGCCCCTTTTCTTTCCTCATTTTTCGTCCTTTAGTTTCCACCCTTACATCTAGAACCGAAATTAGCAGAGAAACAGAAGGAAGCGAGATGCGTGCATATTAATTTCATTTTCGATTTGTTACTAAATTTTTTCACCGCGGAAGATGAACAACGCTGGAGCTTTCACGAGCGACTGCATGCCCGCGGCTATGTCTTCGTGTAAAGCTTTCGTCGGCGGTCGGGTATCAACGGGTGGAAAAGTTCCGTGAGACCGCGGAAAGCCGTACCCGGTTCCGAGTTCACCCCTCTGCACCGAGATAAATTTTATTTTATCGTTACCTCGACCACTCCTTGCGACTACTTGAAAATTTTGAACTACCTTTTATCTTTGATCGCTATCGCGCCTCTTTGGCAATCCTGTCAAATAAATCCTAGCCATATTGCGGGGTTTCGTGCGGAAACACGCGATATCTGAGTATTTAATTCGGGGAGAAACACAGCTTTAACGATGCAAATTTGTTAATCAAGATCACCGAATCTATACATCGCGGGTTATAGAAAGATAATAACCGCGAGTAGGTTGCAACGGGGAAAACGATGGGGAAATACGATCCTGCATCCAGGATCTGAGGAAAGTTTTAATAACGGATCTAGACCCTTGCCTTGTCTAATGATTACGAATACACCCACTGAGATACCTCGATTTGTCGAGTTTTCAACGATAACGATTTTAACCCCACGTTTCCTCGCGTATAACTCGCAAGTTTATAATCTCCCTTTTAACGGGGTTAATTTACTGTATGAATAGAATTTCTTCCTGTTTTTATGTTGCGAATAAACTGTACAGAATGATGAAAATAATCATCGAAATTTTAAAATACATCGCAATTATTTATCTGCATATGATTTTATTCTGGTTCGAGTAAAAAAGAAGTTGTTCAGTTGGAAAAAAAACACGGCTGAAAGATGTATTTATTTATTTATCCATTAATTTGGTTATATGCATATTCCTGGTTAGGATTTTGACCGTTTAAATTTATTTTTGCCATATTATAAGCCTTGCTTATGACTGCGGAGTAAAAATACCGTTGCCAAAGGCATCTGTCAAAAGTGAAAGAAAAAAAAGAAATAAGGGTAAAAAGTATACGTAACATCATATCTGGACGAGCTCGAGGTTTTCGTAAACACGAAGAAATGCGGGGGTTTTTCATGCCGGAGAAAAAGACCGATCCGAACCGTGTCGCAGGACTGGACACACAGATTCGTCAATATTTTTTATCATTTCTGACAAATTATCCGTCACATCATATAAGGAAGATTGATCGTTCTTCGAGCTAAATACATCCCCATTTCTTTTTCGTATTGGGTTGAATATATTGAACATGGATTTCCGGTTCGAAAGAAATTTCGAAATTCTTGAGAAAACAGAAATATTCAACATCATTTTTTTCCCGCGTAAAATACATAATTTTTCTTTTCTTTTACTCATTTTTTTACCTGATTCGATCCCACATTATTCGAGGGCTGATTATTGTGGGGAGGAACACGCTCTTAATTTTAATTCTAATACTCACTTTAATCTCATTCCATTCGAGAGGTTTTCCTTCGTAATTTTCCTCCCTGAAATGTTATATTAGCAAAAACGTCGCGTATCTCGTTTGCCGTAAACTAATTGAAATGGGGTTTGGTTTTGGTGTTAGAAATCGACAATTTTACCCACCGAAGGTGGTAAAAAATAAAAATAAAAAATTCGATCGAAGATTGTTTCGAATTAATCGATGGCATAAGCAGGATTTCATAGCCTGCAGGTATAATTTAGAGTATAATTCAATTTGTCTAATTATTCCACGCTTTTTTATCACGCGAATTCTAGAAACGTATAATCAAGAGGCAACAGCTTTAGGTTGTCGCAATTCATTGACACTAAATAATTCCCAGAGAACGCACGCGATCTGTGAAAACGAGTACCACAAGCACAAAGTGCAATTATTTTCAATTTATAAATATGATAAAAACTAAATGAAAATAGAGCGTTGAATTTTAATAATTTTTTATTATTTTAAAAGGTCGTATCTCTGATATACCTAGTATAATAACCATTTCGAAGAAGTTAGCAAGTTTTTAACGCCTGCAGGATTCCGCTAGGCAATAACTCAGAACTGATTTTAAAACGTTGTTAAAAATTTACGAGGGTTAAAAAAAAAAACAAAAAAAAAAGAAAACAACAAAAAAACCCAAAAAGAAAGAAAAAGAAAAACCAGTCTCTATAAACTATCTTCCCGTTAAGCGTCTGATTTATAGAGAAAAATGGCTGAAGTTAGACCCATTTATTAATGCCCGTTTGTTCTATCCAACCCAAACAGCTTTTCAGCTATACCTACACTTCGTGCCCACGACTGAATTACCAGGTTAAAAATAACCATCGTAAATTATTCGATAACTTAATAGTATAATTTTAATCAAACATCTTCTTACCCCGAAATAATCGGACAAAAATAAATACCCAAGTATTTTTCGAAAACCAATTTGTAGATTTGTTTAATTTTACTCTTAAACCGCACAATAAATGTTACACATTTTTGTGGTTGGAGATCCAACGAGTCATAAAAGCCACACGGTGAACATTCTCCATGTACCTACATATGGGTTACATCCATATAGGTAATATAATTGTTGTGATTCCTCCGAAAAGCGGTCCCTTTCGCATACACACACATACGAGTTATATCGTATACTGTATCCGTCCTTTATGGTCAGACGGGGGCATCAGATAATTCAAATAAAACTGCTATACCATACTAAAATGTTACAAATTGTTCAACCACGCGCGATAAGCGTCCTGACAAAACTCCATCGTATGTTCAAATACGGTTTCCATCGTCAATTAATCGAGCACACATATCCACGTGTGTCTGTTAAAAATCTCGATTGTCATATTCAAATATTAGCACTGACCCATGATGACTTGCCAATGATAACAGCAAAAGCATTGCGACTATAAAACGCTCGATAATTACGTAGTTCAATCGAATAAATCGAATTTCTACTCCCCTCTGACTTCGCGAATTGATGGTCTAGCGTTTTAGAGACCATTCACCTCTTTTCCCATTAATTTTCCACCACACCTGAACCCTGAGATAAAAGGAAGAACCCGGCTCGTTACTCGCTGCACTTTTACTACCCCTCCACACATATTCTACATTCAAATATAGATTTCCAGGTTCCGCAGCAGGATTGCTAACCAAGACTTCTGTGTTAATATATCGCTATCGCATTAGGCAAATCGTCGGGCCTCGGGGTCCGCAGGATGTAGGGTGGCGAAGTTAGGGGATGAGAAGTAAGAAGGGGAATAAGGCTCGCACTTTATGGAAAGTAGATAGTAAGTCGCTCGGCTCGGCTCGACTCGGCCTAAGATACTGCGGCGATGCGATGGGCAAAGGGGTGAACTTGGAGGGGTTGGTGGAAAGGAGCCTAGCGTAATTCTTACGAAAACCGGGGTATCTCGCTGGCCTTATACCTTCTAACACCCGCAAACTCTCCATAAACTGGGAAGCGCACGCTAAGCTTTAAGGATTATTCCTAAAGCCGCTGGATACCTGGGCAAGGTTATATAATCGTTGGGAAACGTCCAATATATTTCAATGGACGTCCATTTTGGAATTTAATTGAAAGCCCGGCTTCCGCTCGCGGACCTCCCACACGTCCTTAGGTAGGTATTGTTGGTTTCTAGTCCCCGAATTAAAGCTGGGCATTAGTCTAACTTCTTGACTATGACAATTACCCAGGCAGACCAATTGGTTGTTCATAAATTTAATTCAAAAACAATTTTACACGCATCGAAATGAAGCTTCTTCCCCTTTACCTATAAAACGGATCATCTATCCATACGAAACGGGGTATACCCTTTGGCAAGAGATTATGCTGACGTTTCCGTGGTCCACCTGACAACAAGTAGTTAGCGAATGGCTCTTTGAAATCCGCTGATTATAGATTCCCCGTAGTGCATGGTTTCCTTGGGCAACATCCCATCATCCCACCATCCCACGATACCCTCGATCCTAGAATGATAATGGATTCGGTAGCTAGCTCAGGTCATTAAGGAAAAGGTCATCGGTTTGCCCGATCTTAACGTCAAATAATGGGGGATCCATTTGCGGGCCAATTTCCCTTCCATATACTGCGGGTTGTTCACTTTTCATTACTTCAATTATATCATACCGAAAGGTTTTCTGGGTTATCCATCATCCTGCACCCTTGCTTTACGATTAGAGTAACAAAAAGATGGTTAAGAATTGGAAGGATTATGAGAAGAAAATGTCGTTAACTTTTTTCCGACATGAATCTCGTAAGACAGAATTTGAATATGGTAGGAATTATCATTATTCCATGATTATTATCCTTCTTGTTATTATTATCATTATTGTTAGTTTCAACAACCCCCTCGAGATGACCTTCTGGGATATGGGCTCCCGGTATAACTTTCACGTTTTTGGGATATGAACGAGAAAGTTAGGAATCTCTCGTGGGACAATGTGTTTAAAATAGATTTTTCACGACACCCCTACATGTATCATTTTCCTCGAATAGTTACTTCCTTTGACAAGACTAAAATTTTTCGTAATCATTACACCCGATATGTTTGAGGGGACACATGCACCTTGAAGTGTCTTAGAGTAAGATGATTTTACATATTTCGGCGTCAAATTGTTCAAAAAACAAAACGTTTGTAAAGTTCGAAATTTGGCAGTAGAAAATTGATTACACAACTCACGCGTTCGCAGTATCAAATAGTTTTCTGTTCTTCGAACGAAACTTTGTTTTCCGAACAAGTGGATACCCAAATATCTGAAATCGTACCTGCGGCTGATCGAAATCCTCACATCAAGTGCCAAGTTACCGTGACTGCAACCAATTTTGAGACCCGATGAGCCGATGACCCACAATTCCTAATTTCTACTTGATTATGCTTAAAAATATTGGCGAACCAGTTTACATGCCAATCTTTTGAAAATACCCTTAGTTGGGGCGTTTTTAAACTTCATGAAACAATGAGTATGAAATCTAGGGTATACGAGAAAACCCGGTGGGTGGTTTTATTTTTCAGAGTCAGCAGCTAGCCCGTCTCCATAGGCATACATATATGTATGTAATATACGTGGACTTCCGGCGCGAAGGGATCGGGAAATGAACACGACCCAGTCCTGACCTTATATCTGATTCGGTGAATAGATTCGAATAGAATCAAACTCCGTTCCGATTGGATGCCTTGCAGGAAACAGTTCTGGATCGCAATTGCTATCGTGGCATTAGCTCAGCAGTTGCAAATTACGCACTGAAGTGGATTTGGCTATACTCCTCGCGGTCTACTAGCCCTGCTGTTACCTTGCTACCTACATCCACCCTGGCTCATGATGGGCTCCGGCTGAGTTCATCAAAGGTGGTTTCTGGCTGATACTATTACCTTGTTACAACGGATTCACCCCGCAGTATCGATACCCAGAAACCAATACGCGCCACATACAGGTAAAGGGATATATAATATATATGTATATACATAGGAATTGAATTATCCCTGGATGATGTGCATCGATAATTAATAGGATAAAGGAACCGTGTAATTATATCGTCGAAACATTTCGATGGAATGAAAACAGAACAACTTTATCGTTGTAATGAACGATGCAGTATACTTTTGCACATACGTATATTCGTGTTATTCCACAATTCCGTTGGTAAGTAGCAAAGTAATTTAAAACTGATTGCACTGACTCGTCAAAGATAACTCCCGTTGATTGGAGAGCTAATTGAATGTTTACATTTCGCTGTAGGAATCGGCTGAACAAACTGATCGATGAGATTGTCGTACATATACGTAACGAACTGTGTATTCGGTTTGTGAGAAAGGAGAAAAAAATTGATTCTGAAATAATAAGAAGGGTAGAAATTCTACTTCGTTTCGTGGTACTGAAACTTAACTGTGGAAAATAATCAGGTGGGAAACAGTTGGAGGAAGAGAATTGCAATATCACGTGCTAAGCTACGGGGTCAATGAACTGCGAACATGTCATCAAGCCTGGAAGGAAACACGTAGGTATCTGAGTACGTGGAGTGGTCGACCCTCGGAAAAGTTGATCCTTCACCGTCTAGGAACGCGGTGGTAGTAACCCTCGTACGCAATGACGTTGAAGAGCACGCAATTCTGGTCAAATCAACCGTGAGCTTCTTCGTCAAGATATATCGAGGGGTTGGCTGATGCGGATTGCGAGTAACCCAAACCTTTTAACGATGACTTTCAGCTTTTCCTGAAAGTATTTTCCATTCTGGATATTATACAGCGTCTGACTCACTAATCAACCGATTTTCTCAACCACGTAGTAATACGGTAAAGGCAATCTGAAAATGTCAAGTTTCGGGTACGAATGCCCTATATAAGGATTATTTCCACCGACCCAGATCTTTGAGTCGATAAATTCTCACCACCTTGATAACGAATTTCAAAATTCCTGATCACTTCTCAAAGATTCTTTGACGATTATCGGTTTCCTTCACTGACCCAGATCTGGTTTTAACACGGGTTTATTTTGGCTGGAAAATTCTGTTCAGGGTTATAACTGTTCGTGGAAAATAATTTCATTTCAGTTTCGATTTGAAACAGATATATGTGTCAGTCGTATCTGGATTTTATTTCGCTGCCAGTTTTATCTGTCGAATAATTTCTTGCGGATACGTAAACGATACGAAAATATCTACCATGGTATGCGAGTGAACCTTCACAACTTTGTTAAAATGTCAGAGGCTGTTAAATCGAATTGAAGATACGCGATGTTTTGTTTCGCTGATATTAATGGCTGAAAAGATTTTGGGGATAGTATTTTGTCGGACCCTTTAGATTTTCGGGATTTCGTATACGTATTAACTCCGGCTCCCCTATTCGAGGATTTCATCCAGGCTTCGCTCTGCTCGCTATCTGGTTCGGGTTTTAAATCTCTCTGTCTTGTTTCTGCAGCTCACCTTGATAATTACGTTCATTAAGTACGACAAAAGCCTTTCTCATGCCCAAGACCAAAGCAATGAAGCTAAATTTGATAACTCTCTGCTCTCGTTTATGCCCTTTAATACAATGAACTTTTCGTCTCAGTTTCCGAAATGAAAATCTTTAGCGGAGAGAGCGCCAGAGATTGCCAATTTTTCATTCTTCTTCTTCTCTTTTTTCTTTCTCTCCTTAGTTTCTAAGGCAAACCAATGAGAAGGGTCGAAAGCGAGGGATTAGGGCTTACTTACTTTTGAAAGAACCGTTAAGACACTGCAGGGTATAACGAAAATTGAATAAGTTGTTCTTTAAAAAAAACCCTCTATATGACCAGCAGGAACTTTCGTATGAAATCTTGATTCAAGTATTAATAAATTTGATAACTATTTCCACTCAACAGTTTAGAACCGCATTTACAACGGTGAGGAAATTGCTGCAACCATGTCTATACCGGCTGATTTTATTGTTGAAAATGATGGAAAATTGCTTCGAAAGTTACGAGCACTTTCATAGCTGCAATTACAAAAGCGTTTGAATGAAAGGAGGTGGCACTCAGAAGGACTGACCTGAATTCTGAGAGAGAATAAATGAAGGAGTAAGACAACGGTCTCGCTATTAATTTACAATTAACAACCAAATGATAAACTTTAAATCGACGATTATTTTATGCACCTTAAATTCACTCGACAATTAGTAAACTCCACCAACTTACATCCCGGAAATATTTCCGTTTCTACTAATTAAAGATCACTCGAGTCGGGGAATACGAATGCCAAGTAAAATGGCGAAAAATAAAAAAAATAAAAAATTGCTACATGCCCTCTCAGTTTAACCTCATTCCGTTCTATATAAATTCTGTGTCTGCGATTCATTGTCAAGTAAAATGAAAGAGCCTTTCTAATCAGGCAGCTGTTTAACGTAGAACGATGCAATATTTCGCTTAAATTTTCGGAATCTCTGTGGTCTGACGATGAGAGCTTAAGGGGATTGAAGGGTGGGTAAAATAAAGAAAAGGTATACGAAAAAGGGAAGAGATTCTTCCGGACGTCCGGGTCTACCTAACCGAAAGAGACAATTCTTGGCAATGAATCCAGTTAACGTCAGAGGAAAGGATCAACCTAATAACTTTCACGAAGAGGGGGTTGGCTTTGCCGAAAGGACTGATCGACTTTACGATAATCTAGACCTACAATATAGATGAAATAAAAACAATAAAAATAAGGCTTAGAGGATTGCGGATACGTTGATGGCGGTTAGATTTTTTAGTATTCCTCTTTTTTTTTCTTTTTTGGTTTTTTTCTTTTGCCGTTTTCGCCGGGTATTTAACGACTTCAACGAAAATATTTATACCCTATATCCTTACGAAAATTGTCAAATTTATTGGATCGGATAAAAGAGGGAAGAAACCATGAACTGCACGGTGGTACATCGGCTTCTAAAGAGCAACGTGTTGACTGCAGGCATAGAGACGTTGACTACGGTATCTAAAAAGCCTTAGAGCATCGGGACGTCATTGTAAATCGATATTCGTTCACCTGTGAGCAATATAGAAAGGATTGTGTCTTCCGGACAATAAAATCGCATAGATCAAAGGGTAGTGGACCACGTTTGAATGAAAAAAGAAATCGATTCCTTCACAGAGTTTCTATCTATGTTTAACTCGTCCATATTACTACTACGATTTCATCCCGCCCATTAATAGAAGGCTTCTATACTCAGAGAATTATATTTGACCCGATACCAAAAATCCCGAACCAATTTCCCCAATCACATATTCTCATTGATGTCATTCAGGACTTGTCCTTTTTAACATCGCTCGTAGCTGCTCGTCCATTGAAAACATTTGATATTTTCATAAGGTCACAGAACTTGGTCACCCATTTACGAGACTTTTTCATATGTGCTATACGTGAAAGTGTATAGGTTGGATGTACGTGTATCTTTTTGTACCATGAATCAGGGCGTAGTTACTGCATCAACGCCGGTGGGTCCGAACATGTGAACCGAAAGTAATGTGGTGAAAAAAGATGTCGTAGAAGTGATATGGAACAGGTTGTACGACACTACAAAACACAGCGGAATACAGTGAAACGCGTTGCAGCTTCATACCCTACTCCAAAGTCACCTCATTTGCAAAGTAGCGGCCTCGTCTTTCATGTTTATGCTCCAATTAGCGCGTGAAAAAAAGTTCTAGTACCAAAATTATCCGTTGCCCCTTTTCAGAAAAGTCGACTGTATTAAGGCTAGATATAATAGAGCTAGGCCTATCCGCCAAGCGTAAGAAAAATGGTTATTATCAAAACCGTGGAAATAACGGAATATCATAAACTGCGTAAATTTGAATACGTAATTTATAGCATGTGGAATATTTCGTTTGATTTACGTATACATGCGGCGAAATACATGTATATGAAAATTCACAGCTATCGTAAAGTATTGAACGTTCAGCAGCCGTTGAGGACGGATTGTTTCTGAAATTGAACCCCTTTACAATTTCGTTTTAACGGCCTACAGGGACCAGGAGTATGTGGAACTGAAAAATATCCGGGGCCAAAAATACACACAAATTTATAACGGAGTTCGATTAAAAAACAAAAAGGAATAAAAAACGAAAAGGGTCCAACGCACCGCACCCGCCCATCGGTCGCTTGTATGAAATTGGTAAAAATTTTAATTGAACATTCTTGAGATTCGTTTCAGCCATACAATTTCCCGATCATATTTTTCATCGAGTTCAATAAATTCTTGAAGGCTGCGACCCTTCCGCTTTCACCTCAAAACCTATTTACATATATATGTATATATAAATATATTACATAGGTATACACGCAGTTGGGGAATGTTTTTGCTCGTCTGCATTCGGACGCACAGAAATGTTGATTTTGTTTAAATCGTATAACTCTTCATGAGGATGGTGTACAGAAATGCGACCGTTGTTTCATTTTTCCCCCGAGTGAAAGAATCAGTGTTGAAGATAAATAAAAATCAACCCCTATAGTGGCGTTCGGTACAAAAGTCGGGTTATTCAGCTGTGACATTTTCTGTTTAATGAAAACGTTTCTTTTTTTTTTTTCATCTGTTGTTAATTCTAGTCGCACCTATATTAGGTACAAGTCATGTCGATATCTCGTTTTATTACTCGTATACCTTCGCTATTGCATGTCAATTGTCAACTAGCTAGTCCATCGATTTTCCATAAAATAACATACAACTTATCTTCAACTTGTATACATCTGGTATGCCTCCGCATGAAACTAGACGCTCTATCGTCGATCTATTTCTGGTAAATTTGCAAAATAATCATAGACCCATGTCAATAACAGTTATCAAGCTCCTCTGCTCCTGACGTGTGGCGATCACTACTTTGATACACGAACGCAAGTTGAAAAATAGAAATATCTACTTTCAAGTCGTTTATTCCTATGGAGTCCAAAGCTTGTTGAACTTTTTGTGAAACTTGCTGGATCCCTCCGACATTGAGTTTCATGTTAAAAAATATCAGTTACAGAAAGTTGCATTTTTATTTTAGGCTTTTCCAATTTTTTACTTTTTTCTTCCTAACATCTACCCCATATTTTTTTTCGAAATGATGAGTTTAAAAATGTATTTCAGAAATTTTCCTGGCAGGTATAGTATCATCCTACATTTTTTTTTTACCTGCTGAGGTAATTAATTTTTGTACGCGGTCAAACAAACCTGGCCTGGGTGAATCTCGTCTTCGTGTATTATGTGCGATATTATGAGTTGAATTAATTTGAAGAACTCGAGGGTTGCATTTCTTCAATTATTTTGTGTTTTAATTGGGTAAAGAATCGCAGTTCTTTAGAAACATACTAATGAACCCTCTCAACAACTTACGACGTAAATAATATTTATAAGGGAAAAGATATGAAGTGGAAGAGGAAAAAAAAAAATAGGTACATAATGTACTAACGCTATTTCAAAGCTGTTACTGCGTCTAGAGAAAAAGCAATTGTTTTTACCCATATAACTGGATGTCAAACTGACATTTCGCACGTCTGCAACTAAAAATAAAACGAACTGTTTCCGAACTCTTCAATCCCCTCGGAACTCGACGATAACCAAACGTCATCTTCGCTTGAATAATGCAGGAATATGCACGTTTCCGCTACACCGATATTGGACAAACGTCTAAGTCTCCATGAAAGTTGCGAGAGTAAGGAAAATCTCGAAAGCTTTTTGTCATGGGGAAATTTTCAGAAAAATTGTAGAAAAATGAAAAACCACATCCCTCCATATTCTCTGGAATTTTGTTTGAATTATTTCGAATCTGTTTTACATCGTGAAACTTTTTATTCCAAATATTTCATCTAATTTGTCAAAGTTTGGAGATTATTAGTAAAAAAAAAAAAAAGAAAAATAAAAAATTCTCGGAATGAAAAAGTTTCAGGGGTTTCGTTATGCGCGTTTTTAACATATTTTTTTTTTTCTTCTTCTTCGGTTTTTAGTGGAGACATAAAAAATGCACGACTGACGACTTTAAGCCCTTTTGCCAGCCAGAAAAGTTTCGTTAAATCCACGGCTGGAAACTGAGTGCGTTTACTTATTAAACGACTTATCTTCCTACAAATGGTCAAACTTTTTCAATGCTTTTCAACACAGTATCTTATATAATCGAAAACTGAAACTTTAGTTCGCGTCCCGTTTCCCATCTCTTCCCGCATATAGGTACATTTCCTTCCTAGATTTTCCTCGTTAATTATCTTCGAGTGAAAACGGCTTCCTTGTCTGTGCAGATTGGAAAATAAAATTAAGATGTGAACAAATAAAAAACCAAAATTCTCGGTTTGTCCGCTTCTCTCCAATAATCATGATTGGTTTTTTGTTATCTAGTTACTCGGCTGCACTATTTGGCTGGCAATTACCTCCGCTAAAATCGACAGGATGAAATTATTTATACCTGATCCAAAAACACGATACCGATTAGTACCACATTCATATACACGCGATATGGAAATGTTGATTAATTAGACGTTATTATCAAAGCCGCTAATTGAAGCACGTTCAAAAACCCATCAAACTAAAAATAAAAAATATGAAAAATCCACCCTCGGGGATGACATCAGCCCCACTTCATTTATGAATGAAATCCGTCGCGTCACGCCCTCTTTTGTTATCTGTGCATGAAGATATCGACGTCATACACGTGTCAATTCAACAATAAAGCTTCTCGGATGCTACAATAGCTTTTGCCTCATTGTCAACGCTTCGTATTCTAGTTTTACGGATTGATAGCACCGGGGCTATCGGGCTTCCGTTACGTTGTGCTTACTTTTCTATACAAAAAAAGCTCGTTGTCAGTCCAATATATTTACTCGTCCCCAGTAGTAGTTTTTCTTTAAATTCTCAAATTCATTCATACACAGTTTTAAGCGTATAATGTACGATTTAGTTTTTTTACCTAAATTGGAAAATTTCATTTCACATGTAAAAGTTACGGGAAACGGGACAAATCTATAAGCAAAAATCTGACATGGGTAGACGCCGCGCAAAAAGCTCCTAAAACCAGATGAAAATTCATGAATCTCTACGTCGCGAGAAATTGTTAAATTTTTCACCGTGAAATGACAAATCCTCTCATTCGAACCCTGGACTGGACTCAGTGACTCGCAATTCTAAGAGTCTGCATTAACGAGAGGCTGGAGGCTAGCCTTTCCTACAATTAAATATGCACGTATGTCTTGTATATAAAATACCCAGAGAGGTAATTTCGGGTGTAGTGCATAGCGCATATACGTGACACCGTCCACCGCTCGTTAGACTGACTTTATGATGTTACTTCCCAATTAGAAGGAAAGTTTAATCTCTGAATTATTAACACCACGAAGGATATGATGGTGACTAAATTTCGGAATTTAATGAATAGAAAAGGGAATTAGAACGCGTACTTTATTGCTGCTATATAATTAACAAACAGAATTACTGTTTAGGTAATAATTATCAATTACATCGGTGCATGGGGTTAATTAAATAAATGAATTTGGAAGAGTAATAGTAAATGAAATTCGCCTTTCAGGATATAAAAATAGATGGTGCACACGTCAAGCGGCATTTTTCATCGCCTACGCGAATTTTTATTTCTGTATTATGATATCACATATGCATGTATACATGTGGTACATCTATCAGTTGAGAGAATGGAAAATGAGAATTCCCAAGTATCCAGGTTTCGGTCTTTTCTTTAAAATTACTCGAATTTCTTACCGCAGCCACTTTTCTTACCTCGTGATAATATCATCTCATTATTAAGAGAGTCACTCCGGTAGCAGCAGCGGCAGCCTCTCTTCTGCAATATTAAAACTGATGACGTCGTTGGGAAAGATTTTGCTGGTTTTGCAGTTTTGTCCCCCGATTTATCCCCTCGCCTCTCGTCTCCTCTCTTCTCCTTTCCTCTTTTCTTCCTACCTTCGCTTCCCGCTATCTTCACACTTCGCGGCACAAAACAGACCTCTGCTACCGGTTCTAATGCATTGGAACCGGCATTGTTAAAAGTTGGTCTTTCGCGTTGTTCGCAAACCGGGAAAAGTTCTAGTCTTTGCCAGTGATACATATACTATTGTATATAGAGAGATAATATCCACACGCACTCACATCTAAACACACACGAACACACTAACACCTTTCCGCCTACTCCAATTCGTCCGTAACTAATTTTCTACCGAGAGCGGAGAAACAAGGATTAGTACGAGACCAACAACAACAATAAGAACAAGAACAACAAGAACAACGAAGCTTTGTACAATGGGGATGAATTTTATTATTAAACAGTTTGTTTTCGGAGTTATATAATAATCGCTGATCATCAAGTTTCTTTCGCTTCGTTAACAAATTCAGGAACGTATCCCACCGTTTCTACGATCTGCTTGTAGTACTTCATCTTGATCTTAAACAGCCTTACCTCATTAAGCCAAAGTCAAACTCACTAGAAACTAAAATATCAACATTATATCCAACGATAATTATCACCAACTCTTGGTCCACGCTTACTCATTATCTTCCTCTCGTATAATAAACGATCAAATATTCTTCTGACGTAAGTTATAGGTATGCGATTATAAAGTACGACGAATAATCAGCTGTTAGTCGCGCAAGTCAACAGCAATGTAAAATATCGTCGTTGTAGTTGATTAAATAAAGCTTTGCGTTATAAATTTACAAATTTGTCTTCATACTTTCTGGCTTCTTCGATATTTAAAAACGACGTTGATTAGATTAAAAACACTTTTTCCCGGCTGGTTATCACTCAATTATAATTGTACAAAGCATATCATCGCACACAACGCGTTGTTGGTTTATTTCTTTAAAATTTCATTCCGCATATTAATTTTCGTCCTTGGTTAGAAATTATTTTTTTGTTTATTAAACTGAACTATTTTGAACTTTAATTTAAAACTTGACGCGAGTCACCTAGGTCAGGGCATCTCGGAATCAATCTTTATTGCGGTATTGAACGTTCACTTAACCGGAGACACCGAAAAGTCCCGCATTTGATCTTCGAGTTGTTGAAATTTTCGTTGATTCTAAAACTTGACCGTTCGAAATATTTCTCGACGAATATAATCTGCGCATTTTACTATTTTTTTTTTTTTTTTTTTTTTTATTCACGTCATACAAGAGGCGAGAGGGTAAAAAAAGAAGAGGATTTCGATCGATTTTACTGCAGAGCTTTCGCAAAACTCTTCATAGTGCAGCTAAGGGATGCTGTATTCAATTCAACTTAAAACTTGTTAATTATACCGGATTTCACTCTCTCGCTTATTACTCTGATTAAATATTCATAAAATCTTGAATATTGTATAACCTACTCGAGCACCATTAGCAAATTTTTTTCAACGTTATCAGTACATTACGCGAATAAGTCGGTGCTGCAGACCTTTTTCCGCCAACGATACGCGTCTTTCCGGTAACATGTCACTATTTTTGAACCATCGGAGGGAAGACAAAATCTCTTCGTATGTAGATTAAAGATAAATTCAATCCTCACTTGAAACTGTAAGAGAAAAAAGTTTCGAGTTTCTTTTTAAAACCCCTAATAATCAAGGGGCTGATCCGAGTACGATTCTCTTAAAGATTTTTGGAAGAATTCTAAATTAATCAATCGACTGATTAATTAGCTGAATTTTTTAAAAATTTCCAGTTTTAGGACGCGCACATGGATTATTTATATACGTCGAAATAAAATCTGCGAGGTTTACGCTGCCGCGGTCCGGCGTAACCTGTCGACAAAACGCAGAATCTCTACCTCCGAAGCTACGATAATATACCCACGGCATCAGAGCTTGCGCGCTGAGTGCTTGCACTCCGGTTTCGGGAATGATCGGTTATCTTCGTTCTACACCCTGGTAAAGCCTTAAGCTTTCAGGGTGGCGTACCCATCTCGGGAGGCAATACGATCCTGAGCAGAAGAACTCTCTGCGGGTTAGTAGGACTGACAACTGAATTTATATAAGTCTTCAGGGAGTAAAGCGAACTCCGGCTTCAGTAGAAGCACCACTTTGCCTCATGCCTTGAACTCTGAACGGTGAAGGTCAACTCACGAGCCCCAGAAGGGATATGGAACAGAAAGTAGAAGATCGAACTTTTATTTGGAAAAAAAAAGAAAAAAACAAAAACGAACAAGAAACAGCCGAAAGGTTTTTAGTCTTCCGTTTTGCGATGATGGATAAATGGTAGATGTCATCGTCCAGAGTATCTATTCTCTACTTGATTTGAATTACACGATATACTGTCAAGTGGTTTTAATTGTTTTAACACAGAGTCAAGGCTGCAGCTCGCACCTACAGCTAGCACTTTCTCATTTGGCCCGACCTTCGTGGGAACAAAGTGGCTGTTACCAGTGCGTGTGTCGTTACGGTAGCCAAGTTCATAAATTATGCAACTCTTTTAACGCCAGTTTGAATTCGTATGATGAGAGTTATTCCCCGCGTTTTTATCCGAAGGCAAAAGTGATAAATTTTTGAATTATCTCAAGCCATGGGATAAATTGAAGAATTTTTTGATTGATATTCCGGACGCGATTGGCTGACGAAAAAAGAAGAACGGTAGAACTGGTTTATTAATACCATATCTACCTCTGTATAAAATACCTTTTGACAAATGTTCGGGGGATTGATGAAGGTCCGTTTTTCACTGCAGTTCAAATCAGTTACTTAAATCACCCGATTCATCGACAGGATTTATTGCCACAATCAAAATCTATCCTTCGACTATTCCGGGTTCAGTTAACGCAGAGAACCATGAACTAGGTCGAGATTCGTTACATGATTCACTTACTTAATTTCCACGAAGTGGCTCCTCTTATTCTATTCCCACTGATTCTCTGTCTGGTATTACCTAACTACAAGAAATTAAAATTTCCTTTGCAGCTCCGTAGATCAACGACTGAAGAAAGATGCTCTGGATTAAATAAAAACTAACATTTTTT
The DNA here is from genome assembly GCA_963978835.1 of Tenthredo scrophulariae. Classification (NCBI taxonomy): domain Eukaryota; kingdom Metazoa; phylum Arthropoda; class Insecta; order Hymenoptera; family Tenthredinidae; genus Tenthredo; species Tenthredo scrophulariae. Next base: position 13,158,819 of record OZ022234.1, read on the forward strand.
ACTAAACCAGAAAACGGAATTCAATTATTATACGGTTGGACGTCGGTATCGGCTGGTGCAGTTGGCGTTCATAACGTAACAGCTTGGGAATGGTCAGTTGCCGGCTGTTACTCTGCACACCAGACCCGTTCCAAAACAATACAATTTAAACCGTAGCATTCAGAATTGCACTCTGTCGTAGTGACAAATTGCTTATGTAACCGTGCTGTACCCTTGCATACAAACACGCAGATATATTCACGGATATTGTTCTATAATTCATGAAATCCTTCTCAGTTATCTGCACTGAAAGTACACCGCGTCAAGGACTTCCTAAAATGAATTCTTCTCATTCCTCATTTTTCCAATCAGGAGCCAAAACTCCAGAAGGGTAAATACGTCGCATCCTTTGCTGGGTAATTCTGAAGTTTGACGCTGAAAGGAAAGCTCGAAGATCTACAGGACTTTTTGAAATCAGGACCATCGTGTTACTCGTACGCCAAACTTTCAGAGGATTTGGATTTGTTCATTTATTTTTTGATCGGAAGTGCAAACATGAATGTGGCATCACTAAAATATTGTCTTAACACTGATGAGGTGATGGTATCCAGTTTAATTCACCTTCTCTTTACTCTTGAAACATTCCATCTCTGAAACGTGAATTCCTTTGAAGAAAAAAGCAGACAATCTTCGCACTATCAGCCACGTTCCAATAACCAGTAGCAAAAGTAGGACTATTATAAATCCTACGACATCTAGAAGCAGATATTGATACAAAGGCATTCCATTAGCGGATGTTCTCAGCCAAGGAGCACCTTGATGACGAGCTACGTATTCTATCCAGTAGACTGCTTCGTCCAATGGCGACACAAGCCGATCGCGAATTGCCGCAGACATACGTTCGGCGGTTTTCTTATAGCTGAAATAATGAATGACTCATATATTCTCGTCGTCTAATTATACAAGCGCGAATTTTAATTTTATCTACGATTCAAAAATGCGAAATCGCACTAAACTTTTATGACAATCTATCGACGCATGATAACTCTTGCTTAAATTACCGCAATACCCGACAAATTTAACAAGCGGATTGAAATGTGATATGAATGGCTAGAATTGAGTGCCAGACGGTTAGTTTCGACGTAATTATTTCTGCCATGAGAAAAACGAAAAACAAGTTTACGTCATTCGAATAACATATCAGTTTGCAACGAGAGAGATAACCGGATCGATTTGGGACAAGACTATAAATATTCAAATATTTTTCTTCAATTTCGGAAAATTCTTGACCGAGTATAAAGTGAAGCTTAAAATATACCTGGGCTCGTGAAGCACCTTTCCCAACGCTGTTAAAAGAGTTTCCTTGGTGATTTCAGAGTACTGAAGAACGACTGCAAAACCCTTTTCCTGGAGAAGAGCCGCGTTTGTAGGCTGGTCACCATAAACTGGAATCAGTATCATCGGTATACCGGCATAAACTGCTTCAGTTATCCCTAGCATTCCCCCATGATAGATGAATGCTTTCACGTTTGGATGACCTGAAAAGTTTGTTCGTTCAAAAATGTTGGGTTTCACTAGGTGGATACATTTTGAGCGACGTATTTTACGCTCTTACGAATTTTCGTTTAACTTCAAAAGCCCGTCTGGTGAATAAAAAAGTCTAGATTTTTATTACAGTTAATTAAATTCCAGTTTTTAATTTACGTTAGGTAACTTCGAAATGAAACTCACTAATTACATCGAACTGCGGTGACCACTTGACCGTTCTAATGTTTACTGGAAGTCCTTCCGTCTGATTACCTTCCCACTTCATTAGTACTCGTTGAGGCAGCGCAGCAAACGCGTTGAAAAAAGCCTTGCGTTTAACTAGAGACAAACTTTCAGTGCGGAGCATTGATCCTAAACTAAAATACACGACCCCGTGCGTTGCAGCAGATATCCATTCTTCTAAATCCTGAAAATAAAATCACAATGACTTGAAATTTAATGAACATCAGCTCAACCGTATTGCGCAGCTAATTGATTCACTCATATATTAGTAATAAGTCGTTAATTGGCATCTTCCTATATTCTAACCGAATGCCGATTTGCTTTGAAATCAAATTATTAGATGAACAATTTTTTGCATTCAGATTTTCACTGGGTTGACGCGACCTCGTTCACTTATGGAAAATCTGTTATTCCTGATTTTTCTTAATTAACCAAATTCGATGCTATTATTTCGGAGTCAATAGATCGTGGAGTAAAAAACTGTAAGTTTTATCGACAGCTGAGCTATTCATTAAAATCATGTGTGACATTTCTCTTTTGGCTGCCACGGTATTAGAACAAGAAAAAAAGTAAATTTCATTTACCGCGGGAAGTGGTTTGTTCTCTGGCATATGAACGCCACCAATTTCCTTCACTCCTGGAACCAAGGGTCTAGCCATGTAGTTCACGAAGTGTGTGTTCATCAGTATGATGCTTACACGATTTGAGATTTCCTCTAGCGGAGGCATTTCTTTGCCAAAATTTTCCCTCGCTATTTCTGTGCACAATTTGTCATAGTGGCTATAAAAAATCTTATACATCCAGGTTGATACGAAGTTTTCAACCCTATCGAAGAAATTCATATGCGTAGACCTTCCCGTCAATGAATTCGGTATGTAAGATGGATTATCTGGGTTCATTAATCGGTCATTTACCCATGGACTTGGTGCTGCTGTTTTCAAGCCTATATAAGGCGCTTCGAACTTGTGAACAAATCCGAGAAAACAATCGGTGTGGAAAATTTCAATAATTATAACATCGAATTTTTCCTCAGATTTCATAAGCCTCTGGACATTTGGATGCTGCAATCCCTTACGACAAACAACTTCCATTGCACGATGCATAAAGTCTGAAATTTGGGGTTGTAAACCTTCATTAGATAAATAAATTGAAATTTTACGTACAGCAAAATTCATTTAAAAGGTATTGCTGATGATGTGAACACATCATCTTTTGCAATACTCCTTTGCGATATTTCCAGAGTCATATACTTGTTCGCAATGCACATTTACAATATCTATAATATGTAGCTACCCGTCATGGTTCCAAAATGAGACTTTGATTCCATGGCCTCCATGTTCTTAGAATTAAGACTCGGATTGGCGTCATCGGCGATGCTGATATCATGATAATTCTGAATTGGAATTTTTCGAGGAAAATGTCCAACAACAGTTACGTCGTTACCACGTTTAGCAAGCTCTTCTAAAATTGGTTCAGCAAATTGCCAATGACTTTTTCCATCCGAAGGCATCAAGGCAAGGATTCTGAAGCTTTTTTCAGAAGTCGTACATGTCGCCAGCTGTACTAGTACGAGTCCCATCAATCGTATAAAACTCATCTTTAAGATAAAAATTTCATTCCATTTATATTCTTCATCTAGTTATTGTTAATTGACTCGAACTCTGGTATTGAACATCAAATTAAACTGTTCAAAGAAAGCATCACCAAACGAGCGAGAGCTTTACGACGAACTCGATGATGGATCAGTCTCGTGCTGTTGCTAGTGCGGTATCTATCTTACTGACCCAGACCGATCATGTAGAGCCTTTCTTCGTGATAACAAATTGCAATAGCCTGTCACCTACGTCAGACACCATGTGCCCATAGAACACAATATGATATTACCACGCTGCATTTATACATTATTTATATTTGTATGTATGGCAAGTGAATAGGAGTCCCTCTTGATCGAATCTAAGACTGAAAATCCAGGTTGACAGATTCCATTTCTTTTCATTTAGAATCCAAACAAAACTTTCAACTACTTATTGTTATGATTAATAATTGTAGACTAAGATATTTGGAGCTTTTTAAAAAATATTGAAAATGTAATTATAAGGGACTGCAAGCTTTATGAAATATTACAGCAATATTATATGCTATATGGAATAATCCATTTACTACATACATATACATATACGCGGTCAAGTCACTATCGACCAACTTTACTTAGTGACGTGTGAACCTTCTCTCTATTTGAATAATTTATTTTCTGCAATTCATCGTTAGATATCATCGTCGCTTTTCCAGCAACAATAGCTAGACATATTGCAGTGTCCACGAGGTAGGTACTTGGCAAGCTATTTTTCGGAATAATAGATGTATGTAATAGGGTGGTCGTTAAGTCGAGATAAAAAATAAATTTCCCAGCCCGCCCCCCGGAATTGACGCCAAATAATTAAAAACAAACCCTGTAATTTTTTCAGATTTTTATTTTTACATTTGACCCTTGACCACAAAGGATGAAATTTTTCATTCAAAACACACGGGGTTTCGCAGTCTTTGCAGTCATTATTTCATTCTAGGACTAATCATGGGCTTAAAAATTTGAAATTCTCATATTATCCCATAAAAAATATAAAGAAACCGAAAACCATTGGGAAACATATATTTTCAATTTTTTCGAAATACATTCGATAAAATTGGGAAAAAAAATAATCATCATCCTACCACAAATGTTGAAATAAAAATCTGAACAAAAATTACAGGATCGGTTTTTATTTATTTGGAGTTGATATCGAGGGTGGGTCGGATTTTTTTTCTTTTTTTTTTCTTATTCAATGACCACCCTAATACGTACGTTGTATCGACAGCAGCAGCAGCAGCAGCACGGAGATCATGAGTTGAATAAATTACTCAAATATTAGAAATCGAGTAGAGGTAATTATATATGTCACGGCGATATACGTTTCACCGTAATTCATACCTGACCTGTATGATTGTAGTTTTCATGTTGATTGGTTTACTTCTACTGCGACACTACAGCAGAATCGTTCACACCGGCGTCTTGTTATTTCCAAATCACAAGACAGACTGTTAGCTTCAATTCCAAACAATGAGTAAACTGCGATAGCTTTATCGGCAATGGTTTATTTTTCTCTCTTGTACAACCGCAAGAATATTTTCCGACTCTTACTTGTTAGTAAGGCTACCAGATCTGAACGAGTGCAATGGTGGACACAGCCATTTCTCCCTTCCCGAAGTAATACATGGACATAATCATTTAGTTCTTTTAAATTTGTCTTTAGAAATTTGATTTCGAAGATACGAAAATTATAGATTTCCAGAATAGATGATGACTTTGGAATAATTTTATCCACATCGGGGATGATCGAATGCATATTATAACCACTGAACGACGCAGTGTTTTACATTTTATTTATCTTTATTTAAATGATTTGAACTGTTTTCTCGAAACTGGTCGTATATCGTGGTAGTTTTAAGTTCCATACACGAAACGTCACTCAATTTCACGTCCGTCGCCGGTAACACCTTGTGCTATAGAAATGCATGAACAGACAGGGCAAAATCCTTACTTCGATTTAAATTGGTATACGAAGCACGCGCGAGTCACAGAATATTTTTATCAATTCCGCGTATTTCAAGATGCGAACTTTACGCGCATGGCAAAGTTGTCTGCCCTCGTAGGTATATCTGAATGTAAAGCATTAAAATAGAAGCTTTCACATCGCGTATTTCTACGGTGGTATTTTCCGATCGCAAATTTTATTCGAACGGCGTTACGCTACAATAACTTATCAAATTTTATAAATTATCATGTACAAAATTTCGTCCACGGTATAAAAAAGCCTGCTACAGCACCGATCAAAAATACATCAAGGATAATCCGAAATTTGAAGTGGTAGCAGTATTGTATAACTTTTTGTTTAAAAAGGCCATATCTTTGCCCATTAAAAGAGAAACGACTCTATAAAAAAAAAATATATATTTCACATAAAGTTACGCCGGTGGGTCAGCGTGCTGCAAAAATACAAACAGTTTTCAAGAACTCTCTCGAATAAGTTAGGAAAAACGGATCCTAAAGAGACATTCGTGATTCAACATTGCGTGAAAATCGAAAAAGGGAAAAGGGGACGAAAGCTAGATGGAAAAAATTTGATACAAAAAAAAAAGAGAAAAAACTCTACTCTTACAACCGCCACGGATTTAGGAGCTCTGTAATTCCCGTGGGACTAGCACATGCAAAAATACGTCACGTAGTGCCTGAGCAGGGCAAGGTTGCATTCAGAGAATATAGAGGTTTTCACTGCAAGTTTCAATGATGCGTTGCAGCAGCTCTTTGAATCGCAAGATTCCTGGAGAGAAGACCTCTAGGTAATCGCTTAGCTTTTGGGGCCAAAAATGTATCCTACTTAGATCTTTAGTAGAGCAAAAATAATCCGAATGAAGTAGAAAAATGTGATCAAAGAATCCAATCAATTTATGTGGAAAAAAACGACTCGTTTTATGTTTTGCTTGGCCATCTTCTCCTGGAAACTCATGTGGCTATGAAATATCCAATATTTGAAACAGTCTTTGAATTTGCTCTTGGGAAGCTTCCCCAAAGCTTTGACTAGCGAAGGTAATTCTAAGATCACCGAAAAGCCCCCATCTTGAGGAGATATTGGAAGTAGCTAGCAAAGGCACCGCAGACCGCGATTTCCGCTATGAAACTTACGTTAGATCGCATCCTGCACATCGGAGTATCCTTTATTGTATATACGGTCCACGGTTCGTGCAGCAGCAGAGATTTGTACCGGGATGAAACACCTGCGCATTGGAAAATATCACGCCCGTTCGAACAGAAAATACGATTGGAAATACGCGAGAGACACTTCAGCTGTGGTATTGGCACGAGAGTATGGCAGATCGACATTTTAAAAGGGTTCAATACGCAGCTATACGAAATATCACAAATTCCAGTTGGACTCTATTCCGTATCCGCGTGTTATTTGTCGTCAGATATCTCACGGATTCGATATTATTAGTAGGTACATATTCAGGATGCGAATAAAATTTTTTTTATCAAATTATAGCCCGGATAACAATTCCAAAAAGCAGCCATAGAATTAACTTACCTAGTCAATATGCCCCCGATGTCGCATCTCGATGGCAGCTAGCTGGATAAAAAGTATGGTTTAATTATGGTTTCGACCTGATAGCGCTCACTCCCTGCTATGTAGATGCCAACTAGTTATCAGTAATTTTGACACCTAGCTGAAACGTGAAAACTGTAGAGAAACAATGAAATTTCACCAGCTTTCTGCCATGAAATTTTTGAAATTTCACTATTTTTAGTATTAACTGATAAGAATAAGAATATGAGGTATAGGTCATTCTCGTCATGTACTGAATTTACAACATTGCTTTTTTGGTTTAGTCACGACCGGCGATTGTATCTCAACTCAAAAGATAAGGAATCGTCAGTAAACTGGGTTAACGCTCGTGATATAGGAGTCCTTCCAAATCTTGGGCAATACAAACCGCTATCGCATTCTTTCTCATATGCACACTGGGAAAAGAATAGAAAACCAAATACGTACGACCTGCTCCGATTTTTTTTTTCCAAATCAAATCGTCACAAAATTCCTGGATCCGATAATATACTATTCGGTTCCTTTACAGACTTTTCAAAAAATAAGAAAAAAAAAACGGACTTGCATATGGAATCATGCGAAAATGAAGGTGAAGTATTGCAGTATAATTTATTATGCATATACGAACTAATTTTTTTTTTTTAACATTTTTTATTCTCACAACCGATGATCACAGCTTTCCATAAAAACCAAAAAAGGCTTTAAAGAAATGCCCCCGGTTTTTTTTTTTAGTTCCAGAGCTTAGCTCAAGGCATACTCTTCTATAGCTATACGTAAAAGCTTTGTGAGAGATTCGACGTTGTTGCAGCTTGCTGGCTACTACCCTTTGTTACGAAGTGACAGGGGTCGAAAGCCGGACTTCTCGGAGATAAACAATTTCGCCGAAGACATTTTGCGGGGAATGGAGGAGAGACGGGGTTGGATAAAATGTATAACGTTGGTATGGCCCGAAGTCAAGAGCATAAATAGTTCTAGCCGACGCCTTAACGACACCATAAAGTGCTCGACCCCGTATCTGTAGTGTCTACATACAAACTGACCCTGACGTTAAATTACCCTCGGTTGACCTGGGCCTCGGCTTGGGCCTGGCCCCCAGTCTGATGGCGTCGGGACGCCCCCGAGTTTATGCATCGGTTTATAAATGACCCGGAATATCTTCTAGAACCTCATTAATACTTAGATTTACACGTGAAAAAGCCAGGGCTTTAAGTCTCTTCGATCTTAGCGAATCTTCTAGTCTAAAATGAGACTGGAATCAGGGACTTTCCGGGCGCGACAAAAAACACTGAAGATCAAAAATTTTGATACCTTCACAATTTCTTACGAATCCAGTTTTTGATCCATTGTATCAAGGCATGGGGTTGCTGTTTCATAAATACAGCTGAAATCTCTGAACTTGATAAAACTCAGTAATAATTAATCTCACCTAATCGGATGTCATACTCCGTTCAAGTAAAACAAACGAGCGATAAATTTCCTCGATACAGGGTGTATTACATTAGCCTTTCCGTTAGTCATACAATCTAATCTGGGCATGAGGCGAATTGTATAAAAACAAAACGATTTTTCATTTATCTAGCAAATTTTCGTAAGTTGAATAATTTTTTGGCAAGAACGATGAATACTCAGCCGAACTCGAGTCGGAATAGTGGCTGCAGGCGAACGAGGATTCGCTGATTCCAAAAATCTGATTGTTCACTTTTTCTAAATTCATTTTATTGGACCTCGGATATGAAATTCGTATATTTCGAAGGTCGGTTCTACAATTGGCGTCGGCTCACTCCATTTCCAATTATTGATCCATAGCCGATAATGCGATTCTCCGGAGTAAAACGGTTTATATAATTTCGAGAACGTACATTCACTTTTGCAAAATTGATTTTGTTCAAGCTCACGTATCGTATTCGATAGAAATGCAATTTGCCTATCAGCGGAATGCGCTCCCGTTTCTCAAAGTTCGTAATAGTAGTTAGCGAGTTCTTTTTGCAACTCAAAACTGCAACGGCCGACTAAAATGAATCGAAACGGAGTTTGCCATCAAATTGTGAGCTTACCGTCTGCAAAATTAAGGGATATGACAAGCCGGCACGAATAATCACGGTTTTAATTAACTCTATGGAATTCTTGACCGAAACCACAAGTATTCGCCATATTGGCATTTAGCTAACGAATATGTACCATCTCTTCTCCAGCTCGAAGTCGCTCACATATTAGGACGACGAGCCAGATAAAATCTGAATGCACTATGCCAATCTCAGAGGAAATTGTTTTCCAGCAGCTTTTTGACTGCAGCCTGAGATCGTGCACGATGTATCTTTCTCCGTTCTTGCTAAGATCACTATACTGATTCAATTCGGCACTACGATCTGCGATATTACTTCGTCGGAATATTAGAAAGTTGATTTCAATACGAGGGTTTCACGAGGGACGAGAGTATATTTTTTAATCAGTTGACATTTTTTCGCTTTTTTTTTATCACTGGACGCAAGTGGCTAAGCAGACTAGATTCTTTGATGAAAAGAAAATTTCACGAATGAAAAATCGTCTCGATTTTCGAGTAAGAATCGCACATCGCTCAGGTTTTTACGACTAATTGAAAGCCACCCTCTATACTTACAAAGCTTGTTCCTTAATGCGGGACAATTCATTGCGTGGCTATCCCTGCAGTGTCAACTAGACACTATAATTCCTTGATTCGTAAATTGACGATCAGATTCGAGTAGGAAGTTAGCTCCATAGTTCGCGTGAGTTAGCGTAAAGAAGAGAAGGGTTTATCGTACGTTTATAAATACGATACAGTATTTCACGCTGTGTATAACAGAGCGAGGGATCGCGTGACCGAAGATCGCATGTGATTGTAGTTCGTCGTGTATAAAGGTGCCGTCAGGACTTTGCCGATCTGGTATCACGCTAACGCAAAATTTTACTGACATCAGTGACGTCTGGTTCCAAAAATAATACGTTTCTTGTTTCTTTTTTTTTTAGACTTTATTTGAATACGAATAGGCGTGGGGCCGTCTTTTGCACTCCTTAGGAATCCATTCCTTGTGCAATTAAAGCGATGACATTTTTTCATTGATAAATTCTCTTTGTTAGGTTGAAATTACGTCGTTAATCGAGCTCAAGACTTTCGAGACTGTGAATATCAGTTAGGTATCGTAAAATCCGCACGAAACCCTTGCGACATTAAAAAATCAACGAAGTCCAAGCCACTTTTTGCAGATGGTTAATAACTGGACTAATGAATGAAGGAATAGGAGGAGATTAACTTTACGATAACCCAAAGGCTCGAAAAAATGGTCTAATTAACTGGATTAATGAAGAAAATCTTCTCCACTGATAAATCTAAAATTAGGTAATAACAGGAAGTACCTGCAGTGAACCACGGTAGTGACGGGGTCCCCTCTGTATAGTCCTAGTCGTTTTCTGGTTGGCTGTTTGGACGTCTGCACTTGGTTTACGAGGTGCCTCTACTTTCCACTTATTAAATCCCAACCCGCTGTACAAACTGGTATAGGAGGAAAAACGCCACGGTAAAAAGAAATGAGTGGACGGTCAGGAAGGGAGATACTGAAGCCTGGCGAAAGAGTTAATGTACCAAACCACCCTATCGCGAAGTCCCCCAGGTATTCTTTAGTTTTCGCTTCGTCTCGGTGGCGTTAAAAAAAAAAAGGGAATTAACTGTACAAGCAATCCACCCTAAAGAATCACCGGCCGCATGCCCGGCGGTAAAATTCACTCCGATTGTCCCGTAGTACATGCGGTTTTATTATTTTCTGGGAAAGACTAACTCCGGGGGGATTTTTGTGTGAATCAGACAGAGACGTGGAGACATCTGCCAATCAACTCGGGTAGAAGATTTTGAAATAGGAATGAGGGGATCAAGTGTGACTGTGTGGATCCTATTTCGTTGTGAAAGTACAATAAAGATGTTTACCGTTGACACAAATTGAAATCTACAATTTCAAACAGGTATCTGGCATTCCCATACCCTCGTTATGCGATCCGGACCGTTTCGATTCAATGAAATGAAACTTTATACGTATAGATACGTGTGTCAAGACACGTATAGGAGTTGGGCCAGTAAGTTCCTTCTTTCTATGCAAACTCGAATATATACGGTATACGGTATAGAATCGGGAATCTAGTAGCTGGTTGTATCAGTTCTTACGGAAGGTTCGACGCTTGTTTATTTCCTCGTTTTATCTTATAATTCACAGATCTTAGACTCTGTTTAATTTCTCTAGGTAACGGGAGTATCGAACCAAATCTCCCCAATCTGTGATACGAATTCTTATAATTTCTTCTGATTTTTATTTTTCTACCATCTTTTTCAAATGTATCTCGATACGTAAATCTCTGCATAATTTTATCAAGTCAGACGCATTTACGATAAAGATATATTCTTCATACCCTGAAGTGATGGTTTATCTTCGATCCAAAGATTTTTTAACGCGGAAAAATGTACCAGAGGTATTAGGAACCAATCTACATTTATTACAATTTCAGTTATTCATTCATCGATATACATTCGATGACGACGTGAGTCTAATACTCTGTAATTATGTTGGTGGTGATTTGGAGTATTTCTTGTCAGTTAGCTGGTGGATGAACTCAGGTTTAAAGCAACCCGTTTGGTAATTATTCAGTAATTCGTTGGTTAACTCGAGTGTCTTTGTCAACGAAGAACAACCCCTGAGCGGAAACGCGTTACAATTAGTATCCAATTCGTCAGAAGTACGGAGAACCGTTAATCTTAGCTTGAGAGCTGGCTTCGTGGGCGACCTGTGTAACAATATATCTCAAGTTAATTATCTTGACATAGTTGACCGACCACGAGCCCAATACCAAATCTGCTAACTGAGAGAAGGGTTTCGCTTTAGAGTTTAGAGTGAAATTATTGAAGCTATGATGTGGTGAGCGTAGTTTTGGCTTGTGCAACCTACTATATGCCTACGCGAAGCTTGATTCTCAAGTTTGTTGTTAGCCAACTGGAAAGTTCACAAAATTATACCAATTACAAGCGCCAGTTTATCTTGCACTTTAATGAATCGCAGCCTTTCATAATTATCTGAAATTTCAAACTATAGCATACATCCGGAGGAAATTCACCTCATCAATTTAATCGACCCATTTAAAAATCCAACAAAATACGTACTGCCCGTTTGAAATTGATCATCCATCGTATCTTCTGTATCAGAATTAAATTCGAACTGAATTTGTCAATTTTTTTTCTTTTTTCTCTTCTACCTGATTAACTCTTGTTTCGACGAATATTCTTTTTACAAAGATATCGGAAGCTGATTTTGTTTTTTTTTTTTCTTTTCTTTTCCTTTTTATTCTACCTTTTTTCTAGCTAAATTCTATCATCAAACTATCCGCGACTGTTCTGAAAAGAAGTCGCCATAGCAGAAGCTTGATTTTTATTGAATTTCACGACGAGCGTTCGCTTGTGTCAGGTAAATGTTACATTTTATCTCAGTTCTCGCTTCGTTAACGCCAGCTTTTGTGTCGACATCGCCCCTGGTGTTCTCGCTTTCGTTGATGGACCAGTGATTCAGTTGGATACGTCCAACCGCGCTGTTATCAAATGCAAAAACATTTTTTAGATATTTCTGTGTTTTTTTTTTCTTTCTTTCTTTCTTTCTTTTTTGTGTCTTTTTCTTTTACTTTCTTTACCACCGATGTTCCGAGTCACGGCATATGTGGGCGAGATAAATAAATCCAGCTATCTTATACGCAGCTTTATTTGAAAAACACAGGTAAGAAGCTATGTATACTGTAATAAGTGAATAAATAAAAGTTCTCTTTTTGGTATGAGAATTTGTTTCTTACAATCAATTTAACAAATGCCAAACGACAATTATCAGGATAACGAAGTGTCCGTTTATTAAGGCTTAATAATTGAAGCTGAGTAAGACGTGTCTGCGGTAACTTTTAATTAAAATATATAAACACGTATATATAACTATGTCTGCCTATTTACCGTCACGAGTTCAACCGAGTTTTGTGCAATAATAGAACTTTAGAATCTCCTTTTAATTAGCGAGTAAAAGTCTCGTGTACCAGTTTCTTTTTTTTCTCCTTTTTTCTGTTTTAATTTTTTTTTTCCTTCTTTTCCTTTCGACTGCCCAGGGTTCCGACTAAAAGGCAAACTTTACAATATCCTTGGTATACATATAGCGAGATGCCCACTAAACTTATCCAGGAAGTGATCATCTTTATAACTCTTTTATTTAGCTACTATAAGGACGAACTGCAAAACAGACGAATCCTTTTCCGTTTCTAGAGACAAATATTCTTGAATTTTAACTCCGGAAAAGCTCGACTTTTCACCCGCATCAAAAAACTTTTACTTCTCTATATTACTTTGCGAATTAAAAAAAAAAAAAAAAATCGCGCTACTTTATTCTCGGTGGTTTTTTTCTTTCCCTTTATTGAAAGTTTCCGGTTCACAGTACCATAGCAGATTGATTAATCGCGAATAATAATGAACCTTGAAATATTTCGTGATAAAATTTGTATATAAATTAGAAGAAAAAAATAATAATAAAGATATACAACGTGCGGATTTTGATAAAAATTTAAGTCAACTCAACAGGCAGCGTGACCTGAATTTTTTTTCTTCCATGGGTCGTTAGGCGACGCGAAAAGCGAAAAATGTAAACTTTTCATACGCTTAAATACGACCCTCGTTCATAACTAGTATACGGAAAACCAGGGCTACTTTCTCTCTCTCTCTCTCTCTCTCTCTCTCTCTCTCTCTCTCTCTCTTCCTATCTCACTCTCTTCGTGCTCTGAGGATGTATTTGATCGAACGTGTTCTCCCGCGGGACATTAGTTTTCATTAGCTTTCAGGGCTTAATGTATGCAGGCCGTACCAGTTCACCCCGCCGTGAGAGGCATTGCGTTCCGTTATACGCGACCTGACGCGAAATACTTTATGGCAAATCCCGATTATACGAGGTCAGACCAAATAAAATAAAATAAAAGACAATAAAATCGGATCGAATCGAATCGAATCAGATTAAATCAGATCAACTCGAATGGCTCTGCGAAGTATATATGGATACAAATATAGTCCAGTGAAACCAAAAAGTCACACCTATTTTCGTATATGGTAAAGGAAAGAATCGTGCGAAAATGTCTAAAGCGTAGTAGAATCAAGCATAAAACCGAACATTATATGTACGAGCTTTAACCCTCGGGGATGATATTCCGCGGTTATAAAGAGGGCTGGCCAGAATTAAACGGTATTAAACAGGCCGTGGTACCGTTTCCCGTTCTGCAGATGCCTGTGTGTATCCGGTGGAGTAAAAAGGTCTCGTTTCAACGTATCCAATCGAAGGCACCAGCGCATAGCACAGGTTAATCGGCTCGCCGTCCTATGGGGACAATTCCCCAAGGCGCCAACTCGCTTTTACCCATCTTTGCAGTTCTCGCGTTAAATTGCCATGGTTACATTACCGCACGCGTAATATCACCGGCGATTGTAATATTTCTGCGATATTAGCTTTGGAATCGCTGTTACATTAGCAGTTTTTTTCTTCTATTTTGTTCCACCCTCGCCCACGATCCGCCACCTTTTTATCCCGAGACAATCGAGGCTGTAAAGCGGGGAATTGTAAAGATAACTTTTCCTCCTTTAGGATATACGCGTTTCAAAAAAAAATTCGTCCATCCACTTTGATTCGCTGGTCTGTTTTCGCCGTTAAATAGCTGAGCTAAGTCTGCGAGCTGATCAAAACCAGTGTATGGCACATTCCCCCGATTCGGAATGAAAAAATGTGAAAATCAAGCGGAAAATCGAGAATCCTTTTTTTTTCTTTATTTTTTTCTCATTTTACTTGAAAACACAAGAAGGCTCTCAGTATGAAGCGTGGATCGAATTGACTGCCTCACACATTCTTTTTCCTACAATATAATATATGCGAAACATTTTATCCAGCTTTCGTATTCGCATGAAGAAATACGGATTTTATCGTATCTTTTAGACCCAGTTAACAACGAGAGAAATAATCGGAGCAAATATGAGCGATTTGTTGAACATTTTTTACCCTATCGTGCGTGTGCGGATTCTGGGTATATTTATATTGAATCCCATACCCACGAAAAAAAATCCGAGAAATGATACAGGGGCTATGAAAAAGACACTTAAGTAATCGGTTCGGTTCTTAATTCGATACTTAACTCGAAGTTTGATATTAAGTATTTTTCAAGCGAGACTCAATTATTAACTTTTAACCGCGTGCACAAAAGTTTCTTAAGTCAATTATTCCGCTCCTGTGAACGATCCCAGACATAACGGAATGGGGGTATAGAGGAAGAATATAAGGGGAGAAGAACTGCTAATTCACGGTTATTTAGGCGGTAAAAATTTCGTTTAATAATCCAAAAAACTCATCAAGTTGGCCCGCGATAACAATTAAACGGCCCGGAAAAGAAAAAAAAATTCTACCGTTGCGTAAACATTTCCTTCCCACGGTTGGAAAAAAAGAAGAAAAAATAAAGAAGAAATAACAAAAACATTCGAAGTTCTAATCTATTCGAATACCGAAACTTTTCAAGCCTTCAAAGTTTCAAAAAATGAAAGTTCTCTTTACCCTCACTCTCCTATGATATAAAAATGTTTCAAAAGCTCACACGTCATCTAATTAATAATTATTATTGATTAAGAAGCAATTGGAGCGGTGCAGCACCGCGTCTCGGTTGATACCAAACTAATTGAAGATTAACCTGCGGTACACTTGCAGCTCGTAATTCTCTATACATCCCGCAACGTGTTCTCCTCCGCATGACTTATTGTCGCACGGTACGAGCCCGAAGGATCTTTGCCTGCAAAATCTGACTAATTTTCTCCCCTTTAGCTCGGATTTTTCACCCATCAGATTTTCGACTCTTTGGGAAAAATTTTATTTTGAGGATTAACAATTCAACTTTATCGATTACAGCTGCTCTATCAAATTCTTAGCGCTTTTATACTTTCGTCAGACGTTCATACGCGGAAGATTCAGCACGAAATAAACCTGTATACCTGTATTTGGCAAAAAAATGATCGGAAGATGAAATATTGGCAGAAAGTTAGATCGCTTGGTATACCTATATGTATAGATCCTTATTGGTTTCTGTTGCATTAAACATCTTGCCGTCTAATTTCGTCTCAAGTTTTGTCAAACTATTCCCATTAGGTAGTTTCGACTTTTTGTCATCTTTCGTACTCACCTCCACAAGCTATGGCCCAGTTGTGTTCAGCAATAGAACGTCGTGGGGGATCAGAGGAGATGGGGGCTTGAACTTAGGGGCTTCGTTTCTAACCCCGTGAGCCGAGACTATACCTAACCTTAGTTGGTCTCTGAAAGTTAAGGAACATTGTTTCTCCGTGTGATTGTGGGCGGGAAAACTTTGTACATTTAGCTTGTCGGCGCGTGGCATAGCCGAGGAAATTAATTTGCGAAATAATAAGTAAGTGTGCCAGGGAGTTTGGCGACTTGCAACTCTTAAGAATATATATTTCCAGATACTTACACGTCTTTAATCCACGTTAGTACCATGTGTGTGTATCCACAGTCTTTCTATTTCCGCAAATTCTGTGCAAATAAGAAACGGATACAAGCCTGTGTATGTACATATGTTAGGGTGGCCCTCACTTAGGACTCGGACGAATATATCAGCAGACACCCCCAAATCGGCTCCAAACAAGTCAAAAAAAATTCCCTAATTATTCTGAATTTTTATCCAAACTCTAACCCCTCCCACGAAGAGGGTGGATTTTCCCATTTAAAATACATGCGAAGGGGTGAGTGTTGAAATAAGAATCTGAAATAATTAGGGAGTTGCTTTTAAATTATTTAGAGCCGATTTGGGGGGCACCTGATCAAAGATTCGTCCAAGCCCTAAATAAGAACCATCCTAATTTACATGTGCGATCGAGAAATTATTTGTCAATAAAATTTGATATTACTTTTGAATCTCGCTAGCAGAATCTTGGCGGAAAGCCATATTCCAAATCGCGGAAATATATACGGAGATTTTTTTCACAGACCTTATAGCCTTGTTGTTGTTTTTCCACGAGAAGACTTATACCTAAAACTACGACGACTAGGATGAAGATAATTTTTATGGATGGATTTTTCGAATCGACTTAGGAAGTAATTTTGATAAAAACAAGGAAAGAATTCATTCTCTATGGCTTGTCATGTGTTAAAAAGCCCTGTCCAATAAAGACCGAGTCTCATTGTTAAAAAATAAATTTCTCATATCGTGCAGGATATCAGGATATCCACTTTACGTATAAATATACAAAATAAAACTGATGTATCCAATAATTCATGTTCCAGTAATTAATAACATGGAATAATTTCTGACGTAATTATAATGCGGCTTATACCATTGGTGGCGATCAATTTCACAGCGATAGTAACGAACGCATCGTGTTGTCGACTGAACTATTCCACACGACGTAGTGTCATGTCGCGACGATGATTGCACACAAATTAAACAAATCGAATGTGTCCCGTAGTCAGGTAATTAATGTATATATATATATGTATGTATAAAAATGTACGAATGAAGCAATCAATTTTGTATTCAAACTGCGTTTCTATGAAAATAAATTGAACAGTA